>CM059202.1:33874373-33925939 GCA_030323885.1 Branchipolynoe longqiensis | reverse complement strand
AAAAGAACACAGGACGCTCGGAGGGATTAAAAGACTTTTTATTAAAGTCTGACTACAGGATGAAATTAAAGCAAAATATCAAACCTGTGCAGCAGGCGCGCGCTGCCCAATGGGCGCAGAGCGAGACAATGGATTAAATCACAAGCAGTAACAATGCAATGCAAGCAAATTGCGCGGCGAGATAAAGTCAGAGAAATGGTGGTGTAAACAAATTGCGCGGCCAGTTAAAGTCAATGGTGTAGACCGCAAATTGCGCGGCCATGTTAATTCAATAGGTAAAAGGTAATCGTGGGCATTGAACCCGTTACCTGCCGGGGGAAGAGGGTGGCGCGCCGGCCCGCCGGTGGGCGGCGTGCCCTCCCCCCGCGCGCTCAGCGTCCCAAGTCCCAGCTGGCTGTAGTGGTAGGGTGCGTGTGCGCGCTAATAATCAGGCCGCGTGGAAAGTTTATGCGCGCGGCATTGATGCCGCCAGTGTGGCGCAATATTGCGTGGAGCATGGCCGGGGTGATGGGGGCCTTCCGGCGCGCGGCGTCGCCGCGCTCTCGGCGGTTGCCGCGGATGGTGGTGGTGAGCTGGTAGTCACCCTCCAGGGGGTTGGGGAGGCCCCACTCCCGGTGTATAACGCGCACGATGTTGAGATATTGGCGTATCGAGGTGTAGCACATGCGGCGCGCCAGGTGGGCCGCGTAGCGGCAGAGGAGCGCCGAGGAGGCGGGGATGGGCGGTGAGCCCAGGGCCGCGCAGAAGCGTAGGTAGGCACGCCTGTGGGTGGCGTATGCTCGCTGTGTGTTTGGCGCGTACGCGGCCTGCTGGTATATGGCCACTTCCCGGTCCAGAGCCGCGCAGTCCATCCTATCGGGGCGCGAGCCAGGAGCCGAATGTGGCGGCGGGCGGGCCCGGGGGGGGTGCGGCCCGGGGGTCGGTCATGGTGTGCGCCAGTGCCGCTTGGAGCCGCTCCGCTCCCCCGCGGAGCACGAGGCGGCTAGCCGCGTCTGCCACGACGTTGCAGAAGCCCGGGTAGTATATTGCGCGCAATTTGAAATTGTGTGTCGCGGACATGTAGTAGACCTGCCGGAGGTAGGCCATAACCGTGGGGTCTTTCGCGGTGCCCCGATTGATGATGGCGGCGGCGGCCTGGTTGTCCGTGTGTACGTACACTTTTTTGTTGGTCCAGGCGTGCGCCCAGAGGTGCGCTGCGGGCACCAGGCTGAGGACCTCTTTATAGTTAATGGAGAGGTGCTGGGTGCCGGGCCAGTCGGCGAAGGCGAGCGCGAACCAGGCGCCGTTGTGGTAGCCCCCCGCCCCATCCAGGCAGGCGTCCGTGGAGATGGGCGTGGCGGGGGCTGGGTCGAGTATAGGGGTGCGCCCGTTGTGGTTGTTGGCGAATAAGATCCACCAGGCTAGGTCCTCGCGCACCGAGGCGGTAACCCTGGCGCGGTGGGAGGGGCGGCAGAGCGCGCCCATGAGGTCGAGTAGACGGCGCAAATGCGTGCGCCCCCCATATATGACCTGGGCGGGCCAGTTCAGCTTCCCGCAGATGGATTGAAGCTCCCGCTTGGAGAGGCTGCGGCGCGCGGCCGCCCCCTCGGCCTCGGCTATGAGGGCCTGAAGCTTAACGCGGGGGAGGCCTAGGGTGAAGTTCACTGTGTTGATCTCCACCCCGAGGACAGTTATGCAGGTGCTGGGACCTACTAGCTTGCCGTAGTTGATCGCGAATCCCAACTCGCGGAGGAGGGCCATCAGCTCCCCCATGAGGCGGCGGCACTCGCCGCGGTTGGGGTGGGTGACGAAGAAATCGTCGCAGTAGACCAGTATATGGTCGCCCCAGCCCCGAGCGCGCATGACACCCAGTGCTGCCTGCGTGAGCTGGTTGAATACGATAGCACTCAATCGCGCGCCAAACATTAGCCGTGTGTCGTGTAGATATGTGGGGGCGGGGTCGCCCGCGAATGTCCATTGCAGGCCCGCGTACGCGTAGTCGTGGGGGTGTATGTGTACGCTGCGGTACGCGCTGGCCAGGTCCACCTTTCCCATGTAGGCGCCCGGCCGGAGGAGGGCGGCCGCCTGCTCAACGGTTGAGCAGCTGTATCCGGTCCCCTCGGCGTAATCATTGAGTGCGCCCCCCCTGGGGCGGGGCGTCGTGGATGAGGCGGATCCCCCCCCCCTCCTTGGGGATGGCGCCGAGGGCGCTGGTGATGTGCGCCGGGCCGTCGCGCCGGACGTAACGGCCATTCGCCATCTCGGCGCGCACCTGCGCCTCTACGGCCTCCCGAAAATCGGGACGCGTCGCCGAAGGGTGGTTTGGCTGCAGGGAGGGGGGGCCGTCCACGTGCGTGTTGGTCACTCTGAAACCGTGGCGCACCCCGGCCAGGATTTCCGCGCGCGCTGGGGTGTCGGGGGGGAGCAGGCGCTCCCAAGCTTCTGGGATGAGCGCCCCCCCGGACCCCGCCTATTCCTTCTTCTGGTGCTCGAATTTACACGGGGAGTAGGGGCACTTTCCCGTGTTGGCGAACAGGCGGCATATGGTTTTGTCGCCCGCGGTGCTGGAGGCGGCGTCGGCGCGTCCTGCCCTGTGGTGTTGCTGCGCCCCTCCATGGGCGCTGCCGGGGTGACCGCTCCGTCCCTTTTGCAGAGGGGCGGGGCGCTGCCTGGGGATGAGGATTTGCATCTCGAGGTAGGTGGCCGCGGTCCCCCAGGCCGTGCCGTGCTCCGCCTGGACCTCCCGGTAGTGTGTATCGTAATCGATCACGGACTGCCATTCAAAACGCGCCGCGAAGTTGTGAATGCTCGCCGTGTAGGACATGTAGTATTCTATGTCCATGCGATCCAGGTCGCCCAGTTGGAGCAGGTGGGCTGCGAGGCACTGGTTGGCCGCGCCCACTCCCCCTGCGTCAGGTACACGCACGCGCACGAGTCCTCCTCCGTTTTGAATTGAACGAGGCCTGAGGGGGGGTCGACAATCTGCAGGTACTCCTTGCGCTTTTTCGCTATGCGCTCACGCACGGTGCGCGGGAGGTAGTCGATTATCCTGAGCGCCTTGCTTGACTTTGCGCGGACGGTCAGGTTGTGGCGCGGGTCGGGGCCGGCTCCGTGCCGACTGGGGCGGTTCGCGGGGGCGGTGGTGGGCGCGATGTATCCCGTTGCGCCGGCGGGCCGAATTGCCGGCGCGATTTGCGCGCGGGTGCGCTCCGGCGATTCCGCGTCATCGCTTCCTGTGTTGCCGAGGAGTCGGTCGGCTGCCGTGGAAGTCCAAAGCTGATCGAAGGCTGTGACCGCCTCCAATATTGCGTGGCGCTCCTGCCGCGCCCTGTCGGTGTTCCGCTGCCGGTCGGCTGCCGTGCGGTCCGCCTGGGCGGGGGGGGGCTGACTGTCCTCCCCCCGGCTGGGGCTCGCGCCCCCACTGGTGCCGAAGCTGGCGTTCCCCAAGTCGCACAGCGCGGCCCGGAGGAGGGCCCGCTGCTCGCGTGAGATGTCGAGGGCCGCGAAATCGGTTTTGTCGATGGCGAGCAGCGCCTCCCTCGTTGTGATGTCCTCTTGGGACATCGTGCCCATGGTCCTTCTGCTCAGTCCGGCCAGGGTGGCCCAGCTCAAGAATTCAAAATCTTCAAACTCGTTCTCCGCCATGATGGCGTGAGATGCGAAATACGCGCTAAGGGCAGAGCAGCTCTGACCGCGTGAGCTGGATGCGCGCCCACTGCTGAATGAAAGGTGAGCCGTTGGGAGCGTTGGCGGGAGAGAGGGACCGTTGCCTCCCCTCGCCTTATCTTAATGGCGACACGGACGGTTGCGCACCGTCGTGCCTCGCCGCCGCCGGCCGGCCCGGCTCCGCGCCGGTTGACCGCTCCCAGGGGCGGCAGGCGCCCGGCGCATCTTCCTCCGCGCTGCGTCTTTTTAAATTTTTATATATATATATGTAGCCATTTGATCGTGGAACCACAGTTTCTAGTTCATGTCCCATACTAAAGCTATTTTCGCCCGTATTTAGACTACGTTGTCCTTCATACTACACAAGTACCGGGTGAATCTTTTATCTAAGCCGACACATGAAAGCCACAGCTGTAGAAAATGTCTTCCTTAATAGTTTAGATAGCACCGTTGGGCTGACATTTCAGTGCGCAAAAGATGTAGCCTTACAGTCATTGCCAAACAGGTTGGTGTTCCATGTTTACACAAATAACTGACACTGATCCACTAACTTTTTTTCTGCAAAAGCATCAAACCAACTGACAATAGCATTCTTAATAATGTTAGGATAAACATTATGTATACCCCACATATGTATCTCATCGTCATGAATATATATAGGCATAGCTGCCGACATGGCGTAAAATCTAAAAGTCACTGAATGTATGTACATACATTTGTTTGTTGTTTTACATCCTCGCAACATCTCAGGTCATATCAGGACGGGTACCGACTTGTGAAAGTGCGCACTCATGGTTACTTTATAGTGCTGCTCCACTGGGAAACCAGGCTGCCAGCACCATGACCTGATATCCCACTCAGGCACATTATCCTGACACTGAGCCAAACCAGTCCTTGCTATATCCTAATAATGCTGAGTGCCAGGCTAGGAAGCGACAAGTGTCAATTTTTGTAAGTCATTGGATTGACTCGACCAGAATTCGAACCCTGGTAGAGTGAGTGAGTGAGAGTAGAGTAGAGTAGAGTAGAGTAGAGTAGAGTAGAGTAGAGTAGAGTAGAGTAGAGTAGAGTAGAGTAGAGTAGAGTAGAGTAAGCTACTTGGGCACCTCAACTGTACGGATATATCACACCTGGATATCATGGTTCAGCTCACTGAAGAGGAAGCTTTGGTTCCAGGCCCTTAAAGTTGCATAGTCCGATGGTTTTGAGTTTCTGAAATTGTCTGTGATAAATACATTAGGTTGATCATTATTATGTACTTTACTTTAGCTTGAAGTAACTTTTATTTTAAGTGGCTAAGTTTTGAGATATTTGAAGTGGAACGATGCAAAATTGATTTTGGCAAGCTTGTCAAAACTCTGACTCCATAGGCTTCTGCAGTAACAGGTTCTATTCAATTGCCTCAGTATTCCCTTCTATGTGGCGATAAATGTTTAATAAGTGCAGCAGTATCTAAGTTAGATATGTAGAATCAAATTTAGATAATTGTTTTGGTTTTGAAAATTTGATATTTTCATCGGACTATGCAGCTTTAACTAAACAGACAAGACTGCAGTTGACAACTTGTCGACTTAATTTGGAGTTGGCCCAGCTGCCGACCATTTGTCAGCCGGCTTCTACATGAAAATGGTGAAAAGTGGAAAAATAAAACAAATAGACACAAAAGAAGCCAGCATTACCTGACGGCGCAATCAATTCAACTCACCCAGAGGGCCGACAGAGCCTTAGCATGCCGACAGGCCGCACTATTCTCACTGGTAGGCGGTAGTAGCTTTGGTTAGAAGCAAGCATTAAAAACTCCAACACAAAGACTCTCGGTGTATTCAGTCGGTTGGTTGGTTGTTGGAGTTTTACATCCTAGCAATACCTAAGGTAATATCAGGATGGCTCAGTCACGTCAGAGTAGAGTGTGTTGAATGACACTGTGATTACACTATCACTGTGTGTATGTGTGTCACACAGAATTGGGGCTGCATGCAAGAAGCAGGGATAACGACAGAGCCTGATGTTTGACATCCTAGCAACAAAATAAAACAAATAAACACCAAAGAAGCCAGCATTACCTGACGGCGCAATCAATTCAACTCACCCAGAGGGCCAACAGAGCCTTTGAATGCAGACAGGCCGCACTATTCCCTCTGGTAGGCGGTAGTAGCTTTGGTTAGAAGCAAGCATTAAAAACTCCCAACACAAAGACTACCGGTGTATTCAGTCGGTTGGTTGGTTGTTGGAGTTTTACATCCTAGCAATACCTAAGGTAATATCAGGATGGCTCAGTCACGTCGGAGTAGAGTGTGTTGAATGACACTGTGATTACACTATCACTGTGTATGTGTGTCACACAGAATTGGGGCTGCATGCAAGAAGCAGGGATAACGACAGCGACTGATGTTTGACATCCTAGCAACATCTAATGTCATATCGGGATGGGTGCGGGCTTGTGACAGTGCAAACTCATGACGACTTTATAGTGCTGTCCCACTGGGAGACCAAGCTGCCAGCACCATGACCTGATATCCCACTCGGTCGCATTATCCTGACACCGAGTTAACCAGTCCATGCCATGTCCTAATAATGCCGAGCACATGGCTAGGAAGCGCCAGGTCATTGGTGTGACTCGACCAGGGTGGGTTCGAATCCCACGATATACCAAAACGGGAGACGGACGCTCAACTTATTCGACCATCCCGTTATCCTGGACCGTGAACCGGCAGCACACGTAACATTCCTGCGTCCCATTTAATATCCTATATATATGTCATGGGGGTGATGAAAATGGGAATTATTGCGCCTAGAGCGGGACTCGAACCCACATCTCTCTGCATTCCGGGCCAGTGTGCTAACCATTACACCACCTAGGCTCCCTGATATCAACACACTACCCACGCCTACCTGTCTATGCGGCTCCTTGCCTGAGAGGTCAGTGCAGACCACTACACTCGTCCCCCTGGAATTGTAAGTCTTTTAATACTTACAATTACATACATACAGGCAATGCACTTACATACATACACAGGGAAGGTTCAACAGCTATACAGCGTGTAGCTTGTACAGGATCATGGTCACGGCAACCAGTGTCATGGGGGTGATGAAAATGGGAATTATTGCGCCTAGAGCGGGACTCGAACCCACATCTCTCTGCATTCCGGGCCAGTGTGCTAACCATTACACCACCTAGGCTCCCTGATATCAACACACTACCCACGCCTACCTGTCTATGAGGCTCCTTGCCTGAGAGGTCAGTGCAGACCACTACATATACATAGAAGTTAGTTGTTGAGTGGAGGTTCGAATCCACAGCCTCTAACTTAGACTAAGTAGAGAAAGAGCTGTCTGTACGTGTGCGGATCACCCCACCCAATTTCAACTCTACGCACACCTGACCGGAAGAGCCCGTCAAAAGAACCACAATTTCAAAATCCCTGTTGAGATCCCCCCCCCCTCCCCCTGGGAAACAAACCTCCAACACCACATGATGAAAAATCATTATCAAAGTGAGCCTTCTCGTGGGATACAGCCTTCGGTCTGTGATCTGATCTTGTTTTGTTAGTTCATATATTGTGAATGTTTCGGTTATAACTTACATGGGCCATGGGGGTGACTTGGTCGGTGTGTGGGTTGTATGTGCCCCCCCCCCCCCCACCAGTCCACTCAGAGCGGACGCACACTACATCACGGAGTGAGAGATGCAGAAAGTAGGGCACCACCCTCAACCTGCCCTCAGAAAACCACACCACACCACAACATTCAGACAAGCTTCATAGTCAGAAACTGCAACCCACCACCTAACCCCCCCCCCCC
This sequence comes from Branchipolynoe longqiensis, assembly GCA_030323885.1. Lineage (NCBI taxonomy): Eukaryota > Metazoa > Annelida > Polychaeta > Phyllodocida > Polynoidae > Branchipolynoe > Branchipolynoe longqiensis. The sequence continues at coordinate 33,918,493 of CM059202.1, read as the reverse complement.
CCGAAAACCACAACACACCACAACATTCAGAGAAGCTTCATACTCAGAAACTGCAACACACCACAACATTCAGACAAGCTTCATACTCAGAAACTGCAAGACACCACCTGAACCCCCCCCCCCCCCAAAAAAAACCACCACAACACACCACGACAAGCTTCCTACAAAAAACTCATCACGACAAGCTTCTTACAGAACTTGCCACATACCACCTGAAACCTGCCCTCAGAAAACCACAACACATCATAACAAGCTTCATACACAGAACTCACCACACACCACCTGAAACCTGCCCCCAGAAAACCACTACACACCACGACAAGCTTCCTACATGAAACTCACCACACATCACATGAAACCTGCCCCGAGAAAAGCACTACACACCGCGACAAGCTTCCTACATGAAACTCACCACACATCACCTGAAACCTGCCCCGAGAAAAGCACTACACACCGCGACAAGCTTTCTACATGAAACTCACCACACATCACCTGAAACATGCCCCCAGAAAACCACTACACACCACGACAAGCTTCCTACATGAAACTCACCACACATCACCTGAAACCTGCCCTGAGAAAACCACTACACACCGTGACAAGCTTCCTACATGAAACTCACCACACATCACCTGAAACCTGCCCCCAGAAAACCACTACACACCACGACAAGCTTCCTACATGAAACTCACCACACATCACCTGAAACCTGCCCTCAGAAACCCACAACACAACCCGAACCTCACGCGCACACAAACACCACCTTTCCAACCATTCTCCCTCAAGCGTTGAAAACAAGCACCCTGACAGGAGCTTATACGTTATGGGCAGAGTAAATACCTCGTCAATAAAAAAAATAATTTTAAAAAGCCCCCCGCCCACACCCTTTTCAACCAGTTGCTACACCCCAACATGTTCTCAGAAAGGCCACACACCACCCACCCTCTGAACCCTAAAACCCAATTATGAATAAATACCCCATGTTCTTAGTTGTTGCAAGACCCACTAAATGAACAATCCTTCCATCTTTGGGGGACGGAGTACAATCATGTTGCACACTAAACGACCCTCTGTAAACCACAACATGCGGTGATAACCGAAAATACCACTACAATAGTGTAGACTCTAGTAGTATCTTTGCAATATAAATAGCTCATGCAACTGCCCCCTTAGTCACACCAAAGTCTTTGCTACCACTAGTAGTATCTTTGGCAAAGATACTACTACTAGCACTACAACTAGCACAGTGGTCAGGGATGAAAGTGATCTCCAGGAAAAAAAGCGGAAATGCTGATATTCTTCCATAGGTTCAGCATTGTCAGGGAATCGCGGAAAAATACCAGAAGTCAGTTTTCAACTAGCCTTGTTGTGCTTGCATTATCGCCCATATCTAACACTTTCTTGCTTACGTTTTATGTTCAAACTACATCTAATGTCATATAAGAACGGGATTCGAACCACCCACCTGTTGTCATATACATCCCATCTTTTGGAATTTTGTTTAACATTAATTGGTGAATATAATAAATCCCGGAAATCCGCGAAACCGCGGAGGTCTTTCATCTCTGAGCACTACACTGTGGCAGTGTACTTGTAAACCTACCAGTATTTGGTCGCCCTCAAATTCACAGCCACAGTGGCACAGAATTAGCTTACCACTGCCCAACCCCAACCTCAGAAAACACAAGATGCCTTAACTAAACTCCAAAGCCCTGGTCACATACACATTAGTGAACGTAGGATAGATTAACGCGGGTGAAATGTCCTATCACTACGTTAAGGTACAGCAGGTTTTGGTTGATCACCCACCTAACAGTACGGATAAATATGTTACGGTACGGATCCCGGTACATCCAACTACGTTACCCTCCACTATGTTTAACTTCGTCCACTAATGTCTATGTGACCACGGCAGAACAGCCAAGGTTTTGTGTGTCTCAAAGACAGTATGTTAGAGTACAGTAAGAAGTACGCTAGAGTATGTTATCATCACAGAGGCAACGTCTGCCTCAAACGTACCTCTCTTTTGAACATGTTCAAAGCTTAAATCTGAACTCACGCCCCACACACGTTCTTATCACGGAGAAGTGTGGATGCCGGTATGTTCAACTAGGTTAGCCTCCACTACATTCACTAATGTGTATATGACCGGGCCTTAAAGGACCTGTGCTAGGTAATAGCCAAATAGGGTCCATTAGGGATAATGTCATTTTTGAGAATGCATTTGATCTCAGTCAATGGAAATGGCCAATCCAAGATAGCCTTTCAATCCCTCAGATTCCACTCACTCAGTCACCACAAACTACTCACACACACTTAGCCAACCACGGGGTAGTAATAACTTACTACACTCCTACAACCCATATTATAATCTGCTCTCGGCCTAACCACAACCTACTACCAGCCTGCCGCACCCAGCCCGGCCCCAGGACCCCGGCATCAGCTGCAGGGGGCACCGTAGACTACAGGCCACAGCTGTGCGTGAGAAGGGTGGGTGCCAAAGCCCAGGCCATGCATGATGATGATGAACAGTTTGGGTATGTGCGGGTGGGTTTGTGTAGGCATAGACATAATATAAGTATTAGCAGCGAATGGTTTGCTACTGAAACAGCAACAACAACATCGTCGACTGAAATTGCAAAGTCAACGGTGCACACCCTACTACATTCTACAACTTAGTCTTAGTACGGGGTGAATCTTTTATCTAACCCATGGCCACGGTCCATGGAATGATGCTATGTCAGTATGTGTTAAATGATGCCATGTGCCTTATAGTTATACTAGACTAACTAGTTATAATTCCTGCCTTACCCGTGCTTACAATTCACACCATGCATTTATGGATACATCATACAATGTAGCATGCCCTGTTGAGTTGGTGTTGACTTGATTGGCCACCACAAGTCACAACCACCAAAACTGGGCTGCTGCAATCGCCTGGTCACAACAATGTTGAAGTCGCTTCAGAAGTGACGCGCTTCAACAACAGTAACAGTGACCAGTTTAAATTCTAGTACCCCCAGTCCTTGGCAGCTCTACTCTAGCCTCTAGTGACTACTCTCATCAACTCAACTCAAACAACCCCCAACGCTGTCCTACTCCTCCTTCCTACCCCAGCTCCTTGCCCCCTCCCTGCGCCTCCCCCAGGCTGCCTCCATCCATCGAGCACACACCGGGGCGGTCCCGGTCCCCCGCCCCGGCCCCGGGACGTGTACGGCCCGGCACGCTGCCAGCCTCGCCCCGTCTTCCCATTCCACTCTCCACGACGGACTGAACTAAAACTTCGCTCCATCCCCGCACAATTCCAGCCCAAACTCAGCGCGATTTTCACACCGAATCGACCCTGTCTGGTTCCCAAAGACACCTACCTTGTGTTCGGCAAGCGTATATCACTCCAGAAGGCGTATAAATCCGTGAACAATGTCTGAGAAGTGCAGAGGTACTCACAGTGTTCTAGTTTACTGTGCACGCTGTTTTGTGTGACGATGCGTACTCACGCCTGTGTCTGTGTGTGTCTTTCCGCGCACGGCTTCCCGTCCTCCGTGCAGCCGACAGCGGAGAGTTCCACTGGGCGGGGAAGCGGGCAGGTGGCGCCACCGGCGTGTTTAGTGTTTTAGTCTGGTACCGGGACCCGCGACGCGACGTGCGGCGACGTGTACCCTAACCGCCTGTAGTACGTTAGTAACCAAGTGGGCGTCGTTGTTTTTATTATTATGATAATTATTATAATTATTGTTGTTGTTATTATTATCACGTGCACGTGTGGACACTTGATGTATGAGGTCCAGGATATGAAGACACGTTAATGAGCTTGACCTTTTCGACAAACGCCATGTGTGACTGTAAATAGAGTGAGTGAGGCCTTGGTTGGCTGCTTTAGTGAATATATATATATATATATATATATATATATGTGTGTGTGTGTGTGTGCGTGTGTGTGCGTGTGTGCGTGTGTGCGTGTGTGTGCGTGTGTGTGCGTGTGTGTGTGCGTGTGTGTGTGTGTGTATTGGAACAATTGGTTAAAGCGGCATAGTCTGATCAAAGCATCAACTTTTTAAAACCAAATCACTGACCTAGATTTGATTAAATATATCCAATTTAGATACAAATGTACTTATTAAGCATTTGTTGCTAAATAGAAGAAAATAGAAATGTTCAGTACCTATTGGGTGAATACATTCAAAATTAATATAAAACATGTGAACAAAAAGATAAGTCAACTGAATTCGATTTAATCATATATATATATATATTATATTATATATAACTAAAGCTGGATAACCCCATGAAAACCTCGAATTTTCAAAACCAAAATAATTATCTAGATTTGATTCTAAATATCTAATTTAGATACTGGTGCATTTAATAAACATTTGTAATCACATAGAAGGAAATAGGCCTAGTATTAGTAAGGCAATTTAATAGAACCTGTTACTGCAGAAGGCTATGGTGTCAGAGTTTTGGCATGCTTGCCAAAATTAATTCAGCATGTTTGCACTTCAAATATCTCAAAAGTTAGCCATTTAATATCAAAGTTATTTCAAACTAAAGTAAGGTAGATTGTAGCAATCGACCGAATATATTTATCTCAAGAAAATGACAGAAACTCAAAACCATCGGACTATGCAACTTTAATTTGTTTGTTTGTTGGGGTTTTACATCCTGGCAAGATCTATGGTCATATCAGGATGGGTACCGATTTGTGAGAGTGCACACTTATGGCGATGCTATAGTGCTGCCCCACTCGGAGACCGGGTCGCTGGGACCATGACCCGATTTCCCACTCAGTCACATTATACTAGATAACAACAATATTTGCACATATTTAGTCCAGACAGGATGGCCGAATGAGTTAAGTGTCTGTCTCCTGTTTTGGGAGATTGGGGGATCCGACCCCATGGGATCATGAGTTTGATCCCTGGTCGAGTCAAACCAATGACTTAAAAATTGACACTTGTCGCTTCCTAGCCAGGCGCTTGGCATTATTAGGATAGGGCAAGGACTGGTTGGCTCACTGTCAGGATAATGTGACTGAGTGGAATATCAGGTCATGGTGCTGGTGGCCTAGTCTCCCAATTGGGCAGCACTATAAAGTCACCATGAGTGTGCACTGTCACAAGTTGGTACCCATCCTGATATGACCTTAGATGTTGCTAGGACATAAAACAACAACAAACAAACACGCAAATATATAGGCTTATTACTTATTTCAGCAAGACAAAGAGAGAGTGTGGGTGTGGGTGTGGGTGTGGGTGTGGGTGTGGGTGTGGGTGTGGGTGTGGGTGTGGGTGTGGGTGTGGGTGTGGGGGTGGGTGTGGGAGTGGGTGTGGGTGGGTGAATGTGGGGGCGGGGGTGTTTAAATGCAAATGCAAATGCAAACGCAAATGTGGCAAAGTGGATCGCTCAATGGACCAATCGGTGTGAATGCGAATGCGAATGCGAATGCGATATGCGGCATGCATTCGCATTCGCATATATGGAGTCTTAAGCTAAGATTTCATATACGCGGCATGCGGCATGTGGCATGCGGCATGCAGCATGCGGCATGCGGCATGCGAATGTTGTATATGTGGCGTAGATATATACCAACCCTCAACAGTTGTTGGGTTTTTTCCTCCAAATTTGTGAAGGAACAGTATTGTTTTCTATGGCAAACGCAACAGTATTCGCATTCGCATGCCACACCGATCGGTCCATGGGTCAATCCATTTGCTGCATTCGCATTCGCATTCGCATTCGCATTCGCATTCGCATTCGCATTCGCATTCGGAGGTATGGAAGCACCACTCTTCATTTACTTGCTTTTCGATTTGCATTCGCATTCGCATTCACATTCGCATTCGCATTCGCATTCGCATGCCGCATACCGCATACCGCATATAAGGAATCTTAGCTTTAGCTTAAACAATTATTTGGTCTCGAGATGAGATGCAAATGTTGTTCTCCCAGAGCAGGCTATTTACTAGATACAATATTCACCCCGTACTGCTGCAGTAGGGGTGCAAACCAGCCCTATGTAAAAGGTGGCGAAAAAACGGGTCAATGAAATCAGAGCCTAATTTAACAATCTAAGAAGCAACATTTATTCTTTACATCTGTTTTATTATTTACCCGCTACCTTTGAGTTGAAAAATATAATATAATATATAGTTTAATAAGATTTAAAAGTGAAATCGACGGCGTTCTGCGGCCGCCATCTTGTCTTTTTGCATTCTCTAGACATTTCACCAACTCTGTGCCTTAGAAGTATCCATTTGATACTGGAGCCACATACTGGAGCCTCACTTCCATACTGGAGCCTCACTTCCATACTAACGCTATTTTCCCCCGTATTTATATAAGGCTGGTCTTCACCCGTGTACTACAAGTACCGGGTGAATCTTTTATCTAGCTATTTACATGATCAAATATTCCTGATATGGTTATACATCATAATACATGACACAATCCCCAAACAGGCTCTAGGGGAAAGGGATGGCCGAGTGAGTAGAGCATCCGCCTCCTGCACGAGAGGTCGCGGGTTAGAATCTGAGGAGGCGTCAAAATTGTAAATGCAGTTAAACCTCTCAAAAACGACCGACCATGGGACTGACTTTAAATGGTCCATTTAGGGAGGTTGTCGGTTTAGGGAGTTTTGCTTATCGTTACAATGGTATTTATTGTATGGGCGATCGTTTGGGACCTAAATAAAGTGATCGATATAGGGGAGTGGTCGATCTGTGGAGGTGGTTGGTTAAAGAGGTTTTACTGTACTTACAAAATGTACTTTTATCGCTACCATACGGGATGGCCGAATGAGTTAGAGTGTCCATCTCCCGTGTTGGTAGACCGTGGGGTCATGGGTTCGAACCCTGGTCGAGTCAAACCAATGACTTAAAAATTGATACTTGTCACTTCCTAGTCTGGCGCTCAGCATTATTAGGATAGGACAAGGACTGGTTGGCTCAGTGTCAGAATAATGTAACTGAGTGGGATATCAGGTCATGGTGCTGGTGGCCTGGTCTTCCAGTGGGGCAGCACTATAAAGTCACCATGAGTGCGGACTGTCACAAGTCGGTACCCGTCCTGATATGACCTTAGATGTTGCTGGGATGTAAAACAATAATAAACAAACAAACTTTTATCGCTACTTGCTAGGATAGCAATAGTTACTACCGCAGCTGTGTATCCAGGACAGGGCTGCTAGAGAACCCGATAGAAAAAGTGTCGCAAAGCTGGGTTATGGATATAAACATGGATTTGCAATCTGAGGCGTGAAATATATAATTGAAATGTTTATCTATCATAGCCGTTATGTTTGCAGTGAAGAACTGATTAAATCATGTCCATTAATAGGCTTTGAAAGTTGAATCGAGAGCATCTAATGTCTGCCATCTTGGTTTTATTGCATTCTCTCTCATTTCATCAACTCTATGCCAGTGCGGATAAACAGTACATGTTGGAACCAGGTCCGCCACCATTTTGGTTTTATTGCATTCTCTCTGATTTCATCAACTCTATGCCAGTATGGAATAACCGCGCATGCTGGAACCAGGTCCTCCACCTCCTATTTAGAGTCTGTTCCTATCAAATCAGTATTTGTTCGGATTTAGGCATAGCTGTCATTTACCCATTGGTGTTCTCTGTGGCGGAGTGGTTAGAGTGTCTGACTTTTTTCTAGGTCAGACTCCTAATCTGAAGGTCGGTGGTTCGATTCCCCATGCCCCCACCTCTGCCAATTTGAATTTCCACCGCTGTTTAGAACTTAGAGCGTCATCAAAGGCCAGTTGCTCTCATACCATGTCTATGTGGTGTGGGAGGTTAAAAATCCCTCGGGTCAGTAAAAGTGTAGGCTCAGGCTTTCTATCGACCAACTGTCTAATGGTGAAAACAAGTCTATTCGGACTTATCCATGATATGCAGTATAAATCTTCAAGAAACCCATCCTCTGAGTTATAGTGAATATTTTATCTAGGATAGCAAGTAAAACGGCATGTCTCTTTCTGCCCTTGAACCATGAACGCACCAGACACGGTGTCAGAATCTGTAGAGCGCAGGCTTCCTGTGCGAAAGGTCGGGAGTTCGATTCCCAATTGAGTCAACCCAATGACTTACAAAATTGGCACTTGTCGCCTCCTAGCCTGGCACTCAGCATTAACAGGATAGAGCAAGGACAGTGTAAGGATAATGTGGCTGAATGGGATATCGGGTGATGGTGCAAGCGGCCTGATTTCCCAGTGGTGCAGCACTATAAAGTCACCATGAGTGCACACTGTCACAAGTCAGTACCCCTCCTATACTTGTCGCTTCCTAGCCTGGCACTCGGCATTAATAGGATAGGGCAAGGACTGGTTGGCTCAGTGTCAGAATAATATGACTGAGTGGGATATCGGGTGATGGTGCCAGGGGACTGATTTCCCACTGGTGCAGCACTATAAAGTCACCATGAGTGCACACTGTCACAAGTCGGTACCCCTCCTATACTTGTCGCTTCCTAGCCTGGCACTCGGCACTAATAGGACAGAGCAAGGACTGGTTGGCTCAGTGTCAGGGTAATGTGACTGAGTGGGATATTGGGTCATGGTGCCAGCGGTCTGATTTCCCAGTGGTGCACCACTATAAAGTCACCATGAGTGCACACTGTCACAAGTCTGTACCCCACAAGTCTGTACCCCTATGACCTTAGATGTTACCAGGATGTAAAACTCCAACAAGTAACCTGAACCACGGACACTGAACAATGGAAGTGACATTTTTTTTTAAGCAGCAAATAAGTGAGTGTAGGGAATGGACGGAGTTAGTGAGTAAATGAGTATGAGACTTGTTGGAAGAAACCTTTTATTCTTTGGGAACAAGGGAACGTACCGGGTGAGCTGAGTTGTCACAGCATCAAGTGGATGAATTATTCACCCATGCACAGAGTAGAGGTGAATGACAACCCTGTTAAAATCGCAGCAAAAATGGGCCTTTTCCCCCCCTTGTTTGTCCTTTATTTTGTGTGACGGTGTATTTATGCTGCCCATAAAGCAGCTGTCACACCTCGCCGGATTGAGCAACGGACAGAATTGTCTAAAGTCCGGTGGTGATAAGTATCAAAATGTATTAAAATGTGTTAAAATGTTGCACTATCGGGTAAGTGGCCGCTGGATGAACGGACATGAAACGGACATGAAACGGACATGAAACGGACATGAAACGGACAGGAAATGGACAGGAAACGGACATGAATGGATAGCCAATGGATGAAACAAAATCAAACTGGACAAGAACCATAGACATCAATCCAGCAGCATCCGTTCCTAGTTTTGTGCATGTTCAAAACTTGTACGGACACAAACCGGAAATTGTTCGTTTTCTGTCCGTTTCCCCCAATCGCTGAGGTGTGACAGGGCCTTAAGGCCCTGTCACATTACGGCATATGGCGGGAGCGTATTGAAAACCTACGTAGGTCCTGCGCGTGCCGGCCTATGATGACATTTGGTGACCTTTTGGCTGGTTTTGAGCGTATGTGGAACCTATGAGGAGCATACGAGGAGCGTATGAGGAGCGTGTGGGAGCGTGCTGTGACATTTTTTGACAGTTTTGATTGGCATGTGGAGCGTACGAGTAGCGTACGAGTAGCGTATGCATAGCGTATGCGCGTATGAGTAGCGTGCATACGCTGTGCATACGCTAGGAGTACGCTCCCATACGTAACTCGTAGGTTATGCGTACGCTACATACGCTAGAGATACGCTAGAGATACGCCGGTGACACAAGTTGAGCGTATGAAAAACCTATGCCGGCGTACCCCTAGCGTACGAGGAGCGTATGCCGGCGTATGAGGAGCGTATGTCGGCGTATGAGTAGCGTATGGGCCATACGCTCTCATAGGTCGAGATTTTTTGAGCATGCACAAAAAAATGTGGACGGACGGATTTATGAAAGCGTATGGCGGCGTATGCCTCATAAGCCGGCATCTGGCGGCATCTGGCGGCGTATGAGTAGTATATGCGTAGCGTATGAGTAGCGTATACAGCGTATGCCGACGTATATGACGTAACGCGCCTACGCCGCCATACGCTCCCGCAAAAAACCCTAATGTGACAGCCCCTTTAGCGGTTAAGTCTAATGACTTGTTTTCGCAGCTAGACAGGAATAGTCTCATGGTTCCCCTTGTTTTATTACTTTCAGTTGTTGGGTAGCTATTTAGTACCTTGGTATGAATTAATTATAAATAATTTGTTCCAGTGGGCAGGATTGATCTGTATTGACGTAGAGTTGCTGAACTGCGAGAGAATGATAACAAAAAAACTAAATGGTTGACACTGAATCATTTTGACTCTCAAACTGTTAAGCAACATGATTTAATAGTGTTGTTTGTTTGTTGTTGTTTTACGTCCTAGCAACATCTAATGTCATATCAGGACGGGTACCGACTTGTGACAGTGCCACTCATGGCCACTTTATAGTGCTGTCCCACTGGGAAACCGGGCCGCCGGTGCCATGACCTGGTATCCCACTCAGTCACATTATGCTGACACTGAGCACACCAGTCCTTGTCCTGTCCTAATAATGCCGAGCGCCTGGCTAGGAAGCGACAAGTATCAATTTTTAAGTCATTGGTTTGATTCGACCAGGGTTCGAACCCACGACCCCACAATCTACAAGCACGGAAGATGGATGCTCTAACTCATTCGGCCATCCCGTCTGGTCATGGAGAGAGTACTGTGCGAGTAACTAAGCACCAGGCACAGTGGGCTAATCGGTAGAGCGTAGGCCTCGCATGCGGAATGTCGGGAGTTTGGTTCCCGGTCGAGTCAAACCAATGACTTATAAAATGTACACTTGTCACTTCCAAGCCTGCCAACCAGCATTAATAGGATAGGGCAAGGACTGGTCAGCTCAGTGTCAGGATAATGTGACTGTGCGGGATATTGGGTCATGGTGCCGATGGCTTGATTTACCAGTGGGGCAGCACTATAAAGTCACCATGAGTGTGCACTGTCACATTATAATGTTGCAGTTCTGCAACCGGTAACCCTCATAAGGTTACAAACAACCCAGTATCTCTCTCTATCACTGTCACAAGTCCTTCTATGACCTTAGATGTTGCCAGGACGTAAAACTTCAACAACCAACCAACCACTAACTAAGCATCAAGCTACACAGTGGAAACTGGGAGGAACCTAACACAGCGAAGCAATTTCCTGTACATTTGTAGAGCACTCGCTAATGGCTGCTAATTCAGTTTATTAATCTTGTTTACCCTGCTGAAATATTGACCAATATTGAGCTATTTCAGCAAATGATGTTTTGCTAAATGGAAGGTATTGTAGTAGTCTGCACTGACCTCTCAGGCAAGTAACCACATAGACAGGTAGGCGGGGGTAGTGTTGTGATATCAGGGAGCCTAGGTGGTGTAATGGTTAGCACACTGGCCCGGAATGCATAGAGATGTGGGTTCGAGACCAGCTCTAGGCGCAATATTTCCTCATTTTCATCAACCCCCATGACACTGGTTGCCGTGACCATGATCCTCTACATGCTATGTCCTGTATGGTTGTTGAACCTACCCTGTGTATGTATGTGTTAGCGCATTGCCTGTATATATGTAATTGCAAGCATTAAAAGACTTACAATTCCAGGGGGACGAGTGTAGTGGTCTGCACTGATCTTTCAGGCAAGTAACCACATCGACTGGTAGGCGTGGGTAGTGTTGTGATATCAGGGAGCCTAGGTGGTGAAATGGTTAGCACACTGGCCCGGAATGCAAAGAGATGTGGGTTCGAGTCCCACTCTAGGCGCAATATTTCCCATTTTCATCACCCCCATCACAGCATTCTCAAAGAATAGATGTAAGTTATTGTTGTTGTTATTGGACTTAGAGTCAGTTTTGCGTCCTGGCAACATCTAAGGTCATATCAGGATGAGTATCGACTTGTGACAGTGTGCACTCAAGGTGCCTTTATAGTGCTGCCCCACTGGGAAACCAGGCCGCCAGCACAATGACCCAATTTCCCACACAGTTGCATTATCCTGGCATTGAGCTCACCAGTCCTTGCCCTATCCTATTTATGCTGATACTGATTATCCTGATACTGAGGTACTAGTTCTTGCCTTATTTATGCTGATACTGATTATCCTGATACTGAGGTACTAGTTCTTGCTCTATTCTCGTCATGCCGAGCACCAGGCTACTAGCTAAGGACAAGCATAAATTTTGTAAGACGTTTATTTGACTCAACTGGGACCCAAACTCATGGCCTTCCACACGGGTACCGACTTGGACAGTCCACACTCATGGCGACTATATATTGCTGCCCTATTGGGAAATCAGACCGCCAGCACCATGACCCGATATCCCACACAGTCACATTATCCTGGCATTGAGCTGACAAGTCCTTGCCCTATCCTATTAATGCCGAGCGCCAGGCTAGGAAGTGACAAGTATCAATTCATTGGCTTGACTCGACGGGAACCAAACTTCCGACTTTCCGCATGCGAGGCCCGCGCTCTACAGATTCGGCTACCGTGCCCGTGTGCATACAATTGAGATGCTTCTAAGATACTGATATGACCTTAGATGTTGCCAGTACGTAAAACTCAACCAACCAACCAATCTAACAAGTAACATACATAGAGTTGTAATGTGGTACGCTCAATAAGTCTAACATAGGACTTGAGTCCGACTGTATATTCACAATACAGTACAACCCCGTTAAACCAAGCTGGGTTAAACCAAACGATCGATTAATCCAAACTTTTTTCGGCGGCCCGGCAAAATACTACCATTTATCATATAAAAAAGTTGGTTAAACCAAAGTCTGTTACTCCAAAGTATCGGTTAATCCAAACAAAATTGTCGGCCCCAGGCCACTTCCGGTACAGAGAAACCAAACTTTCATGTGGTTTTAAGGTCATCTTAGACTTTTTTTATATGATAAATAGTAGTATTTTGATGGGTCGCCGAAAAGCGTTTGGATTAACCGATCGTTTGATTTAACCGAGCTTGGTTTAATGGGGTTAAACTGTATATGCATAAAAAACAATAATCATAGTGTCCACATACATTCTATATTACATTCATAATGTACCAAAGTTTTTGCCAAAGCCAAGTCAAAGTCAAAGTCAAAGCTCGGTTAAAGCTGCATAGTCCGATGAAGCATCAAATTTTCAAAACCAAACTAATTATATAGATTTGACTCTACATATCTAACTTAGATATTGATGCACATATTAAGATTATTGCCACATAGAGGGAACACTGAGACAATTTGATAGAACCTGTTACTGCTGAAGCCTATGGTGTCAGAGTTTTGGCGTGCTTACCAAAACTAAGTTCACATGATTGAATTTCAAATATCTCAAAACTTATCCATTTAAAATAAAAGTCACTTCAACCTGAAATAAGGTAGATTATAACGATCAATTTAATATATTTATCTCAGAAATATTACCAAAACACAAAACCATCGGACTATGCAACTTTAAACCAATGATCGGTTAATCCAAATAAATTTCTATGGTCCCTTCAAGTTTGGTTTAACGGGGTTATACTGTACTCTGTAGGTCTATCGAACGGAATATCTCTTTGTGTATCTCGGGAAATCATGCACTGGCAATAGCCATCTCGGGAAATAAGAGGCCGATTTAAAAATCTTGGAACTTACTTGAAATTGCTGTCTGCCTTTTATATCTCCCTAAGGATGCCTCCCCCCCCCCTTGTCCCCCCCTACCCCCTTTACCCCCCCCCCCCACTCCCCACCCCATCCTCACCCTGCCCCTTCGGATGATGATTCCTACAGAATGAGCGGGAGGGGTGCTGTTGTAGACATTTCAAACACACATTTGGAGTTTTTCGTCCTGTCAACATCTAAGGTCATATCAGCACATTTATAGCATGCAAAATAATATAAGCATATAACATATATATATATTATATATATATTATATATAGCATGTATTTATATGCTATATAGCATATAATATATACATTATATATAGCATGTATTTATGTTTATAACATATAATATATACATTATATATAGCATGTAGTTATATGCTATATAATATACACATTATATATAGCATGTATTTATGTTATATAACATATAATATATACATTATCTATAGCATGTATTTATATGTTATATAACATAATAATATTAATATATACATTATATATAGCATGTATTTATATGCTATATAACATATAATATATACATTATATATAGCACGTATCTATATGCTATATATACTATACATGTTTGCCTAGTTCTTGGAGTTTTACATACTATCAACATCTAAGGTTATAGCAGGACGGGTACCGACCGATGCCCGGGTGATGATACTGAGGTCGGAGCGGTATCTAAATGCCATCACACAGCGAGCTGGGATGTTGCTAGCACATAAACCCCAATGAAGCAATCTGAAGGATACACCCACTTCACTTGCAAGTTTTTGTTTGTTTGTTTGTTGTTTTACGTCCTAGCAATATCTAAGGTCATATCAGGACGAGTACCGATTTGTGACAGTACGCACTTATGGCGATTTTATAGTGCTGCCCCAATGGGAAATCAGGCTGCCGGCACCAGGACCCGATATGCCACTCAGTCACATTATCCTGACATCAAGCTAACAAGCCCTTGCCCTATCCTATTAATGCCAAGCACCAGGCTAGGAAGCGACAAGTATAAATCTTTAAGTCATTGGTTTGACTCGACTGGGAACCGAACTCGCGAAGTCCCGATCTTCCGCACACGAGGCCTGTGCTCTACCGTTTCGGCCAACGTGCCCGGTCACTTGCAAGTTAGTACCAGACAGGGTGGCCGAATGAGTTAAGCTGCTGAGTTGATCGCCCACCTCCTGTTTTGGTAGGTCATGCGATTCAAAACCCTGTGTTCAAACCCTGGTTGAGTCAAATCCATGACATACAAATTTATACATGTCGCTACCTCGCCTGGGGCTCAGCATTACTAGGATAATACAAGGAGCAGTGGAATATGGAATGAGGAATGTGATGAAAAAATTCCTTTGCTTAAGGTTGCATAGTCCGATGGTTTTGCGCTTTGGTCATTTTTCTGAGATAAATTTATTAAATTGATCATTATAATCTAACTTATTTCAGGTTAAAGTAACTTTGATTTTAAATGGATAAGTTTTGAGATATTTGAAATTCAAACACGTAAGCTCAGTTTTGGGAAACACGTCAAAACTCTGACACCATAGGCTTCAACAGTAAAAGGTTCTATCAAATTGTCTCAGTGTTCTCCTTCTATGTGGCAATAAATGCTTAATATGTGCATCAATATCTAAGTTAGACATGTAGAGTCAAATCTATGTAATTATTTTGGTTTTGAAAATTTGATGCTTCATCGGACTATGGAGCTTTACCAAATAATGTACTAACTAAAAAAGAAAGAAAGAAAGAAAGAAAGAAAAAAGAATAAAAAGCTGCACATGCAACTAGTGGTCGCTGCAGTTGTTTTGTTACAAATATGATGCATCAAAATAAAAGCTGGGTGACAATATAAGTGTCACTTCTTTATTCGCCTTCAAAGACGCATTGGAACCGGAAGTGATGTCGAAAATTGAAAGAGCGAGTTTGCGAAGGAAAAAGGGGTAGGGAGAGAAAAAAGAAAAATATTTAAAAAGAAATAAGAAAATATATAATTTGTAAAAAGAAAGAAAAGAGGCAGAAGAAATGGAAGAAAACCGAAAGAAGAAAGAGAAAGAAGAAAAAAAAAGAAAAAAAAGACAACAGTAATGAAAAAAAAAGAGGGAGAGAAAATGGAAGTCAACAAAAAAAAAAAAAAAAAAAGAGAAAGGGAATGAAGAAAGAAAAAAAGAAATAAGAAAAAAAGGAAGTAAAAGAAAAAGACAACAAAATATAAGAGAAAGAAAGAAAGAAGGAAAGAAAGAAAGAAGGAGAGAAATAAGGAAATACAGAAAGAAACAAAGAAGGAAAGAAAGAAAGAAGGAGAGAAATAAGGAAATACAGAAAGAAACAAAGAAGGAAAGAAAGAAGGAAAGAAAGAAGGAAAGAAAGAAGGAAAGAAAGAAGGAAAGAAGGGAAGAATGAAAGAAGGGAAGAAAGAAAGAAGGAAAGAAAGAAAGAAGGAAAGTAAGAAAGAAGGAAAGAAAGAGGAAAGAAAGAAGGAAAGAAAGAAAGAAAAAAACAAGAAAGAAAGAAGACGAAAAAAGGAAGTCACAACTCTTGTTGTCCTGTGTTTGACAAACATGGCGTCAAGACCTGTCGCCACAAAGGCTGATGGGATTGTGCTGCTCGTGGCCAGGTCGAGGGGGCTCGAGATTCCGCGAGACTCCGCGAGACCTCGCGAGGTTTCGGCGGGAAATGGGTGCATAGGGCACTTAAGGGCTCTCGGGTAGGCGCAGTCCACCTTGTGGCAAGTTATTTTCGCTGGTTTGCGCTAATAGAGAATTTTGGAGGGGTGGGGGAAAAAAAAAGAGGATTTCTGACATCTATGGGGAATTTTCATAGCGATGTCACATTTTGATGTCCACCTGAACCTCCTCCTACCACCATTCATAGACCCCCAATATTCACAATGCCATTTCAATATAGATTCCCCAAGTTTGTTAGGATCTTTGGATTTTACATCCTAGCAACATCTAAGGTGATACCAGGATGGGTAGGGCCCTATTGACTTGTGACAGTGCACAGCCATGGCGACTTAATAGTGCTGTCCCACTGAAAGAGCAGACTATCAGCAGCATAACCTGATATCCCAATCAGTAACATTATCCTGATACTGAGCTAACCAGTCCCAGCTCGATTCTAGTAATGCCAAGCAGCAGGCTAGGTAGCGACAAGTATAAATTTGGTAAGCCATTGGTTTGACTCGGTCAAAATTCAGACTCCCGATCTTCGACAAGGGAAGCCAAGGCTTTTACCAATTCGACAACTGCATCCGGTCAAATTCCAAATTCATAATATCACTTCACCGTAGAATTCCAGGCTCCCAATTATCATTTCGACATAAACTCCTAAGTTGACATGTACCATTTCGCAACAACAAAAAAAGAACAAAAAGAACAACAACAAAAGAATTGGTTTAAGAAAAATTGGTTTAAGAAAACACTTGTGGTCTTCCGCATTAAGTAAAAGCCAACACTTGGAAGATGAGGGCAATATTGACATGGAGACGCGCCAGACTTGAAGTACTGACACTTCATAGTAGGTGTGTCAATCATGCAGTTCACAATGGCCTCGCCCCTTTCAAACCGCCAATTCTCAAAGTTTGAACTCTCTGTGAAATGAATTCAAATAGACCAGGGCCCAAATGTATGAGCCACTTTTTAACCCGACCGGGGTTAAAGGAGGGTGTAGGGTTAGCTAACCCCAGGGTTCCAAATGTGTCACGGGGGATGTATGGGTCCAAAGCATGCACGGGTTAGCTAACGTTTCAGTTATTTATAGATTTGGGAAATCCCTCTCCGTTGGTAGCCATATATTAGGCTCAAATATATTAAATGCTAACATATTTAATAGAATTACATACGCAATAAGTGAAATTTGATCAATTTAACCCTAAATTCGAACCCTCCTTAAGGCTACCGCCGCATTGGTGGCGATATTAATAGTTATATTTTCGAATCGACGAACGTACAGTCAACAAAACGCTGCTGCCGCCAGTATGGAAAGCGATGTCGATTCGGCGATTTGTTTACTTTACGTTCGTCGATTCGAAAATATAACTATTAATATCGCCGCCAATGCGGCGGTAGCCTTAAGGAGGGTTCGAATTTAGGGCTAAATTGATAAAATTTCACTTATTGCGTATGTAATTCTGTTAAATATGATCGCATTGAATAGATTTGGCCATAATCGGTGCCTAACCCCACCTTTAACCCTCCTTTCGCATGGGGTTAGTGCAGGCGACTTTACCCTCGCCGAGTTAGTTTAACTCGGACACATACATACACAGTTTTCGCCGCTAACCCGGGAAATCCGCACGACGCCGGGTTACGACCGCTAACCCGGTCTCATACATATAGGCCCAGGTGAAAATGTGGTGGAGCCAAACACATTTTTATTTTGTTATCATTTTGAAATGGGATGGCCAAATGAGTTGAGCGCTCTCTTCTGGTTTGTGTTGTTCTTAGCTTCAAACCCCGATCGAGTCAAATTAATGACTGAACAATTTATACTCGTCGCTACCTAGCCTGATGCTTGGCAGTACTAGGATGCAGCGAGAAGCAGTGGAATGAGGAAGAACTACTGTCCGCGATTGGATTGATTGATTGATTGGTGGTTGCTTTACGCCGTGTCGGCAGCATAGGCCATATTCAATGATTGGAATTACCCGGCTTAATCAACGAATGTAACAATTTAATTGAACAAAAATGTCCCTATGTAATCACGCGGTTATAATATATAGTTGTTTGTTTGTTTGTTGTTTTATGTCCTAGCAACATCTAAGGTCATATCAGGATGGGTACCGACTTGTGACATTGCGTACTCATGGCGACTTTATAGTGCTGCCCCACCGGGAAACCAGGCCACCAGCACCATGACCTGATATCCCACTCAGTCACATTATCCTGTCACTGAGCCAACCAGTCCTTGCCCTATACTCATAATGCCGAATGCCAGGCTAGGACGTGACAAGTATAAATTTTGAAGTCATTAGTTTGACTCGACCAGGATTCGAACCCACAAACTCATTGGTTCGGATCTCCCTGACCAATATTGTGTTGAGCTGTCATTATATATATATTCACTGTCCTTCGATACCACTCTGGTTAAAGTGACTAAAGTTAAAGTTCCACAATCCGATGGGTTTGATTTTCTGTAATTTTTCTGAGATAAATATATTAAATTGATTGTTATAATCTACCTTCCTTTAGTTTGAAGTGACGTTTATTATAAATGCCTAACTATTGAGATATTTTAAGTGGAAACATGTGAAATTAGTTTTGGCAAGCACGCCAAAACTCTGGCACCATAGTCTTCAGCAGTAACAGGTTCTATTAAATTGACTCTGTATATCCCCTCCTGTGTGACAACAAATGCTTAGTAAGTGCATCAGTGTCTAAGATAGATATGTAGGATCAAATTAAAATAATTGTCTTGGTTTTGAAAATTTAATAATCTATGCAGCTTTAATAAAAAAAACATCCAATTGGCAGCACCGATTAACAAGGAGCAGTGATCAGAACGACCCTCAAACTTAAAGTTGCATAGTCCGATGGTTTTGAATTTCTGTATATTTTCTGAGATACATATATTAGATCTATCACTAGTATCTAATTTACATTATTTCAAAGTTACTTTTTTTTTAAATGGTAAACTTTTGAGATATTTCGGTGCAAACATGGAAAATTAGTTTTGGCAAGCTTGCTAAAATTCTGACACCATAGACTTCTGCAGTAACAGGTTCTGTGTTAAATCGACTCAGTATTGCCTTCTACGCAGAAACAAATGCTTAATAAGTGCATCAGTATCTAAGTTAGATATGTAACATCAAATCTAGATCATTGGTTTGGCTTTGAAAATTTAATATTTCCTCGGACTATGCAGCTTTAACCACCGCTTGGTATTGTATATATATATATAATATATAATATAGATATATAAATATGTGTATATGTATATATATATATATTTAAGGTCACAGAGAAAGAGAGGGAAACCTTCCAAAACATCGGAGTATGCAACTGTATATTTGGTCTTTGCCTGTTCTAACCAGACAGAAGAACCAAACCGGTTATGTCGTGTGTCATGGTGACTAACGACATAGTGACGTCCTGATGACGTCATGGTGACGTCAGGGTGATGCCAGGGTGAGGACGGGTGTGAATGTTTGTTGTAAAGATCACAGTCAAAGATTAAGATCGTAAAGGAAGACGAGCGTTCGTGATTCAGTGAGCCATGATACAGTGAGCCATGTACCGAACGCGCCGCCACCTAGCAGGGTAGTAACGCACCATTCACACATAATCCAAAACGAGGCTTGCATGGATGGCCCTACCTATTTGTTTATGATACATCATCATCATCATCATACTGTCGGTCGCATGCGACAAAGACTGCTTTCATTACTTGACTGCCGCTCTCCTTTGCGCGGTTGCACATTTCATGAAAGCTGCCTGCAAAAGTGTTGAAGTGCTGCTGGCTTTTGCAAGTTACCAGCGGCACTCTCTCGGGGAGCAAATAGAGGTTTCACACCGGCAAGAACATGTCAAGACAGGCACACAACTATTTGTCCCTGCAGTGGCTGGTCGGGAGATGTTGGGAGTTCCATACATCAACCGGCCTTGATGCTGCCACAGTGACATGGTTTTCTGTTTAGGGTTTTCTCCCTTAGCCTTCGGTTCTGCCAAGAACCTGTACCACAAGGTAGTGGTTTACAACTCTGCAGGGCAGGGGCGTCAAACTCCCTGAGATATTGCTATACTCCCTGAGATATTGCTATACCTGCAATACCTGCATACCTGCTATACCTGCAATACCTGCATACCGCGATGCAATAAAGTGTCCTCCAAAGGACTGGTCAGCTCAGTATCAGGATAATGTGACTGAGTAGGATATTGGGTCATGGTGTCGGTAGCCTGATTTCCCAGTGGGGCGACCAGACAGGATGGCCGAATGAGTTGAGCATCAGTCTCCTGTTTTGGGAGATCCGTGGGTTGGTGGGTTCGAACCCTGGTCGAATCAAACCAATGACTTAACAATTGATACTCGTTGCTTCCTAGCCAGCCACTCGGCATTATTAGGATAGGGAAAGGACTGGGTGGCTCAGTGTCAGGATAATGTGAGTCGGATATCTGGTCATGGTGCTGGCAGCCCGGTCTCCTAGTGGGGCAGCACTATAAAGTCGTCGTCAGTGCATACTGTCACAAGTCGGTACCCGTCCTGATATGACCTTGGATGTTGCTAGGACGTAAAACAACAACAAACATCCCAGTGGGGCAGCACTAGGAAGTCACCATGAGCGCACACTGTCACATGCCAGTACGCGTCCTGATATGGACGTAGATTGATTGACTGATTGATTGGTGGTTGCTTTACGCCGTGTCGGCAGCATAGGCCATATCCACAGTGAGACATGTTTGTTTTTTGTTCAAACCATCACTTTTACATGTAAAAGCAGACAATCAATTATGTGCCAATAGACACTCATTAAATTAGAAAGCTCACAATCATATATTTGTGGTCAAGGGAAACAAATTCCATAGAAAAAGAAAAGTTTCATTAATAATTGATAGAATCTATTTAGTAAACTATATGATGTGGTACAGTCCAGCTGCCCTCAAAAAGGCTAAAATGTTTTCCTGTTTTACTTTAGTAAAAAGGTCATGCATACTGTCTGCAGTGTAGAACCGTTGGCGCAGTGCCAAAAAATCAACGCAACTTAGTAAAATGTGTTTGAGTGTCAGCGGGGACTGACACCCAATACATTCAGGGGGATGTTCCCCCTTGAGCAGAAAAGCATGTGTAAGCCACGAGTGACCAATACGGCAGCGGCTAAGGACCATGGCAGCGGCTATGGATGTAGATGTTTCCAGGACATAAAACTACAAAAACCAGCCAACCAAAGTTTTTGACATTTTCACAGTCATACAAAGTGTAAGACAACAAGACGGTGAAAGGCCGGGCGGGGGCGGGTGCTAATGCTATTTAGCGGAAGGTGTTACTGTTAGTCATGTATGACTTTTATGGCTTAATAAAATGTTGATAAAATATAAACCATGTTCGCATTCTGCGATAAAAGCTAAGGGGGTGCTACTTTGTAGGGGAGAGGGCACGCTCTGGAAAAGTAGTGCTCTTTGGATGACCATTATGTTATCTAGGCGCCCTGATGCAATCCACCTACCCACGGTTATTTGTGTATGTGGCATTTCATATGAGAAGGTACAGTGCACATCATTTCACTTCAAATACCTTTAAAAAAAAGCTTATCCCAATATAAAGGAAAGTGGATTTTGACAAACAACCTAATATGTGTATATATATATATCATTATTATTATAATATATATATCAGGTTATTTGTCATACATATTATTATATATTATCCTCCAGTGCGACTGACTCTTGTCGACACCCGATGGAGGGGAGGTGGGCGCAGGTGGCGCCACCAGTCACGTATGGAGTCTTATGGAGAATAACAATGGTAATCAAATAATATAATAATATAATATATAATGGAAACAATTCCCTTCATATTTGTTATGCTTGTATAATACGTTATTCATCACATATACATATGAAGAGTTAAGGCGCAAAACCACATAAACGCTAATCCAAAAATGGATATAAACATTGGAATCAAACTTTCAAAAAGTTAATATTTTTATATTCCTACTCTTTTTGTTCATTGTTCCATAACCATGTGATCATATGAAAAATTGAATTAGTGAGCTTTCAGATTATTTTCAGGTACAAATATTTGATTCAAACTACATTTTCTTATTGGTATTTACGTGGTTTGCACCTTAACTGGTGTTCTCTGTGGCGGAGTGGTTAGAGTGTCTGACTTTTTTCTAGCTCAGACTCCTAATCTGAGGGTCGGCGGTTCGATTCCCCGTGCCCCCAGCTCTGCGAATTTGGATTTCAACCGCTGTGTATAACTTACAGCGTCATCAAAGGCCGGTTGCTCTCATACCATGTCTATGTGGTGTGGGAGTTTAAAAATCCCTTGGGTCAGTAAAAGTGTAGGCTCGGGCTTTCTATCGACCAGCAGTGGAATGAGGAAGACTAGTCATCTATGACTGAAATTTCCCCTGCTTAAACAACTAATGGACCAACAAAAAAACAAAAAAAAACTCTTCATATATACATGTATATGTATAATAATTCTTCCGTGCGAGTGTCATGCAAAAGCCCCGGATGGGGGGGGGGGGCGGAGTGAAGTATGCCGGTACCCTCCCCACCCAGGAAAGGGGAGGGGGGGGGGGGGTTAGGAGCAGGACACTACAGACATTGTTACACGCAATAACAGTCTCATCACTATCCATATAATTATTATAAATATTTTTACATATATTAGGTTTTTTGTCATATATATAATTATCACTATAGTAAAACCTCTCTAAATCGACCAACCATAGGACCAAATTTATATGGTCCATTGGGGGAGGTGGTCAAATTTTTTCTATCATTACAATGGTATTGTATTGGCGATCATTTGGGACCCAAATAAAGCAATCGATATAGGGGAGTTGTCGATCTGTGGAGGTGGTTGGTTAAAGAGGTTTTACGGTATATATGGGTCACTCTCCTGAAAACTGGTCAGCATGGGATATGATTTTAAAATGTCAATAAAAAAAACTTCCTACTTATTTTGTTCCTTATACTTTTCATATTCATGTTCAGATTTGATGTAAGAAATAAACTGTGTGTAACTGTGGTCCTTTTAGTTATGAAGTGTTTTTGTACCCAAAAACCCCATTTTACAGTCAGACATTTGTAACATGACATATGGGACATGGTTGGATCCTTACTAACATCTTGTATTGCATTGATATATCAAACAAAACAATTCCCAAATCAAAAAGGAAGTATTTATTAGCATGTATGCTTGCTTAAATTAAACATTCTTTTATTTGATGTCTTCTGAAATATCATTAGAAATTTCTGTCACAGATGTAACCAGTGGTGTCTGGATGGCACACACATATTGTACACTAATTATTCAATGAATAAAGCATGGCTGGGAATTACTTTTTTTGTTATCAACATAAGCACTACATATTTCTGTATATTATGCCATGATTAATATGCTTCTAAGTATGAAATTATTTAATTCTGCTTAGATTTGTATTAAGCAGACTGTGTGGTGTCCTAAACATGTGCTACATCTGAGCAACACATGTTATACTGCCATAAGACATAGCTTAATCATGGACTACACCTTTATTTTTTATCTCATCAATTTATATTTTAACTAGATGTAAAGGGTATATTTCCAGCTTTCATTTGCAACCAAAAAATGTTAAAAATTCAAATATTAGATTTTAACTCTCCATGTGACACTTTTGGCCAGTTTTCAGGAGAGTGACCCATATAGATCAACATAGAAGGCAGGGGAGATTCTCTTAGCACAGAAATTAGACAACATTTTGTCAGTGGAGAAGGCATACTACATTTTGTCGGTGCAGAAAATCAGATCTATTGGCTTAAAAGGCAGACAACATATTGTCAGTGCAGAATGAAAACGACAATCTGTAAGTGCAAAGGCAGACAGGTGACAAGCTGTCAGCAAAGGAGGCGCATGTCATTTTCTCAGCGCAGATAACATTTTGCTGGCGCAGAAAACAGATGACATCCTGTCAGCACAGAAGGCAGAGGGCATTCTGTCAGCATATGACATTTTGTTAACACAGAAGGCAGACAACATTTTGTCAACACAAAAGGCAATTGACATTTTGTCAGCAAATAAGCCAGACAACATTTTGTTAGCACAGAAGGCAGACAACATTTTGTCAGCACAGAAGGCAGACAACATTTTGTCAGCACAGAAGGCCGACAACATTTTCTCAGCACAGAAGGCCGACAACATTTTCTCAGCACAGAAGGCAGACAACATTTTGTCAGTGCAGAAGGCCGACAACATTTTGTCAACACAGAAGGCAGACGACATTCTGTCAGCAAAGAAGGCAGATGACATTCTGTCAGCAACAAAGGCAGATAACATTCTGTCAGCAAAGAAGGCAGATGACATTCTGTCAGCAAAGAAGGCAGATGACATTCTGCCAGCAAAGTAGGCAGACAACAATATGCCGGCGCAGAAGGCAGATGACAATCTGTCAGCAAAGAAGCCAGACAACATTTTGCCAGTACAGAAGGCAAACAACATTTTGTCAACACAGACGGCAGACAATATTCTGTCAACAACGAAGGGGACAACATTTTGTCAACACAGAAGGCAGACAACATTTTGTCAACAAAGAAGGCATACACCATTTTAGCAGCAAAGAAGGCAGACAACATTTTGGCAGCAAAGAAGGCAGATGACATTCCATAAGCACAGAAGGCAAACTACCCTTTGTCCGCAAGGAAGGCAAGACAACATTTCGTCCACACAGAAGGCAGACAACATTTTGTCAGCACAGAAGGCAGACAACATTTTGTCAACACAGAAGGCAGATGACATTTTGTCAACACAGAAGGCAGATGACATTTTGTCATTGGAGAAGGCAGACAACATTTTGACAGTGCAGGAGACAAATGACAATCTGTCAGCAAAGAAGCCAGACAACATTTTGTTAGCAACAAAGGCAGACGACATCCTGTCAGCAAAGAAGGCAGATGACATTCCTTCAGCACAGAAGGCAGACTACATTTTGTCGGCGTAGAAGGCAGACGACAACAAAACAGCGTGACAAATAACGATGCCTACTTGACATTATCCACATGACAGTAACACTGATTGCCATGACAACGCACACAACAATCCATCAGTTATTTACATCCGGGGCTTTCTCCATCAAGTACCTCCAAACGGCGTGAAACCGTTACTTCCTACTGAATTCTTTAAACTGAATTCTTTAAATTAAATTGGACAAGAAAAACACAATATGGAGAAAGTGTACTCTGGTTGGATAATTGTGTGACGTAGATAGCTAGTGAAACACACATATACACACATACACACATGTATACACACACCTACACACACCCTCACACCTACACACACCTACACACACCTACACACATCTACACACCTACACAAACCTATACAACCTATAAAACCTATACACACCTATACACACCTACACACACCAACGCACACATACACATATCTACACACACCTACACACAGGTACACACACCTACACACAGGTACACACAGCTACACACATACACAAACCTATAAAACCTACACACACCTACACAAACTTACACAAACCTATGCAAACCTATGCAAACCTATACAAACCTACACACACTTACACACATCTATCAGGTCATGGTGCTGGTGGCCTGGTCTTCCGGTGGGGCAGCACTATAAAGTCACCATGAGTGTCACAAGTCGGCACCCATCCTCATATGACTTCAGATGTTGCCAGGACGTAAAACAACAACAACCAACCATTCCCATTTTATTTATTTAATTTTTGTGTGTGGTCCATTAGTTGTTTAAGCAGGGGAAATCTCAGTCATAGAAGACTGGTCTTCCTCATTCCACTGCTGGTCGATAGAAAGCCCGAGCCGACACTTTTACTGTCCCAAGGGATTTTTAACCTCCCACACCACATAGACATGGTATGAGAGCAACCAGCCTTTGATGACGCTGTAAGTTATACAGCGGTGGAAATCCAAATTGGCAGAGCTGGGGGCACGGGGAATCGAACTGCCGACCCTCAGATTAGGAGTCTGCCCTAGAAAAAGGTCAGACACTCTAACCACTCCGCCACAGAGAACACCACATGCCTTTGGTTTTCACACCACTAGGGAGCTTGTAAATGTCGCAATGCAAATTGGGGTATTACTATGTATATATATAGCACAGTTTATATACAAGAATTATGATGCTCATACAGGTGCATTGTGGTACCAATGTAAAGTGGCTGTCACACCTCTCCGGATTGAGCAACGGACAGAATTGTCTAGTCCGGTGATGATAAATATCAAAATGTATTAAAATTTGTCAAAATGTTGCGCTATCGGGTAAATGGCCACTGGATGAACGGACATGAAACGGACATGAAACAGACAGGAAACAGACAGGAAATGGACACAAATTAAGATGCTTGTACAGGTGCATTGTGGTACCAATGTAAATGCAGCGGTGCAAACTGGGCTATTACTACCTATATATAGCACAGTTTACATACAAGAATTAAGATGCTCATAGTCATACAGGTGCATTGTGGTACCACTCTTCTTACATTTTTAAGGCGTACTCTTGATGGCGCCACCATCCACTTCCGGTTACCCCGCATGCCTCCAGGGTAGGGGGGAGGCGAGGAGACGGCGGCGGCCGGGAGTGGGTGGAGGGGGGTGTCTGGGATGCCGGTACCTCCACCCCCCCCCCCTCCCCCTTACCCCCTCCCCCACTCAGCCTCCCCTCCCCCCCACCGACGACATTTTGTCAGGGCATTAGACCAAATACCCTATAATACTAAAGGGCGCATTCCATATACGCGTAATGCGTAATGCATAATGCGTTATGCGTTATGCGTTATGCGAATGCCATCATTCCATACACGCGTAATGCGTAATGCGTTATGCGGCACACGACTGGCTATATTTAAAAAATAAAAATAAACAATTATTCTCCATACTGCTCTGTATATGACCAAATATTGCATTTATATCTATGTAACTTTTTGTACGTCACATGGGGGTTCCTACCTTTATTATAACCAAATTATAGATAAGTATTCATATTTTTGTGGCTCTGGTAGCATTTTTAGCAACCCGAACCCCCACCACCACCACTACCATATGTTTCCACTCAGCAGCCTTGGAGACTGCTTCCTAACAGGTCCGCGCTCCACCTTGTCCCGGCTGTCCGTAATTATCAGTCGCCTCCTCCAGCCTTATATCAATGGACAAATGCGACTGATGCTTTTCTATTCGCACCACCTTTACGCATTACGCATTACGCACCGATCGCTACATGGAGCGATCGGGATAATGGATTTTATTCGCATTCGCATTCGCATTCCGCATTACGCGTGTAAGGAATGTAGCTCATAGGTTTCAAGCCGTTTAGATTTTTTTTCGCATTTGCATTCGCATTCGCATTACGCATTATGCATTACGCGTATATGGAATGCGCCCTTAAGACGCTCACTCCCTATCTCTCCCATGGTAATGTAAATTTTGCAGTGCCATCTTGTGGTGGGTTTGATCAGCCGGGCTGCTGGTTGGTGTTTCACATGTAACCACATACAATTATATTATACATGAGATAGGTAAGTATGAATACACATCAATATTAAATTGCTATGACCAAATACACATCATCATCAGCATCATCATCATCATCACCATCATCACACATCTTTCACATTCATATATACATTTATACATATAATATAGCAACTGTTTAACCAAGAGAACAGCCAGCGCACCAAGTGGTGGGTTTGATCATTTTGATTACACAGTACAGGCTGAGTCAGCCATCTTAGTATTATAGGGTCTTTGGTTAGACGCCGGTGGTGAGAGGGTTAAGGGGTTGTCACACTACGACGTATAGCCTTAGCGCATGCCGACGTATGTGATTTTCGACCAACATGTCGGTATACGTCATCATACGGTACGTATACGTTGGGCGTACATCGGGTACGTTCCGGGTACGTAGTTATACATCGTCTTACGTCGCCGTGCGTCGAGGCTCTGAAAGAATTTTGTGCATGCTCAAAATTTCTAAGGTGTGTCGACATGTGGCTTGTACATTGAACATATGCTGTGTGTACATTTGGGATATGTCGGCATACGTTGGGAGTATGTTAGGGATATGTTGGAATACGTTGCTGCATGTTAGCCATACTTTCAGCCGGTGGGAACATGCATGCCGCGTACAGTCCGTGTACTGCCAACGGATGCATAACATACTCCTAAGTACTTCGAACCTATACCTGCCGTATCTCCAGCATACTTAATTACTAGTGATGGAGTAACATACGTAACATTATTCAGCGTACCGTGAGCGTATGCGAGCGTTTTGTGAACGTTTCGCTAACGTTTTTCGAGGCACATGAACGCTCCCATATGCTAGCAATAGGTCAGACATACATTCTGCACACATTACGTACGTTGTGTGTACGTTGTGTGTACGTTGTGTGTACACCCATTTTTATCCCCCACCGCTGAAAAGTTCGACGAATGCCGACGTACTGGCACATTTTCTAACATTGAGCACGCACTGACGCCGTATGTCGTAGTGTGACAGGGCCTTTACCGGCGTGTTTTATTACGATAGCAGGCGCGTTGTATTCATTGCTTGTTTGTACAAGCGGAATTGTCAGAGCAGACAAACAGATCGCGTCCTTCCTTCTCCCAACACTCCTCCTCCCACTTCTTTCTTTCCTCTTTCTCTCCCCCCCCCCCACCCCCCAGCCTCGCCCCTCCGTCACCTCTACCCCGTCCCCGTCTAGCGTCTGCCTCCCGCGTCCCTCCAACTTCCTTCGCTCCATTGTCTCCTTCTGTCCATCTCCGACCTACCAACCCTCACCCCCACCCTCCCCATCCCCCACCCCACCAGCTCTCCCCACATCATTCTCCCCCCCCTTCCACACACACATCCCCACTGGACTTCCGGGCGGAAGGTTAGGAATTTGAAATCTTGCAATGTCAACACCAATGACTTATAAAATTGATACTTGTCGCTACCTAGCCTGGTACTCGGCATTACTAGGATAGGGCAAGAACTGGTTAGCTCAGTGTCAGGATAATGTGACTGAGTGGGAAATCGAGTCATGTTTCTGTGGCGGTGTGGTCACTCAGTCGGGCAGCACTACAAAGTCGCCATGAGTGCTCACTGTCACAAGTCGGTACCCGTCCTTCCTGATATGACTTTAGATGCTGCCAGGACATAAAACCCCAAACAAACAAATAAACAAACAGTCCACTATCCCGACAGCTACCCTCCCCCTACCACCGTCCCTCACTCCCTCCATCCTCTCCCTCACCCTCACAGTGTCCCCCCCCCCCCCCTCACCACTGTCCTCCTACCCCCACCCCTTCTCCCCACCCTTCCCTCCTCTGTAGTCATTCCTTTCCTACCATGGCTTTTTAATTTACATTAAAAAAAAAATTCTTGTATTTTCTGGGGTTTTCTGCACCAGCGTTCGTGCTGCAGACGACAGTTGTGGATACACACGATATGATAGCATGTTAGCTGAAATTACTGTTACTAGTGTTGCTATTAGTATTACTAGGTAAACAAGTTAGGTGACCTGTCGGAATATATTCACAAAGTCCCTAAGTATGTGTCTTCCTAGTTTTATTTGTTTCTTAAATTTGTTAATTTGGGGGTGGGGGGGTACATTACTCATTAGTTGATTAAGCAGAGGAAATTTCAATCGCAGACAATTGGTCTTCCTCATTCCACAGCTCCTTGCCCTATCCTAGTAATGCCGAGCGCCAGACTAGGTAATGACAAGTAGAAATTCTTATGTCATTGGTTTGACTCAGCCAGGGTTCGAACCCATCGGTTCGAATCCCATGACCTACCAGAACCGGATGCCGACGCTCAACTCATTTGGGCATCCCTTCCAGTCGAGACCCTGTGACACCGTCCCCCATCCCCTCTTTCCTCCCCTCCCTCCCCCCCCCCTCCGCCCCCCCCCCTCCCCTACCTCTCATCCCTTATCCACCCCCTTATCCTTCCAATCACCCCCTCCCCTTCATTCCACCCCCACTCCGCATCCCCCCCCCCTTCCAGCCCCCCTCCTGCTCACCAACCCTTACTTACCGGGGTGCGGTGGCCGAATCGTTAGAGCGCGGGACTCGCGTGCGGGAGATCGGGGGGTTCGGTTCCCGGTCGAGTCAAGCCAATGACTTATAAAATTGATACTTATCGCTTCCTAACCCTGTGCTTGGCATTAATAGGATAAGCCATGGACTGGTTAGCTCAGTGTCAGGATAATGTGACTGAGCGGGACATCGGGTCATGGTGCCGGCGGCCTGACTATAAAGTCGCCAATAAGTGTGCACTATCACAAGTCATTACCCGTCCTGATATGACCTTAGATGTTGCCAGGACAAAAAACTCCTACAATCATCCCTTACATATCCCCATCCCCTCTCTATCTTGTGGTGTTCTCTGTGGTGGAGTGGTTAGAGTGTCTGACTTTTTTCTAGGTCGTACTCCTAATCTGAAGGTCAGTGGTTCGATTCCCCGTGCCCCCACCTCTGCCACTTTGGATTTCCACCGCTGTGTAGAACTTACAGTGTCATCAAAGGCCAGTTGCTCTCATACCATGTCTATGTGGTGTGGGAGGTTAAAAATCCCTTGGGTCGGTAAAAGTGTAGGCCCAGGCTTTCTGTCGACAAACTGTCTAATGGTGAAAACAAGTCTATTCAGACTTATCCATGATAGGCAGTATAAATCTTCAACAACAAATCTCATCTCCCCTCAAATCATCCCCCTCTGCCCATCCCCCATCTTCCCCTCAAACCAATCCCTTACCAACCCATCCCTCCCCCACCTCCCCTCTGAAACTACCCCCTCCCACCAGTCCCTCCCTAATCCCCCCTCAAACCATCCCCCTGCCCAGTACTCCCCTCCTCACCCCCTCACAATCCCCCCCCCCTTCCCTCTATCCCTCCACCTCCCTCAATCCCCCCTTCCCACTCTCCCCTCAACCCCCCTCAATCCCCCCCCCCTTCCCATTACCCCCAACCCCTCTCAATCCCCCCTTCCCACTCTCCCCTCAACCCCCCATCAATCCCCCCTCAATCCCGCCCCTTTCCCTTTCCCCCAACCCCTCTCAATCCCTCTTCCCACTATCCCCCTCTTCCCATTACCCCCCCTCTCCTCACCGCCCCCACCACCACCCCCACCCACCACCCTCTCTCATCCCACTCCCTCCCACCCTCCATACCCCCATCCCCCACCCCCACCCCCAACCCAAAGTCCATCCTCCTATCTACACCAATAACCACTCTCCATTTCCTCCTCCTCCTCCTCCTCCTCCTCCCCTTACCACAATCCCCTCACATCCCTTCCTGTTGCTAATGTTCTCATTACATTTGGCCACAATGGCCGCCAGCTGAAATATGCATCGTTAGTCTCGGTGGAATGTGTGCGATGCAGCAACACGTGCACGTTTTATGAACTATTATCCAAACAAAGTCGCCACTATCAATCCCAGCATGCCCTACGAGACCAGCCGGAAACTCATTACGAATGCAGTAATCAGCCGTCATCCACAATGGCTGGACCTATTGTTTGGGACGCGCATGAATGATGACCTGATGTCGCAAAGCTGTTAACCTTATTGGAGTGTCGTGAACCAATTTACTGCACCGTCTAGTATTCTGAATGCCAAAAAAAAAACTAGTTTTATTTAAAGCTGCATAGTCCGATGAAAATATTGTAGTAATCTGCACTCATACCTCAGGGAATCTGACGCCCCTGCCCTGCAGAGTTGTAAACCAGTGCCTTGTGGTACAGGTTCTTGACAGAACCGAAGGCTAAGGGAGCAAATCCTGGACAGAAAACCATGTCACTGTGGCAGCATCAAGGGCGGTTGATGTATGGAACTCCCAAAATCTCCTGACCAGCCATCGCAGGGACAAATAGTTTTGCGCCTGTCTGGACATGTTCTTGCCGGTGTGTGACCTCTATTTGCTCCCCGAGAGAGTGCCGCTGGTAACTTGCAAAAGCCAGCAGCACTTCAACAGTTTTGCAGGCAGCTTTCATGAAATGTAGGAGAGCAGCAGTCAAGTAATGAAAGCAGTCTTTGTCGCATCGCGACCGACAGCATGATGATGATGAGTCTGCACTGACATCTCAGGCAAGTAACCACATAGACAGGTAGGCGTGGGTCGTGTGGTGATATCAGGGAGCCTAGGTGGTGTAATGGTTACCACACTGGCCCGGAATGCAAAGAGATGTGGGTTCGAGTCCCACTCTAGGCGCAATATTTCCCATTTCCACCACCCCCATGACACTGGTTGCTATGACCATGATCCTGTACAAGTTACGCGCTGTATGGTTGTTGAACCTACCCTGTGTATGTATGTGTTATTGGATTGCCTGTATGTATGTAATTGTAAGCATTAAGAGACTTACAATTCCAGGGGAACGAGTGTAGTAGTCTGCACTGACCTCTCAGGCAAGTAACCACATAGACATGTAGGCGTGGGTCATGTGGTGATATCAGGGAGCCTAGGTGGTGTAATGGTTAGCACACTGGCCCGGAATGCAAAGAGATGTGGGTTCGAGTCCCACTCTAGGCGCAATATTTCCCATTTCCATCACCCCACGACACTGGTTGCTATGACCATGATCCTGTACAAGCTACGCGCTGTATGGTTGTTGAACTTACCCTGTGTATGTATGTGTTAGTGGATTGCCTGTATGTATGTAATTGTAAGCATTAAGAGACGTACAATTCCAGGGGGACGAGTGTAGTGGTCTGCACTGACCTCTCAGGCAAGTAACCACATAGACAGGTAGGTGTGGTGATATCAGGGAGCCTAGGTGGTGTAATGGTTAGCACACTGGCCTGGAATGCAAAGAGATGTGGGTTCGAGTCCTGCTCTAGGTGCAATATTTCCCATTTTCATCACCCCCATGACAATATCAAATTTTCAAAACCCAAACAATTATCTAAATTTGATTCTACATATTTAACTTAGATACTGGTGCGCTTATTAAACATTTGTCACCACACAGAAGGGAATACTCAGGCAATCGAATAAAACCTGTTACTGCAGAAGCCTATGGGGTCAGAGTTTTGACAAGCTTTCCAAAATTAATTTTGCATGTTTCCACTTCAAATATTTCAAAAGTTAGCCACTTAAAATAAAAGTTACTTCAAGCTAAAGTAAGGTACATAATAATGATCAACCTAATGTATTTATCTCAGAAAATTTCAGAAACTCAAAACTATCGGACTATGCAGCTTTAACGCCGCCTCTAGAGTGCATTGATTTTTTTTATCCCATCATCGGCTATTGGACATTAAACATGTCGTCAATCTGACATATATATTCCTTTGGAGGAAACCTGCTGCTGCCACATAGGCTACTCTCTCTGATAAGCAACAAGAGGTCTTTTATATGCATTTTCCCACAGATAGGACATCACATACTACAGCCTTTGATGAAGCAGTTGTGGACCACTGGTTAGAACGGAAAATAGCCCAAACTGCAAATGGTGTCACTGAGCAGGATCGAGTATTCTGAATGCAGCCTCTTTCTGTATCAATATATGAGATATTTAATCGTTCATTACTAGAGGTTGTACCTCTTTAATCTGGAAACCTTGGGTGGGACCTGGCTATTGCGGAATTACAGAAAATGCCTGGGTACAAAAATTGTCAGATTAACCCAATCTGTGCATGCGATGAAGCTAGGGTCCACATCTGTCCCTGCACCAATATTGTGTTACGGCGGTCATAATGACAGTCTGGTCAAAGTGATCAAAGTTAGTAAAAAAAAACATCAAAATTGATATGAAATTCAATTTTCCTTTTGAAATTCAAAATTAATATGAAATGTGTACCTTAGGCAGAACAAAACATGCTATTAACAACCCATACCTGGCGAAGCATCAGTGGAGTTCGATGATGCTTGTTGGAAGCGCCGATTAACAGAGGAGTAGTGATCAGAACGACCTTAAAACTTAACCACCTTTTGGTATTATATATATAATTGGCTGTATTCTCAAAGGTAGAACCACGTTTTAAATGGGAAATAATAAAACCGTTAATGCTTCTAAACAAGTATTTTTTATTGCTTCAAGTAATATAAAGCCCAAGACCAAAAATAAAACCTGTAGCACATGTAGGTCAAGTTACATCAGAAGTCAGATTTGGGACCGAGCATGATGGCCGTATCGGTAGAGTGCAACGTCACATGTAGGAGATCAGCAGAGAGTTTGGTTCCCAGTCGAGTCCAACCAATGGCTTACAAAATTGATACTTGTAACTTCCTAGCCAGGCACTCCACATTATTAGGATAAGGCAAGGACTGGTTGGCTCAGTGTTAGGATAATGTGACTGAGTGGGATATCAGGTCATGGTGTTGGCAGCCTGGTCCCTTAATGGGGCAGCATTATAAAGTCACCATGAGTGTTCACTGTCACAAGTCGGTACCCATCCTGATTTCTTTTTTTTTCTTCTTGAAGATTTATACTGCCTATCATGGATAATTCTGAATAGATTTGTTTTCACCATTAGACCGTTTGTCGATAGAAAGCCCGAGCCTACACTTTTACCGACCCAAGGGATTTTTTAACCTCTGTCACCACATAGGCATGATATGAGAGCAATCGGCCTGTGATGATGCTGCAAGTTATACACAGCGGTGGAAATCCAAATTTGCAGAGGTGGGGGGGGGGGGCATGGGGAATCGAACCACCGACCTTCAGATTAGGAGTCCGACCTAGAAAAAAATCAGACACTCTAACCACTCTGCAACAAAGAACACCGCCATCTTACTCTAAAGCCCCAGTCACATACACATTAGTTGGCGTAGTGATCCGTAGATAGATTAACGTGGGTGAAATGTGCTAGCACTACGTTAAACTACGTTAAAGTACAGCAGGTTTTGGTTGATCACCCACCTAATAGTACGGATAAATATGTTATGGTACGGATCCAGGTATGTTATGGTATGGATCCCGGTATGTCCAACTATGTTGAACTATGTTGAACTACGTTGAACTATGTTGAACTACGTTACCCTCCACTACGTTCAACAATGTTCAACCAATGGCTTACAAAATTGATACTTGTAACTTCCTAGCCAGGCACTCCACATTATTAGGATAAGGCAAGGACTGGTTGGCTCAGTGTTATGATAATATGACTGAGTGGGATATCAGGTCATGGTGTTCGCAGCCTGGTCCCACAGTGGGGCAGCATTATAAAGTCACCATGAGTGTTCACTGTCACAAGTCGGTACCCATCCTGATTTCTTTTTTTTTCTTCTTGAAGATTTATACTGCCTATCATGGATATTTCTGAATAGATTTGTTTTCACCATTAGACCGGATCCCGGTATGTCCAACTCTGTTGAACTATGTTGAACTACATTGAACTATGTTGAACTACGTTACCCTCCACTACGTTCAACATTGTTCAAAGGCTATATGATCACGCCAGAAAGGCCAAGGTTTTGTGCGGGTCAAAGTACACTAGGGTATGTTAGAGTATCTTAGAGTATGCTAGAGTACATTAAGAAGTATGCTAGAGCAGGCTAGAGTACGTTATCATAATGGAGGCTATGTGTGCCTCAAACGTACCTCTCTTTTGAACATATCCAAAGCATAAAACCGGAACTCAAGGCCCACACACTTTCTTATCACATTCTCATGACGGAGAAGTATGGATGCCGGTACGTTGCACCACGTTGAACTACGTTGAACCACGTTGAACCATGTTGAACCACGTTAGCCTCCACTACGTTCAACTACATCCACTAACGTGTATGTGACCGGGCCTTGAGATGTTGCCACGACGTAAAACTCCAACAACCAACAACCAATCAAAGAACTGAGGATTGAGTAAACTGATATCTGAGTTCCATTTGTAGGATCCAATCTAGATAGATGGTTTGGTTTTGAAAATAGTATAACTTCATTGCATTATGCAACTTTAAACATTGAGTGAATGGCACGCTCAAGTTTCTGATGAAATATTAACCAGTGTCATGGGGATCCTTTTTTTTCTTTTTTTCTTTTTTTTTTTGCAAACGAGATAACCAGATGTGATGGCCGAATGAGTTGAGCATCCACCTCCCGTTTTGGTAGGACATGGGGTTCGAACCCTCAGTTTCGAACCCTGGCCGAGTCAAATGAAGGACTTAAAAATTGATACTTGTCGCTACCAAGCCAGGGCCGCGTTCAGGGTCCATCTCGGAGGCCCCTCGGCGAAGTCTTGGCGATGCTTTTTGGCCTATTTCCGTTCAGGGTGTGTCTCGGCGACGTCTCGGAGATGCCTCCCTTTTCATTCTGGAGCTGAAAGGCGCCTCGAAAATGGCCGCCGCATTCAGTGCTTTCAGCCAATGACAGCACAGCCTTTCCATTGCAAATGGCCGCCGCCTATGGGGGTGGCCATTTTCGAGACAACAAACTGCTTTTGCTGTTCAGACTAGCGTGACGTCACGGCCATCTCCGAGGCGCCTCCGAGACGGAGCCTGAACGCGGCCCTTGTGTAGTGGTCTGCACTGACCTCTCAGGCAAGGAGCCACACAGACAGGAGGTAGTCATGGGTAGTTTGGTGACATCAGGGTGTAAGGTCCGGTCACAATCACGTTAGTGGACGTAGTTGAACGTAGTGGAGGCTAACGTAGTTGAACATAGTTGAACATAGTTGAACGTAATTGAACGTAGTTGAATGTGGTTGAACATACCGGCATCCATACTTCTCCAGTATGTTTGACTACATTCGACTACGTTCGACTACGTTTGACTACGTTTGACTACGTTCGACTACGTTTGACTACGTTTGACTACGTTTGACTACGTTTGACTACGTTTGACTACGTTTGACTACGTTTGACTACGTTTGACTCCGTTAGACTACGTTAGACTACGTTAGACTACGTTTGACTACGTTTGACTACGTTTGACTACGTTTGACTACGTTTGACTACGTTTGCGATTTCCTAGGAAATCACGTATCCCCCTTGGACATCGCAAACCCCCCATATTTGGCAGTCTTTTAAAGCAAGCACATGTGCTTTGTGCAGGTTTGTTTTGCTTATAAAATTCCCACAATGCACCGTGACGCTGGAATTACGAACTGGTCTATTGTATAAATTGTATTTATGTAAGAATGATTAAGCCACATTTATTTTTATATAAGGGGGATCCCTCACAAGATGGATGAATTGATTATTTTTAATTTCATGCCTGTCACAGCAAGGGCCATATCCACTGCGATCACTCACACGAAGGACAGGGGAACAGGTAAATTTTTGTCAAAGATACTAGACTATATCATTAAGAAAAGCCAGACTGTATACTATCTGTATCATTATCCTACATGACGCTGACATGAATAAAGGCCAGGGGACTAGGCTACCGCTAGCCCCGGAATGGCAAGATGTGTGGGTTCGAATCCTGCTGTAAAATATTCCGATAAAACGCATTGGTGGGGAATGTGAAATGGTCTATAAAGGAATACAAATGGTCTATTAAGGTAAATGATGCATAGGGCCAGGTGCACAAATGTATTTAGGTAGTTGCTGGTGACTCTTTACTTGTAGTCAATAATCATTGTGTATTAGATAGATAGTGTGAAAGGGGCACTACTGTTAGTGTGTAAGGAGCTCAAGAACTCTACTCACTACCCCCTCCCCCCAACTGTTAGTCACGGATCTCCACACACACACAGCAGTTAGGTGCAGGCCAAGCAGTGACACTGCATGGCGGTGGTGGGTAGATCACAGCAGCCATGGTGACACAGGAATGCTTACAGTTCATTGATGGAACTAGAAATGGTTGTTGCTGATTGGAGATAATGGTCAGGTGGTATGCCATATCAGTATGCCATGTACCACTATATAATAATGAACCTGAGGGTGCAAGCTCTCACTCTACTTTCACTCTTTATACTCTACCTTTCTCTCCTTGCCTGTATTGATTTCATATAGCCTCCCTAAACAAACTACAGCTGCCAGACGACGACTTTACACTGCTTTAAGGTCAATATTCATCACTTCCATCACCATTATGACCTGCTTGCCATGACCTTGCTCCCATATAAGCTGTGTGCTGTATGGTTGTTGAAACTACCCTGTGTATGTATGTATATGTAAGTGCATAGCTGGTATACATGTAATTGTAAGCATTAAACAACTTATGGACGTAAACTATTTAACAGATTTACAATTTCAGGGGGATGAGTGTACTAGTCTGCATGGAACTGTCGGGAAAAGGAGCCGCATAGACAGGTAGGCATGGACAAGGTGATTGCATCAGATAGTGTAATGGTTAGTACTGTCGTGGAGGTGATGAAAATGGGAAATATTGCGCCTAGAGCGGGACTCGAACCCACATCTCTTTGCATTCCGGGCCAGTGTGCTAACCATTACACCACATAGGCTCCCTGATATCAACACACTACCCACACCTACCTGTCTATTTGGCTCCTTGCCTGAGAGGTCAGTGCAGACTACTACACTCGTCCCCCTGGAATTGTAAGTCTTTTAATGCTTACAATTACATACATACAGGCAATGCACTTACATACATATACAGGGTAGGTTCAACAACTATACAGTGCGTAGCTTGTACAGGATCCTGGTCATGGCACCAGTGTCATGGGGGTGATGAAAATGGGAAATATTGCGCCTAGAGCAGGACTCAAACCCACATCTCTTTGCATTCTGGGCCAGTGTGCTAACCATTACACCACCTAGGCTCCCTGATATCACCACACTACCCATGCCTACCTGTCTATGCGGCTCCTTGCCTGAGAGGTCAGTGCAGACTACTACAGTACACTATCCCTGGAATTGCAAGACTTGTGGGTTCGAATCCTGCTCTCGGCACAATATTTCACATTTTCATCACCCCCCACGACAATAGCGACACGTCTCAGTTTTGTGACTCTTCACACTGACGCAGCTGGGGATTGATCCCACGACATCCCTCGCAAACGGGAAGTGAGCAGGTGCCCTAACCACAAGGCCATCCCGTCCGGTTCACAGTGACTTATCCGGGATAACAAATTAAATTTGCAATATCAGGAACCCACACATTAGTCTTCCATTGCCTCGCCTGGAGACCTATCCAATAATTTCCCTCCTATCCCCCCAACCCCCTAACACTTCACCCCCTCCTCCCCCCCCTCCTGACATGCTACCCGGCTCGCTGCTATCAACAGTGCCCCCTGGTGAGCTCCCACCGCCCTGACTGCTTTCTGTGTGCAGAAGGTCCCCCTGGTCCCCCCCTGGTCCCTGATTGGTAAATATCCTCCCCCTCTCCTCCTCCCCCTCTCCTGTCCCGCCCCCCCCGCGGCCCCCCCCTATTCCCCCTGGCTCATGCGTTCACAGTTAAGCTAGGATTCCTAATGTAGCAGTCACACTACGACGACAAGCAGCGGCGACAGCCCTGCGACAGCGACTTCCGGTCTGTCGTCGATTGTCGCCGATTGTCGCGCAGCTGTCGCGCAGGTGTCGCCGCGGCACCTCCAGTTTCTCCACTCTTTCTCGACTGTCGCCGGGTTGTCGTGGGGATTTTGGACATGTTGAAAAACTTCTACGACAGCCGACGACAGCCGAGGTTGCGGCACTGTCGCGGCACTGTCGCGGCACTGTCGCGGCACTGTCGCACTGCCGCGGCACTGTCGCGGCACTGTCGTCTTGTCGTTAAGCTGTAGTTGCTTCTCTCTCCATGTATGTGTCTCTGTGTGTCTCTGTGTCTGTGTCTATGTGTGTGTCTGTGTCTATGTGTGTCTATGTGTGTCTGTGTGTGTCTGTGTGTGTCTGTGTGTGTGTCTGTGTGTGTGTCTGTGTCTATGTGTGTGTCTGTGTCTATGTGTGTGTCTGTGTGTGTATATGTGTGTCTGTGTGTGTGTATGTGTGTGTATGTGTGTGTGTGTGTGTCTATGTGTGTGTCTGTGTGTATGTGTCTCTGTGTGTCTGTGTGTGTCTATGTGTGTCTGTGTGTGTATGTGTCTCTGTGTGTGTGTGTGTCTGTGTGTGTGTCTGTGTGTGTGTCTGTGTCTATGTGTGTGTCTGTGTCTATGTGTGTGTCTGTGTGTGTATATGTGTGTCTGTGTGTGTATATGTGTGTCTATGTGTGGTGTCTGTGTGTTTGTGTGTCCTGTGTGTGTGTGTGTCTGTTGTGTGTAGTTTGTTTTGGTGTCCTCAGTCTGACTCTCAGTCTGACTCTGACTCGACTCTAGTCTGACTCTGACTCTCAGTCTGACTCTGACTCTGTCAGCTGACCTCACTCTCAGTCTGACTCTCACTCTCACTTCAGTCTGAATCTGAGTCTGACCTGACTCTCAGTCTGAGTCTGACTCTGAGTCTGAGTCTGACTCTGACTCTCAGTCTGACTCTCACTCTCATTGTCTGACTCTGACTCTCAGTCTGACTCTCACTCTCACTCTCAGTCTGACTCTCACTCTGACTCTCAGTCTGACTCTCACTCTCACTCTGACTCACAGAGACACAGAGTCACACACACAGAGACACAGACACAGACACAGACACAGACACACACACAGACACACACAGACACACACACAGACACATACACACACAGACACACACATAGACACACATAGACACAGACACACACATAGACACAGACACACATAGACACAGACACACACATAGAGACACACACAGAGACACAGAGTCACACAGACACAGACACAGACACACAGACACTGTCATCCCGCTGTCGTCCCGTCTGTTGTCCGGTTGTCGTCCGATTGTCGTCCAAATTAGCCCGAATTTGCATATGTCGTCATGATTTCTCAAAATTCCAGCCGCCGGGCTGTCGTCCTCCCATTGTCGTCGTAGTGTGACAGCTACATTACACGCGGTATGCGGCATGCGGCATGTGGTATGCAAACGGTTTGGGTCCTTTCACCCACACCCACACACATAGTGTCAGGTTTCTCTAACACTGTTGTCTATGGGCATTCGCATTCGCATGCGCACCGATCGGTACATGGACCGATTCAGTATTCGCATGCCACATGTCGCATGCCGCATGCCGCATACCGCATGTAAGGAATGTAGCCCATAGGCTTCAAGGCGTTTCGATTTTTTGTCGCATTCGCATTCTCATACCGCATACCGCGTATAAGGAATGTACCCTTTAGTCGATAGCCAGCCACTCAATAATGATAAATATGACAATATTCCGCCTTTTTATATATAGATAACTAGTTATACTTTCTATATATTTCATTGTTTCATTATATGTAGTATGTTTATATATTTATATATATATATGTATATTTATATATATATTATATTTATATATATATATATAGTGTTTTGTGTGTGTATACATATATATATATATATATATATACACATACACTAGGGAAACTAACTAATATATATAAACTAACGATATATATACACAATAAAACCTCTCTAGCCGACCACCTCCACAGATCGACAGCTCTCGTATATCGATCGCTTTATTTTGGTGCCAAACGATCAACCATACAATACCATTGTAATGATAAAATAACTCCCTAAACCGACCACCTCCCTAAACCCACCATTTAAAGTCGGTCCCATGGTCGGTCGATTTCGAGAGGTTTTCATGTATAGTAAAACCTCCCTAACCGACCACCTGCAGGGATCGACCACTCCTCTGTATCGATCGCTTTATTTGGGTCCTAACAACACCATTGTAACCTTATTCTTACCCTCTAAACCGGCCACTTCCCTAAATGGACAACTTAAAGTCGGTCCCAAGATCGGTCGATTTAGAGAGGTTTTACTGTATATGTATTTCTCTGGATATATACATATATAGGTAATTAAATATATATATGTGGTATATAAATAATTATATGAGTATAAAATGGGCGGAGTAGGCTTGTGCTATTTATTATATATTTATTATATTATTTATTCATCATGCTTTTATTTCGTCAAATTCTGGACCGTTCTGCCATTTACTGCATTCCGGTGCGTTCCAGATATTTTTTTTCTTCTCCCCACACCGGTCATATGCCATTCGGCCTGCGCAGGTGTCACATGAGCTTGATTTGAAAACTTTTACGGGTAGGGCTATCTATTGCTCGGCCAAGGGCCTCGGTTAAATAAACTAGGCTTCCCACCACTCCTCGTTCTGTTGTTCCTTACTAGGGCGTAGCCCACCTTTTATAGTATATATATGAAATTAAATAAATATGTATAGCATATGTGAAATTTAGGAAAAATACATGATAAATATATCTCTATATATGTGAAATAAATTATATATATATAGACATAGAGATAATATGAAAAATGTCTATGAAATAAAAGTTGCATAGTTCGATGGTTTTGAGTTTCTGTCATTTTCTGAGATAAATACACAACCTTGATCCTTATTATCTACCTTACTTTAGTTTGAAGTAACTTTTATTTTAAATGGCTAACTTTTGAGATATTTGAAGTGCAAACATGCAAAATTAGTTTTGGCAAGCATGCCAAAACTCTGACACCATAAGCATAAGCAGTAATAGATTCTATTAAATTGACTCAATATTCCCTTCTATG
Organism: Branchipolynoe longqiensis; assembly: GCA_030323885.1. Lineage (NCBI taxonomy): Eukaryota > Metazoa > Annelida > Polychaeta > Phyllodocida > Polynoidae > Branchipolynoe > Branchipolynoe longqiensis. Next base: position 33,875,689 of record CM059202.1, on the reverse strand, counting down.
TGGCAACACATGCTTAATAATAAGTGCATAATTATCTAAGTTAGATATGTAGCATCAATTCTCGATAATTGTTTTGGTTTTGAAAATGTAATGCTCCATCGGACTATGCAGCTTTAAGGAAATATATTATATATATATATATAAATATATATATATAAATATATATGAGTCAGGATCATGAAAAGAGGCCAATTGGGGGAAGTTGTCAGCGTCGATCGTTGGATGTCGGCGTCGAACAGTATAATTATAGTTTAGCATTGACACAGGTGTTGGAAAGTCCTTAAATTTATTATCAATGTAAAGGTAGAGAAAACACAACAACCTTATTTGTTTCTAGGATAATTTAATATAAAACAAAGAAATGCACTACACTTTAAGAATTGCGACGCCAACATCTTAAATAAAGCACCAATTGGCCCATTTTCGTGAGGCTGACTCATTATAGAGAGAGAGACAGAGAGCTACATATAACCAAAACCCTATAATACTAAGACGGCTCACTCAGCTTGTACTGTGTAATCAAAATGATCAAACCCACCACTTGGTGCACTGGCGGTTCTCTTGGTTAAACAGGTGCTATATTATATGTATGAATGTATATATGAATGTGACAGATGTATGATTGATGGCGATGATGATGCTGATGCTGATGATGATGTGTATTTGTTCATAGCAATTTCATATTGATATGTATTCATACTTACCTATATCATGCATAATATAATTGTATGTGTTTACATGTGAACCACCAACCAGCAGCCGGGCTGATCAAACCCACCACAAGGTGGCACTGCAAAATTTACATTACCATGGGAGAAATAGGGAGTGAGCCGTCTTAGTATTATAGGGTCTTTGATATAATATATATCGATAAAACTAAGGAACTATTTATACATGTATATATATATATATATATATATCCAAGGAAACATTTTTCTTGTTGCAACATTTGTTTCTCTACCGTGTTAGTTGTTTATAATTTCTTTTATGAAGAGCTTAAATTTGATATATGGCAGATTCACTGTATTAGCCATGGGCGCCTTAGCTTATGGCCGATAAGGGCGGGTGACCTTGTTAATGGACAACGTGGGGTCCGATTACTGCGCAGTAATGACATTGTAACCTGGCCTCGCGCCGAACCTTGTAATAAGTGCAGTCGTTGTTGTTTGTTGTTGTTTTATGTCCTAGCAACATCTAAGGTCATATCAGGACTGGTACCTACCGACTTGTGACAATGTGCACTCATGGCTACTTTATAGTGCTGTCCCAATGGGAAATCAGGCCGCCGGCACCAGGCATGACCCAATATCCCACTC
>CM059202.1:33838306-33873873 GCA_030323885.1 Branchipolynoe longqiensis | reverse complement strand
AAACCTGTGCACTGGTGTCTGCATTATACAGACAGGTACCTAACACTAACAAACCTGTGCACTGGTGTCTGCATTATACAGACAGGTACCTAACACTAACAGCAAACCTGTGCACTGGTGTCTGCATTATACAGACAGGTACCTAACACTAACAAACCTGTGCACTGGTGTCTGTATTATACAGACAGAATGCAGACAGGTACCTAATGGTGATCCTGTGCACTGGTGTCTGCATTATACAGACAGGTACCTAACACTAACACACCTGTGCACTGGTGTCTGCATTATACAGACAGGTACCTAACACTAACAGCAAACCTGTGCACTGGTGTCTGTATTATACAGACAGGTACCTAACACTAACAAACCTGTACACTGGTGTCTGCATTATACAGTACCTAACACTAACAGCAAACCTGTACACTGGTGTCTGCATTATACAGACAGGTACCTAACACTAACAACAAACCTGTGCACTGGTGTCTGCATTATACAGACAGGTACCTAACACTAACAACAAATCTGTGAACTGGTGTCTGCATTATACAGACAGGTACCTAACAGTAACAGGAAACATGTGAACTGGTGTCTACATTATACAGACAGGTACCTAACACTGACAGCAAACCTGTACACTGGTGTCTGCATTATACAGACAGGTACCTAACACTAACAACAAACCTGTGCACTGGTGTCTGCATTATACAGACAGGTACCTAACAGTAACAGGAAACATATGAACTGGTGTCTGCATTATACAGATAGGTACCTAACACTGACAGCAAACCTGTACACTGGTGTCTGCATTATACAGACAGGTACCTAACAGTAACAGGAAACATGTGCACTGGTGTCTGCATTATACAGACAGGTACCTAACACTGACAGCAAACCTGTACACTGGTGTCTGCATTATACAGACAGGTACCTAACACTAACAGCAAACCTGTGCACTGGTGTCTGCATTATACAGACAGGTACCTAACACTAACAGCAAACCTGTACACTGGTGTCTGCATTATACAGACAGGTACCTAACACTAACAGCAAACCTGTACACTGGTGTCTGCATTATACAGACAGGTACCTAACACTAACAACAAACCTGTGCACTGGTGTCTGCATTATACAGACAGGTACTTAACACTGACAGAACCTGTACACTGGGGTCTGCATTATACAGACAGGTACCTAACAGTAACAGGAAACATGTGAACTGGTGTCTGCATTATACAGACAGGTACCTAACACTGACAGCAAACCTGTGCACTGGTGTCTGCATTATACAGACAGGTACCTAACACTAACAGCAAACCTGTGCACTGGTGTCTGCATTATACAGACAGGTACCTAACACTAACAACAAACCTGTGCACTGGTGTCTGCATTATACAGACAGGTACCGAACACTGTTACATAATACATACATGTATACATACATACATGTATGCATATACACACACACACACACACACGCACACACACACACACACACACACACACACACACACACACACACACACACACACACACACACACACACACACACACACACACACGGCAGAAACCACAAATCATCGGATTATGCAATTTTATAACTGGTACCCAGCGAAGCCTTGCGTCATGTGGGTTACCAGCGTTGCGCTGGTTAATGGCAGCCCGCCGGGTGCCGGCGTGGTGGTGTAGATAGGTGGCCAGCTCAATGTATATAAATAGCCTGATCCCGCACGTCGCTTAATGCCTGGTGGTGACCGGTCCGACTTGACCCGACCATAACGGACCTTAAGCCCCAGTCACACATACCCGGATCAGGGGCCGGACCGCCATCCGGGGTGATCCGTGGCTCATCCGTGCTGACACCCCCTGATCCGTGGCTTGTCCAGCACCGTCCAGGCTCAGCCCCGGATGTTTTAATTTGTTTAAAACATCCGGGTCTGTCCGGGGGATTTTGCGATCTGGGCTCAGTCCGGCCTGATCCGGGGGTGGTCTGGGTATTCTTGGGTGGTCCAGGGTCATTTTGAGCCACTGTTTGACCAGGACTATCCAAGACTACCCCCGGCCTAGCCACGGCCCACTCCCGGACTGTCCATGGGGTGGTCCGGGTTAGTCAGGGGCCAGTCCGGGGCGGTCCGGGCTTTGGTCCGGGGCTCGTCTGGGAAGGTGTGACTGCGAGGCAAAAATCAATGAAAACAGTGATTTTATCCGTGGCGGTCCGGGGCTCGTCCGGCTCAAAATCCGGGGCTCGTCCGGCTATGCGTGACTGGGGCTTTACTGACTGGCATGTGCCGGACGCGGTGGCCGAATCGGTAAGGGCGCATGCTTCCATTGCGGAAGGTCGGGCGTTCAATTCCCTGTCGAGTCAAACCAAAGACTTAACAATTGATACTTGTCGCTTCCTAGCCTGGTGCTCGGCATTATTAGGATAGGGCATGGTGACAGGATAATGTGAGTGGGTGGGATATCAGTTCATGGTGCTGGTGGTCTGTTCTCCCAGTGGTGCAGCAGTGAATGTGCATTGTCACAAGTCAGTATCCGTTCTGATATTATTAACTTGATATCAGTGGGGGGGGTGTCACCTGCTATCGATTTATGATTCCTTTTCTTCATCTCTGCGTTCACTTTAATCCCTGACAATTATGGAACATGTGCAGTGGATTTTGGATGAGAGGATTTTTTTCTGCGTTTGTGTACCTGATCTCAGATTAGTTTGGCAGCTGTCCCGTCAGCATGGTATACTAGTGGTCAGGGATGAAAGATCCCAGCGATTTCCGGGATTTTTCAATCCCGCAGCACCATCAGCGTATACTACTAATATTAATAAATGCCCCAAGTGCCGCAACACTATCAGCGTACACTACTAATACATGCTTCAAATGGCGCAGCACTATCAGCATATACCAATATCTATAAACCCGAGTTCCAGGAATTTTCAGCGATTACCTGACAATGCTAAATATCAGCATTTCCGCTTTTTTTCCCGGAGAGCACTTTCATCCCTGAGTGGTGCAGCACTACACAGTTGCAGTTAGTGCAAACTCTCACAGGTTACCATAGGTGTTCCGATCAAACAAACCTAAAACACCCAATCAAGCAATCTACTTTTTTTTTTATTGAAGATTTATACTGCCTATCATGGATAACTCTGAATAGTTTTGTTTTCACCATTAGAGAGAGTTGGTCGATAGAAAGCCTGAGTCTACACTTTTACCGACCCAAGGGATTTTTAACATCCTCCCACACCACATAGTCATGGTATGAGAGCAACCGGCCTTTGATGATCCTGTGTGTAACCTACAGCGGACATCCAAATTAGCAGATGTGATCGCATGGGGAATCGAACCACCAACCTTCAGATTAGGAGTCCGATTTGATTTCTTGGTAGAGAGAGAGAGACAGACCCAACATCACTCTAGGTGCATAGACATATATCTAGATGCATAGACATACATCTAGGTGCATACACATACATCTAGATGCATATACATACATATAGATGCATACACATACATCTAGATGCATGGACATAGATCTAGATGCATACACATACATCTAGATGCATGGACATACACAGAGGTCCATATACATACATCTAGATGCATAGACATACATATAGATGCAGAGACATACATATAGATGCATAGACATACATATAGATGCATAGACATAGATCTAGATGCATAGACATACATATAGATGCATAGACATACATATAGATACATACACATACATACATATAGATGCATAGACATACATCTAGATGCATAGACATAGATCTAGATGCATAGACATACATATAGATGCATATACATACATATAGATGCATACCCATACATATATATATGCATATAGACATACATCTCGATAAATGCATATAACCATACATCTAGATAAATGCATAGACATGCATCTAGATAAATGCATAGACATACATCTAGATAGATGCATAGACATGGTTTACATGCACATGGTTGTGACACGCATATGTCTGCTTACAAGCTGCCAGGTGTGATATGTTAAACAGAGGTCACATGACCTGTGAAGTTACCTTTTCACTTCTAGTTCTATACAACACCTGCAAGCTGCGGCCACTCTGTAGCAAACAACAATTTGGACTCAGTTACACTTACAGAGAACCGGACTACTTTCTATAGAAAAATATAAAAAATATAAAAAATAAAAAGAAAGAAATTGCGGCAACCAGCGACGGTGTTACCCGTCATGCACTCGGATTGGGTTGTGAACCGTGACGTCAGCAAAAACAAAGGCTTGGGTGTTTTTGAGCCAGTGGAATGTGTGAAACGCGTCGATTTGTCGGTCTCGCACCTGGTGGTTCAGTAAAATAAATAAAACATATAAATAAAAATGTTAATAAAACAAAAAAGAACTGACACCTTTCATTAGCCAACACACTGGACTAGACACCCAACCCGGTAATACTAACAGCACCTGGCTGGGTTTCTTTTGTGTTTTTTTTAATGGTGGAAGATCGCAGGTTCGGACCCCAACCGAGTCAAACCAATGGCTTACAAAATTGATACTTGCCGCTACCTAGCCAGATGCTCGGCTTTATTAGGATAGGGCAAGGACTGGTTGGCTCGGTGTTTGGATTATGTGACTGGGTGGGAAATCGGGTCATGGTGCTGACCGCCTGGTCTCCCAGTGGGGCAGCACTATAAAGTCGCCATGAGTGTGCACTTATTACAAGTCGGTACCTGTCCTGATATGGTTTACGCTTCAAAATGAAATATCTCCCGAACCAAAGCCACTTCAAACTAATGTTGTGGTTTTACATCCTGACAACATCTAAGGTCATATGAGGTTGGTTTCCGACTTGTGAGAGTGAGAACTCATGTTGACTTTATAGCACTGTCCCACTGGGAGACCAAGCTCAATTTCTCACTTAGTCATATTATCCTGATCCGTCCTGATATGCCCTTAGATGTTGCCAGGACGTACGAACCTCTACCAACCGACCTATTATCCTGATACTAAGCTAACAAGTCGTTGCCCTATCCTAGTAATGCCGAGCACCCGGCTAGGTAGCGACAAGTCTAAATTGTGTACGTCATTGGTTTGACTTGGTTAGCAGTGATAGAAATAGGCTCTTATTTCGAATGCTGGTTAGGATTCGAGCTCCCGACCTTCCACGTGGGAAGCCGGTGTAAAGATTTCAAATTCCCCCCTGATTCAAGTTCCCCCCCCCCCCCCCGGGAATTTGAAAACGTTTTCAAGTTCCCTCCCTCATTTTAACTTTCCCTCCCCCCATTTTTGGGGAATTTTCTTTATTTTTGTTATTTTTCATAACAAATATAATAATACACAGAGAATAGCATAATGGATAGACATGCACTAGTACAACAACACATATTTCACCCGAAATGACACAAAAAGTCTCCAAGATGGCTAAGAAAAAAATATTATAGGTCTGAATTTTAAAACGTTTTTTTTAAGTTTTTTAAACAATTAAAAATTCCCAGAGGGGGAATTTGAAAATAGGGGGAGGAATCTGAAAACTGTTTATAATTTCCTCCTCCTCCGCTCTCTCCCCCCCCCCCCGGGAATCTGAAAACGTTTTCAGATTCCCCGGGGGAAATTGAAAAGGGGGAAAATTGAAATCGTTACACCGGCGCTCTTACAGATTGGGCCACTGCATCCGGTCAAAAGCAAGGTCGATTATAATGATCAACCTAAATAATATATTTATCTCAGAAAATGACAGACGCTCAAATTTAGTAAAAACCATTTTAAAGCTGCATAGTCCAATGAAAATATCACATTTTCAAAGGTGAGGCAAATATCTAGATTTTATTCTACATATATTTACTTAGATAATGGTGCACTTAGCAAACACTTGTCGGCACATAGAATGGAATACTGAATCACTTTAATACTGCAGAAGCCTGTGTGTCAGAATTTTGGTGTGGTTGCCAAAATAAACTTTTCCTGTTTGCACTTCAAATATCTAAACTGTTAGACATTTAGAATAAAAGTTACTTCAAACTAAAGTAAGGTAGATTTAACATAATATATTTATCTCAGAAAATGTCAGAAACTGAAAACCATTGGACCATGTAACTTTAATCAACTAATGTAAATAATTTTTGTTTTCTAATCTTATAAATACATACATACATGTATACATACAGTGATAGAAATAAGCAACAATGTTCACCTGTCCATAGGACAAGTCTGGTATGATATTTTACTTGTCTGCCTGACTTTAAAAAACAAGCAGAATGAGTTAGAGCATCTCTCTACCTTGTTGGTAGGTCGTGGGTTCAAACCCCGGTCAAGTCAAACCAATGACTTAAAAATTGATACTTGTTGCTTCCTAGCCAGGCACTCGACATTATTAGGATATGGCAAGGACTGGTTGGCTCCGTGTCAGGATAATGTGACTGAGTGGGATATCAGGTCATGGTGCTTGTGGTCTGGTCTTCCAGTGGGGCAGCACTATAAAATCGCCATGAGTGTGCACTGTCACAAGTCAGTACCCGTCCTGATATGACCTTAGATGTTGCTAGGATGTAAAACAACAAACAAAGATTTCCCGCTCCCTTCACCTGGCACTGCGGGGGTCCAGAAGTAACCGGATGTGTTTTTGGCGCCGCGGTATAAGCAGTACTTACTCCTTGTTACCAGCGACAGGGCGGCATTATCAAATGAACCAGCAACCAGCGACCGAACACTGACAACGCGGCCTTTTGAACGCAGACATCCGGATTTAAAAAAAAAAATTATAATAATAAAAAAATAAAAAATTGAGCGAATGTATTCAATGGACGACAACGTTGGCGGACCAGCCGTTCTGCTTCTTGGTTCAGCGACATATTCTCGGCTGGGTTTATTTAGTACGACGGGTCCGGGCGTTCGTGCTTGTCGCGCTTTAATGGTGGACATTCCTGCGTCAAACAAAGCTGGGCGCACCACGTGACCTCTAATGACACCCTAATGACCTTGAAAATTGGACGCTCTCCCGTCGGAGACGGGCTGTCATTTATAGCTTTACCACCTGTCTGTGTGTGCGCGCGCCGTCACCCAATCTGTGCTTGGAGAGGTGACAGTTTAGGGCAGCGTCTAAGAATGGTTTACTTGCGTTCTCTTGCTTTCTCTTTCTTTCTCTCTTTCTCTCTCTCTTCCTCTCTTCCTCTTTATTTTTTCATTAATTTATTTTCTCTCCCACTCTCCCCACTTCCTTCAGTTTCTTCAATTGTTATTAGAAACTCCGTAAGACATAACAGAACACAACTATTTGGTTGCGAACTCTACCTCTGGCTGGCCAACAATTTAGCTTGGTCAAAATTTTCAACAGGAATGAGGTCAATTCACACTATTCACGCGTGACCTTATAAGGCATCAGAACGAGGCTGAGTACGTGGTTCGGTATTGGAAATGGTCATAAGACACTGCTGGGTGCCGATGTGTATGAACTACAACAGAAATTAAAGGAGTAAAATTTGAAGATGTTCACTTTTGAAACTATCATATTCATTTTTGCATACATTTTTTCTATTTATTGGTCAATGTTCATGAAGATTGAGTGATGATCACATGCATTTCAGTAGGCAATGTCAACAAAGTCACTCACCTTGGCTGCCAATCTTTTCATAAATTCAAAATTGCATAATTTTCTTAATATAGATATATTTAAAAAATATATTTGAACCCTTTTAAAACTTTTATTAATTTGTAATTACTAAGACTAGTTGTTTAACTGTGTTACACAGATTTAACTACGCTGACAGTGCTGCATGGTACATGATCCCACCATAACTATGCAGACTTGAAGTTGACAGTTACATTGTAGTTAAAGAATGGGAAAATCACCATGCAAGGTTCACCCAATCTTCGTGAAAATTGGCCAATAGATAGAAAACAGGTATGCAAAGATGAATGTGGTAGTTTCAAAAATGAAAACCTTCAAATTTGAGTGATTTCGAGAGGTTTTGGTCGACAAAGAAGTATTCGCATGACTTTTCATACAGCAGCGCCTCGCAGACGCCTACATTGCCTCGGTCTGGTTTCAACATGGCCGCGGCATGAATAGCGTCAATAGTCGTGCTCACACCAGCTTGGCTTGCAAACCCAAGTCACTCGGGCCACTGTAGCGCCAGCAGAACCGGGTGAGTGTAGCATTGGCAGGGTGACACGCTACTGGCTCTCGGTTAAATAATATTAATATAATGTATTTATATAGTACATTAATTCTTTTCTGTAACTATCTTCTATCACTAAATGTCGTCTGCTGCCACCAATCCCTTCATGAAACACGAAGAATAAGGACATTTTTTTATTAAATAGATTTAGACATCATAGCGAATTTCTAATGCCCCGACAGTATTTGACATGGTGGCTGGCATTTCTTGCGTCTGGTGCTAAAGTCTTTAATCCGGTTATCAGGTCGCGTGTATGATGGTTCCGGTGCCTGCCGACATCTTGGAACACATTGATCTGCCCAGATATGTAGATTCTCCCGTCTCCAGCTGGTCACGTGGGATCTAGGGCGTGGCTGTCACGTGCCTGGGTTATGCACCAATAGCCGTCATGGACGTAGCTTAGTTGCATGAGGCTTTGAGTCGCTCCCTGCCGATTTCCGGTCACGTGGTAACCCCCCTACCTTCTCCTCCCCCCCACCCCCACCCCCACCCCCACCCACACAACACAACATCACACCGCGCCCTCCCTTACACACTCCAAGCACATTAAAAACACGCTCTGCCACCACCATCAAAGCGAGCTGCCACCAAACATGTGCTGGGAGAGTGGCCCGACTGCGGTTTCCCGCCGTTGGCAGCGTGTGCCGTCTGCTAAACGGGCGCCGGGCAGGCGCAGCGTTCGTTTGGACCCGGCGCGAAACCCGCCCAGCTTATCCAATGGGACTGGGCGTACGCCGGCTTAGTCTGCGGTGGCGGCGTTCGCCTTTTCCCGCCACGAGATCTCTTGGAAAGCTTCCAGACACGAGAAGCAGAAGGTATTTGGGCTGGTTTCCTGATGGGTTGTTAGGGTCGTCCTCAAGTCTGTGAACAAAATGGGAGGTGGGAGGGTAAGGTCATATTAGGATGGGGTGCCGACTGTTTGTTTGTTGTTTTATGTCCTGGCAACATCTAAGGTCATATCAGGATGGGGTGCCGACTGTTTGTTTGTTGTTGTTTTATGTCCTGGCAACATCTAAGGTCATATCAGGATGGGGTGCCGACCGTTTGTTGTTGTTTTATGTCCTGGCAACATATACGGTCATATCAGGATGGGGTGCCGACTGTTTGTTTGTTGTTGTTTTATGTCCTGGCAACATCTAAGGTCATATTAGGATGGGGTGCCGACTGTTTGTTTGTTGTTGTTTTATGTCCTGGCAACATCTAAGGTCATATCAGGATGGGGTGCTGACTGTTTGTTTTATGTTCTGGCAACATCTAAGGTCATATCAGGATGGGGTGCCGACTGTTTGTTTGTTGTTGTTTTATGTCCTGGCAACATCTAAGGTCATATCAGGATGGGGTGCCGACTGTTTGTTGTTGTTTTATGTCCTGGCAACATCTAAGGTCATATCAGGATGGGGTGCCGACTGTTTGTTGTTGTTTTATGTCCTGGCAACATCTAAGGTCATATCAGGATGGGGTGCCGACTGTTTGTTGTTATTTTATGTCCTGGCAACATCTAATGTCATATCAGGATGGGGTGCCGACTGTTTCTTTGTTGTTGTTTTATGTCCTGGCAACATCTAAGGTCATATCAGGATGGGGTGCCGACTGTTTGTTTGTTGTTGTTTTATGTCCTGGCAACATCTAAGGTCATATCAGGATGGGGTGCCGACTGTTTGTTTGTTGTTTTATGTCCTGGCAACATCTAAGGTCATATCAGGATGGGGTGCCGACTGTTTGCTTGTTGTTGTTTTATGTCCTGGCAACATCTAAGGTCATATCAGGATGGGGTGCTGACTGTTTGTTGTTTTATGTCCTGGCAACATCTAAGGTCATATCAGGATGGGGTGCCGACTGTTTGTTTGTTGTTGTTTTATGTCCTGGCAACATCTAAGGTCATATCAAGATGGGGTGCTGACTGTTTGTTGTTGTTGTATGTCCTGGCAACATCTAAGGTCATATCAGGATGGGGTGCTGTTTGTTTGTTGTTGTTTTATGTCCTGGCAACATCTGCGGTCATATCAGGATGGGGTGCTGACTGTTTGTTTGTTGTTTTATGTACTGGCAACATCTAAGATCATATCAGGATGGGGTGCTGACTTGTTTGTTGTTGTTTTATGTCCTGGCAACATCTAAGGTCATATCAGTATGGGGTACTGACTTGTTTGTTCATTGTTGTTTTATGTCCTGGCAACATCTAAGGTCATAAAGCAGTAAACTGGAACCGTGACTGAGCAGTCCTTGTTGCCACCGTATGGTAGTGGAGCTCATGTACGGACTACTACACATAGCAAATTAATTTTAGTGTGCACACATAAATACTGGAGATCATCGGTTTCGGCAGTGATGTGGTCTATTAAATTGACTTAGTTTTGCTTCTATGCAGCCATGTTAAAACAGAAACGACCGCCCAAAAAAACATTTGTATGTTGACCATCATCTACTTTACGTTAGTTTTAAGGAACGTCACTTGTTTTTACGGTGTTAACCTAAATATGAAAGGACCAAATTAATTCCAATAATTTCTTCCCGTGTCCATGGTTACCCATTGAAATCTTCTAACTTCAACCCCGTCCTGAAAGACCAGACGGGGTGGCCGAATGAGTTAAGCGTCCGCCTCTTGTTTTGGGAGATCAGGGGATCCGAAACCATGAGTTCATTAGTTCGAACCCTGGTTGAATCAAACCAATCACTTATAAATTGATGCTTGTCGCTTCCTAGCCTGGCACTCAGCATTATTAGGATATGGCAAGGACTGGTTGGCTCAGTGTCAGGATAATGTGACTGAGTGGAATATGGTGCTGGTGGCCTGGTCTCCCAGTGGGGTAGCACTATAAATTCGTCATGAGTGCGCACTGCCACAAGTTGGTACCCGTCCTGATATGACCTTAGATGTTGCTATAACCTGTAACAACAAAAACAAACAAACCGTCCTGAAATGCCCTTTTCTTTCTTTCTTTCTTTCTTTCTTTCTTTCTTTCTTTCTTTCTTTCTTTCTTTCTTTCTTTTCTTTTCTTTTCTTTTCTTTTCTTTTCTTTTCTTTTCTTTCTTTTCTTTTTTTCTTTTTCTTTTGTTTCTTTCTTTCTATCTTCTCTTCCTTCTTTCTATCTTCTTTCTTTCTATCTTCTCTTCCTTCTTTTCTCGCATTCTCCCTTTCTTTCCCCTTTCCCTCCCCATTCATTCAAGGTTTATTTAATCCATTTATTTATTTATTTTTAAAGAAAAGAAAGTGGCATTTGTATCACATCTTCAGGTGACCACATCGAACCACGCGTGTTTGATTTATTTTAATATTTTGCTGGTGTGTGCATATATATACAATGAATACCGAAGATCCCCCAAGGGCTATTATTTATTCATTTACTCTTCTTTCTTCCATCTTTCTTCCAGATTTTATGTGATTAGCTAATGGACATATATATCTTACTTTGTGGTCGGAAATTTGATATCCTATATTTAACTCATTAGAAGCTATTCTAAATCTCAATTAGCAAACTAAATTAAAGGCTATTAATTCCGCCTAGTCTTTGCATGAGTACACATAACCCCCCCCCTCCTTTTTAAAGTCCGTTTTTTTTGGGGGGGGGGGGTAAATTATTATTTTCACCAAGCACATTCCTGTTTTTATGAACATTATTTTGCATCTTTCCCAGAAGTATTCTCTTTCTAAACTCAATATTTTTGGAGGATGTGGAATAATTTATTATTTTCATCAAGCATATTTCATTTTTATGAATATTATTTTGCATCTTCTTCATAAAAACAGAATACTTCTGAGAATTATTTTTCAGCTTTCTCAGAAGTATTCTCTTTTTCTAAAGTGAATGTTTTTGGTGGATGGGGAATAATTTAATATTTTCATCCAGCACATTCTGTCTTTACGAATTTTATTTTGCAACCATCTCAGAAGTTATATTTGGGTCTCTTCCCCATTACACTTTTTAAATCGATGTTCAAATTACCTTTATCTGAACTTACATGTTAGTAATACTAATACACTGTTAGTGTAGTATGATTGATTTTTGTTTCCTTTCATGGCCCTGTCATATTACGATGCATGGCGCAAGCGCATGCCCAACTGCTAAAATCACTTTCAAACGTCGAGATGCGTGAAACTTTTTGGTGCGGGGTGACAAACTTGGATGTATACACAATGTAGCAGAGCGTATGGCTAATGTGCTTCCTGGCGAAAAACCCTCGCAATAAGCCCACAGTACTCTCGCATATTCCATCAGCAGAAGTACGCCTTATACTTTACATACGTCAAGACACGGTGGAGAAAGGCAAAACTTACGTTGTCAATACACGGTCTGTACATTTCTACTGGCGCTCCGTCCGACTGACATAGGTCAACATAATCCTGCGTACTGAACGTTTGTCTAACATACATCGACATATGTCTAACATATACATAACATACACCTAGCGTAAAAGCAAGACATTATCAAACGTAAAATGTTTTGTGCATGCACAACACTTTCGTGACCCCTTGATGAGCAACGGTGTATAACGATGAATATTGACGTATACCAACGTACGCATAGCGACATATTGTCGCAAAATCACCTATATCAGCGCACGCTTGCGTAATGCCTTGTAGTGTGACATGGCTATTATGAGAGATACGATTATAAAAGACTCTTACTTTGGGCATGCTTCTTGCTGAAATAGTTTTCCTAATTAAAAATATAATCGATGGTCATTTTTGTTAATATCCTCAACCCAGGAGCTTGTGTCAATAAATCCTACTTAAATAATCTTGTATTTATAAATGACGCTTCCTTTAAATGATCTCTAATTGTTCATATCCCATGTGCTTGCCGGACGTGATGGCCGAATCGGTAGAGCGCAGGCAGGGCGGTGGTCCGAATCCCAACCGACTCAAACCAATGACATAAACTTGATACTTGTCGCTACCTAGCATGGCACTCAGCATCAATAGGATAGGACAAAGACTGGTTAGCACAGTATCAGGATAATGGGATCGTGGGATATAAGAGCATGGTACTGGTGGCCTGGTCTCCCACTGAGGCAGCACTATTAAGTCGCCATGAGTGCGAACTGTCACAAGTCAGTACCCATCCTGATATGGCCTTAAATGTTGCTAGGAATAGGATGTAAAACAACAGAAACAAATAAACATCATGATCTCGTATAAACGATATCCTCTTCACACAGACGGGATGGCCGAATGAGTTAGAGCGTCCGTCTCCTGTGCTGGTAGATCGTGGGGTCGTGGGTTCGCATCCTGGTCGAGTCAAACCAATGACTTCAAAATTGATACTTGTCGCTTCCTAGCCTGGCGCTCGGCATTATTAGGATAGGGCAAGGACTGGTGTGCTCAGTGTCAAGATAATGTGACTAGTGGGATACCAGGTCATGGTGCTGTCATCCTGGTTTCCCAGTGGGACATCACTATAAAGTTGCCATGAGTGCGCACTGTCACAAGTCAGTACCCGTCCTGATATGACCTTAGATGTTGCTAGGATGTAAAACAACAACAAACAAACAAATCTTCACACAAGCTTGTGTAAATCATACTAAATGATGCCTTTTTCAAATGATCTTGGAGACATCATTTGAAAAAGGCATCACACAAGCTTGTGTGAAGATTTGTTTGTCATATTTGCAGGTGTAAATAACACCCTCCTCATACGAGCTCAATTCCTCACACAAGATCGTGTATATAACGCCTTATTACTTACCATCTCGTTTGATTAAGGCCTTCTTCACACGAGCTCGTGTAAGTATAGCCGTGCCCGGTATTAGGTACCTGGCTGTTGTATATTCCAAGGATGGGGGCGGGAAACCAGTCTGCATACCTTCTCGCTTCACATATTTGTGAGAAGCTTGTGTGAAGATTTGTTTGTCATATTTGCACGTGTAAATAACGCCTTCCTACACGAACTCGTGTAAATAACACCCTCCTCATACAAGCTCATCCTCACACAAGATCGTGTATATAACGCCTTGTTAGTTACCATCTCGTGTGATTAAGGCCTCTTCACACGAGCTCGTGTAAGTATAGCCGTGCCCGTATTAGGTACCTGGCTGTGTATATTCCAAGGATGGGGGCGGGAAACCAGTCTGCATACCTTCTCGCTTCACATATTGTGAGAAGCTTGTGTGAGATTTGTTTGTCATATTTGCACATGTAACTAACGCTTCCTCACACGAACTCGTGTAAATAACACCCTCCTCATACAAGCTCAATTCCTCACACAAGATCGTGTATATAACGCCTTATTATTACCATCTCGTTGATTAAGGCCTTCTTCACACGAGCTCGTGTAAGTATAGCCGTGCCCGGTATTAGGTACCTGGCTGTTGTATATTCCAAGGATGGGGGCGGGAAACCAGTCTGCATACCTTCTCGCTTCACATATTTGTGAGAAGCTTGTGTGAAGATTTGTTTGTCATATTTGCACGTGTAAATAACGCCTTCCTCACACGACCTCGTGTAAATAACACCCTCCTCATACAAGCTCAATTCCTCACATAAGATCGTGTATATAACGCCTTAGTTACTTACCATCTCGTGTGATTAAGGCCTTCTTCACACGAGCTCGTGTAAGTATAGCCGTGCCCGGTATTAGGTACCTGGCTGTTGTATATTCCAAGGATGGGGGCGGGAAACCAGTCTGCATACCTTCTCGCTTCACATATTTGTGAGAAGCTTGTGTGAAGATTTGTTTGTCATATTTGCACATGTAACTAACGCCTTCCTCACACGAACTCGTGTAAATAACACCCTCCTCATACAAGCTCAATTCCTCACACAAGATCGTGTATATAACGCCTTAGTTAGTTACCATCTCGTGTGATTAAGGCCTTCTTCACACGAGCTCGTGTAAGTATAGCCGTGCCCGGTATTAGGTGGCTGTTGTATATTCCAAGGATGGGGGCGGGAAACCAGTCTGCATACCTTCTCGCTTCACATATTTGTGCTTATTGTATACCGGGCTGGGCTGGGCTGGTCGCCAATACAACACGTTTACAACAGTGGGTTTGTGTGTGGGTGTGTTTGTGTGTGGGTGGGTGATGGGGGTATGTAGTCTGATTCTGTAATACCAGACGGGATGGCCGAATGAGTTGAGCGTCCGTCTCCCTTTTTGGTAAATCGTGGGATTCGAACGGACGGATTCAAGCCCTGGTCGAGTCAAACCAATGACTTAAAGATTGATACTTGTCGCTTCCTAGCCAGGCGCTTGGCATTATTAGGACATGGCAAGGACTGGTTGGCTCAGTGTCAGGATAATGTGACTGAGTGGGATAACAGGTCATGGTGCTGGCGGCCTGGTCTCCTAGTGGGGCAGCACTATTAAGTCGCCATGAGTGCGTGCTGTCACAATTCGGTACCCGTCTTGATATGACCTTAGTTGTTGCCAGGGTCTAAAACTCCCAACAACCAACAAACCTATTCTGTAATATCTGACAAGAATGGGAAGCATTGGAGCGTGTTTTGTTTTTTATAACCCACAAAAAAAGATGTATTAACAAAATTATTATTTTGGGAAAAATTGCAGGTGAAAGTTGGAGAGTGATGTAGCACTGGACCTACAGGTTGTACAATATGTGCAATAACTTGAATATGGTCACTCGTGGCATAAATATCTGGTCACGTGATAATACCACGTCTGCGCTAACTTCACAGGCAAGGAGCCACATACTGACATCGACAGGTAGACGTGGATATGGTAGGTCATGGTTAGCATGCTAGCCCCGGAATAGACTACATCACAGTTCCAGCGGCGCGGTGCATTGTGGGGTGCGTCAGAGCAAAACAAACCCGTGAGAAGCACATGGCACATCCTAATACACTAGGTGCAGCTATGAAATGTGCTCGTTTCAGCTCATCTCAGCTCTTGTTTGAAACATAGAATATCAACTAAAAAATATAAATATATGATAAATTAAGATATTAATCTTTTATTCAGCATTGCATTTGCATCAATATAATCAGCACATCTTATGCCATGTGCATTTAGATTTAGACAAATCTAGGCACTCAGACTAGTGTTAGAGCCATAGCCAGAGTCAGTTTTACTTATTTTATTCATGTTTTTATTTATATCCTATGGTTAATGACATATGTAGAAATAGAAAATGAGTAGGGTTAATCAAATGTTATATATTTCTTTGAAACAAGTTTTTGTTGATACATTTGACGTTTTAATATTTAGAACAAGAATTACTTCTGGCTAATCAATGGTGATTTAAACATCAGCCTGTAAAGTGACTGAAATTGTATGTTTCTTAGCTCAAAATGCTTAATTGTGGAGAGTTGTGTCTTAAACATATTCATTATATTATATTGCATCGTTCTGTCCATGTTTGTGCCAAATTGTTATGTATTTCTATTAATTTTGAATAAAATGGCAGTTTTGCCATATGCGTGTCGGAAAACTCAATGGCCGTACATACACCTTTGCTTTGCTCCCAGCACCGTTTTCAGCGCATGCGCACTCGGAACCGTGATGTAGTCTAGCCAGAAGTGTGGTTTCGAATTCTGGCCAAGGGACGCACGCGGTGGCCAAATTAGTACTGGTGCAGTGCAGGCTTACTGTGCATAAGGTCGGGACTCCGAATCCCGATCGAGTCAAACCAAATGATTTACAACATTGATAGTTGTCGCTTCCTAGCCTGGCGCTCGGCATTAATAGGATAGGGCAAGGACTAGTTGGCTAGGTGTCAGGATAATATGACTGAGTGGGATAGCAGATAATGGTGCCGGCGGCCTGATCTCCTAGTGGTTTGTTTGTTGTTGTTTTACGTCCTAGCAACATCTAAGGTCATATCAGGATGGGTACCGACTTGTGACAGTGCACACTCATGGCGACTTTATAGTGCTGCCCGACTGGGAAACCAGGCCACCCCCACTCAGTCACATTATCCGGACACTGAGCGAACCAGTCCTTGACCTATCCTAGAAATGCTGAGTACCAGGCTAGGAAGTGACAAGTATGAATTATTAAGTCATTGGTTTGACTCGACCAGGGTTCGAACCCACAAACTCATGCATTTGGATCCCCCGATCTCCCAAAACAGGGGGCGGACGCTCAACTCATTCGGCCACCCTGTCTGGTTCCTAGTAAGGCAGCGCTATAAAGTCACCACGAGTGCGCACTGTCACGAGTCGGTACCAGTCCTGATATGACCTTAGATGTTGCCAGGATGTAAAACTCCAACAACCAACCAACCAACCTGGCAGGATGTGACTTTGTCGTGGCTCGTCTGTAATTGGGGAGGGGGGGGGGGTGTCATTAAAACGTAATTGGACATTGGTGGAAACGGTGTTGAATCAACTTCTGACAGCTAATGGACGACTTCTGACGTCTGGGCACTTGTCTCTTTACCCTCCCCGCCCCCCACACACACATAACACCCACCACCTACTCACACACACACACACACACACACACACACACACACACACACACACACACACACACACACACACATAACCTCACCCCTTACACACACACACAGAACTTCACCCCCCTACACACACACTTTCCTTTTTATACTGGAATTTGTTTCCCTTGGCCACAAATATATAATTGTGAGCTTTTGAATTTAATGAGTGTCTATTGGCACATAATTGATTGTCTGCTTTTACATGTAAAGGCGATGGTTTGAAAAAAAAAAAAAAACATTTCTCGTCGTGAATGTGGCCTATGCTGTCGACACCGCATAAAGCAACCACCAATCGCACACACACACACACCTTTTTTTTTTTGTTTGAAGCATGCCGCTACCAGCAAACCGCCCATGTCTTTTAGATATTTTTTTAACAAAATTCTGTCAGTTATGGCACAAACAGGTCACGTCAGGCCAGGTCAAGTCAGGTGATAGAATGTACTGAGCTTATCGAAAAAATATATATCTATACAAAATTCTTTAAATTTTCTCAATTGGGCCACATAATGGTTCATATAACTTATAAGGTACTTGAGTTTGGATGCGATGGGCGGGTTTTGAGTTAGGCTATGTGTCTGAGAAGGGCGGTGAGTTAGGCTATGAGTGCTAAGTGCCAGGGAAGGGCAGTGTGTTAGGCTATGCACCAGGGAAGGGCAGTGAGTTAGGCTATCTGTCGGGGAAGGGCAGTGAGTTAGGCTATGTGCCGGGGAAGGTCAGTGTGTCTGGCTATGTGTCGGGGAAGGGCAGTGAGTTAGGCTATGTGCCAGGGAAGGGCAGTGAGTTAGGCTATCTGTCGGGGAAGGGCAGTGAGTTAGGCTATCTGTCGGGGAAGGGCAGTGTGTCTGGCTATGTGTCGGGGAAGGGCAGTGAGTTAGGCTATGTGCCAGGGAAGGGCAGTGAGTTAGGCTATCTGTCGGGGAAGGGCAGTGAGTTAGGCTATCTGTCGGGGAAGGGCAGTGTGTCTGGCTATGTGTCGGGGAAGGGCAGTGAGTTAGGCTATGTGCCAGGGAAGGGCAGTGAGTTAGGCTATGTGTCGGGGAAGGGCAGTGTGTTAGGCTATGTGTCGGGGAAGGGCAGTGTGTTAGGCTATGTGTCGGGGAAGGGCAGTGTGTCTGGCTATGTGTCGGGGAAGGGCAGTGAGTTAGGCTATGTGCCAGGGAAGGGCAGTGAGTTAGGCTATGTGTCGGGGAAGGGCAGTGAGTTAGGCTATGTGCCAGGGAAGGGCAGTGAGTTAGGCTATGTGTCGGGGAAGGGCAGTGTGTCCGGCTATGTGTCGGGGAAGGGCAGTGAGTTAGGCTATGTGTCATGGAAGGGCAGTGGTGGTATGGTCGGGAGGAGTGATAGCTAGTGCCGGGAAGGGCAGTGAGTTAGGCTATGTGTCATGGAAGGGCAGTGTGTCCGGCTATGTGCCAGGGATGTGCAGTGAGTTAAGCTATGTGTCAGGGAAGGGCAGTGAGTTAGGCTATGTGTCGGGGAAGGGCAGTGAGTTAGGATATGTGTCAGGGAAGGGCAGTGAGTTAGGTTATGTGTCGGGGAAGGGCAGTGAGTTAGGCTAGGTGTCGGGGAAGGGCAGTGAGTTAGGCTATCTGTCGGGGAGGGAGGGTGGGTGGAAGGAAGGGAGGGTATGTGGCAGGGAGGGTGTGGAAGGAAGGAAAGGTGGTGGGGAGGGAGGGTGAATGGGAGGGAGGGAGGGACGGGGGAGGGGTGGAGACCAGGATTGCATGTTGGTGAATGCCAGTCATTATGAATGTTATTAAGTGTTCTATCCGTTCGGTAGTTATAAATAAGGAATTATGTTAATTGGGAGAGGTGCCGGATAAGATCAGGACATGCCATCTTGAATCACGATGTAACCGACGCGGGAATGTAGGCCTAACCGACGACAGCTTCAAATGTCGTCTGCTCGCAGTGAATGTCTGTCGTCACTGAAATGCTATAAAACTACTTCTGGTATCGCAGTTTGAGCGCCCTGCCAGTTTCAGCTGACTGCATACACTCAAACTCAAGGCATTGTCAATGGTCGTGAGCAATCTTCATACAGAAAATACAGAAGAAGTGAAATATCTCTAAAACTACACCACCTATTAGCAAATCGCTTAGTACACATATAGAAAACATCTTTACCAAAAAGATTATATTAAATTTATACGGTTAGGGTTCTTGATTTCTATTTATTTTGAATAAAACTAATATTTTGCACTGTGCGTACCGTCAAACTCAAGGCATTGTCAATGGTCGTGAGCAATGTTTATACAGAAAATA
Organism: Branchipolynoe longqiensis; assembly: GCA_030323885.1. Lineage (NCBI taxonomy): Eukaryota > Metazoa > Annelida > Polychaeta > Phyllodocida > Polynoidae > Branchipolynoe > Branchipolynoe longqiensis. The sequence continues at coordinate 33,854,053 of CM059202.1, read as the reverse complement.
CAGGAAAAGTGAAATATCTCTAAATCGCTTGGTACACATATAGAAAACATCTTTACCAAAAACATTATATTAAATTCATAAGGTTAGTGACGATGCTGTTAGATTTTGATGCATGCGCATGAAACTGACAGTCAGCTGAAACTGGCAGGGCGCTCAAACTGCGACACCGGTGTCGTGGTTTAAACCCCCGGCCAGATCGCATCCCCTGCCGTGGCTTCTGCGCATGCGCGGATTTTAAGCGCGTCGTCTGCGCATGCGTCAAATTCTCCCCAGTTTCAAACACCCGTGGATGAAGACAGTTGACTAAGCATTTATTTTTGTAAAATAAATTTAAAAGCTTTCATTGGATCGATTAAAAATATCTTAATGCGCGATTGAAGAGGAAGATCTGAAGTATTTAATGTAACCTAAGAGCAATTTATGCTGAAAGTATTAAAAACAGAGATAATAGTTAAAGTTGGGATATTCTGAGTGTCAGTGCCAGTGCATTGTCAATGGCCGTGAGCAATCTTCATACAGAAAAAGTGAAATATCTCTAAAACTACACCACTTAGAAACAAACTGCTTGGTACACATATAGAAAACATATTCAACGAATAGATTATATTAAATTTATACGTTTAGGATTGTGCATTTCTATTAATTTCTATTAAGCCATGGCAGGGCATCCGATCTGGCAGGGCTTTCAAACTCCGACATGCTGCAGTTTGCAGGCCCTCCGAAAATCCGCACATGCGCAGAAGCCACGGCAGGGGATGCGATCTCGCCGGGGTTTTAAACCACGACACCGGCGTCTGCTGTCCACTGGGATTGGGTGGGTTGGTTTGTTGTTTTCCGTCCTGCAGGCAGGGAAGTTCTCCGCGATTTCGCGGATTTCCGCGATTTTAGTTTTTTTTCACTGATTAACGTTAAAAAAATGCCTAGAACATATATAATACCGACCCACCCTCTGGGGAGGCTTAAGACTAACGCATGTAGATATATACACATAAGTCATAAACAATACTCCTACCCAGTGGGAAATGAAATCACCAAAATCCAGCAAACGGAAACGGAAATAGTCCCCTATGGGCGCCGCCATTTGTAAACTCCTGTGCAAGATATCAAAATCCAGCAAACGGAAACGGAAATCGCTCGTCAAACTTCGGTACGGAGCAAGCAGGATGGACGCCTTAATGATGTGCCGCCGCAGAGTAGCACACGTCAAATCGAAGAACAAGTACACTGGTCCCTCCCCACAGACCTTCCATATATGGTGTGATGACGTCACTGGGACCAGTGTATGTGTTCCTCCGTGCTACTCTGCAGCGGCCCTGTCAAGGCATTAAGTCCATAGGCCCAATTGACGGTATTCGGGGTCAGCTATTGGTTAATAATATATCAAAACAAATGCCCGCTGCCATAGAATTTGCCAATACGTGCAGTTCAAAACTTAGATTTTATTCAAAATTAAAAGAAATAAATAACAATTTGGCATAAACATGGGTGCACAAATGAAATATTAATAGTTTACTTCGCGGAAATGAAGGCCGTATTCGGGTCACCCAAGTTGATAGAATTTCAAATCGAACACCGCGAGTGGAGTAAAAAAAAATCATAAAATACTTTGCTGTAGTTATATCGGTGGGTCGGTCCTAAGCATTGCTTATTCATATTATGACAAAAAATAGTCAGTTCGAATCCAGTTCTCATATGACCTTCGATATTGTTAGGACATAAAACCCAACAGCAACAAAGACCATATTCATGGCAAAAACTAGTACAGTAGTAATATCTTTTTTTGGGGCCATAATTATGGCCCTTCTATTATATCTAATAATAGTAATAATAATTACTAGGATGATGTGCTATTATTGGAGCAACATTATTTACAGATAATATCGCCATAGATTTCCGCTTTTTTCCCTGGAGACCACTTTCATCCCTGGTCCTAGCTACATTTACGGTCATATCAGGACGTTGGTTTTTGGAGTTTTATGTCCTGGCACCAGCAAGTGACTTCCCTGCAGTGGGTGCCCGCTTATAAACCAGTACAGCACCCCACACCCCACTAGGCTTACCTGCCATGAGGGACAACGGTTCCCCAAGTTGCTCAAACTACCAACCCCATACACACATATCAAAAGCCGTTCCATTCTTATAATATGTATGTGGGTCAGCCTCACGAAAATGGGCCAATTGGAGGAAGTTGTCGGCGTCGATCATTGGATGTCGGGGTCGATCGGTATAATTATAGTTTAGTATTGACAGAGGTGTTGGAAAGTCTTAAAATTTATCCTGAATGTAAAGGTCGAGAAAATACAACAAGCTTATTTCTTTCTATGATAATTTAATATGAAACAAAGAAATGCACTACACTTTTAAGAATTGCGACACCGACATCTATTAAAGTTGTCGGCATCAATCATTGGATGTCGGCATCGATCGGTATAATTATAGTTTAGCATTGACAGAGATGTTGGAAAAGTCCTTAAATTTATCCTGATGTAAAGGTCGAGAAATACAACAAAACCTTATTTGTTTCTAGGATAATTAATATGAAACAAAGAAATGACTACACTTTTAAGAATTGCACGACGACCACATCTTCATTGACCACAGATTGGCCCATTTTCGTGAGGCCTGATCATATATATGTAGTGGTCTACATGACCTCTAAAGGCAAGTAACCACATAGACAAGGTAGGCGTGAGTAGTGTGTTGATATCAGGGAGCCTAGGTGTGTAATGGTTAGCACACTGGCCCGAGAATCAAATAGATGTGGGAAAGAGTCCCGCTCTGGCACAAAAATATATCCCATTTTCATCACCCCCCATGACACTGGTTGCCGTGTTCATGATCCTGTACAAGCTATGCGCTGTATGGTTGTTGAACATACTTTGTGTATGTATGTGTAAGTGCATTGCCTGTATGTACGTAATTGTAAGCATTAAAAGACTTACAATTCCAGGGGGACGAGTGTAGTGGTCTGCACTGACCTGTCAGGCAAGTATAACATGGACAGGTAGGCATGGGTAGTGTGGTGATATCAGGGAGACTAGGTGGTGTAATGGTTAGCACACTAGCCCGGAATGCAAAGAGATGGGGGATCGAGTCCCGCTCTAGGCCCATTTTCATCACCCCCATGACATATATATTTATACATATAATATAGCACCTGTTTAACCAAGAGAACAGCCAGCGCACCAAGTGGTGGGTTTGATCATTTTGATTACACAGTACAGGCTGAGTGAGCCGTCTTAGTATTATAGGGTCTTTGGTCTCATACAGGATTTCCACCACCAACGCGCCCTCTGATGGCAGTAAGAAGCATTAATGGGGGGTCATGGTGCATTCTCTTTTGTGGAAAAGGTCTTATGGGGAGTTTTTACTACCATCCTGCCCTCTGCTGGCAGTAGCAAGAACTAATGTGGATAGCATCAGCTCACTGTGGAAAGGGTCTCATAGAGGATTTCCACTACCAACCTGCCATCTGATGGCAGTACCAAGAACCAATGAATAGTTCACTGTGCAGCATGCTTTGCAGAAAAGGTCTTATAGCGAATGTTTACTACCACCCTGCCCTCTGATGGCAGTGGCAAGAACTAAAGTGGATAGCTGATCACAGTGCAGCATGCTCTGTGGAAAAGGTATATTGCCTACTGTGCGTGCACTACGCACTGGTGAGGTTCCTCGCTTTTCCCGCCTGCCTTTATTACTTGGTCTGCTTCGTTATTGCTTCATGTTTATTCTAGCGATATGGTTGCATATTTCTCTCTTTTTTCATCAGTAATGCTTGTGTGGTTTTGCACACGACGTGACGTAGCGTATGTAGATAGTTTCATGGTAAATGGGACCAAATTATTTTCTAGTATGTAAGACTAGAGGAGTTATTTTCCTCATACAGGCATGTGATTTCTCCGGTTTTAACCAGAAACCCGTTTTTTTTTTTGCTGCCGAAACCGGATTTTCGGGTGTTTTTTTGTTTAATTTTGTGGGTTTTTTTCTGGCCGCCGAAAGACCTCTGAAATACACTATTTGCATCCCTCTCATGACTCAGTGGGATGCTGTGTGTCCCCACGATAACCTAAACAAAATTTCAGGGTTTTTTCCCCTGCACCCAATCACATGTCTGTTTATAGAACTGGTATTCTTACCCGTTGGAAAGACAGATGTGAAAAAACTGAAGGCTTAATGTAAAATAGTAAAAAAAATAAAAATAAGGCGTATAAAGAATTATGCGTATATATATATATGCCAACACAGGACCGAAGCCCCGCCGGAGCAGGCTCACAGCAAGGTGGCATAGTGCCACTGAATCAATAGACTGTTTCCTAATAACATTGGTTAACATATTCGAGTGGACATAATGTATTCTACGCCTACCTATATATATATATATATATATATATAAAAATTGGTTCGGTTATCATTAGGTTTGTGTCTTTGCCTGCTGTCGAGTGTGGCCACGTGTAATTACTTTGAATTTGCTGGTTACCATGAGTTATGGCCTTTTTACCACTGTCGGTGATGATGTACAGAAGTAGTTGGTTACCATTGGGTGTGGCTTTTAATCGTTGTTGGTTGATGCTCCTGCGGGCACGTCGGATTGGTTTGGTTAACATTAGGTTTGTGTCTTTTCCTGCTGTCGAGTGTGGCCACATGTAATTACTTTGAATTTTCTGGTTACCGTGAGTTGTGGCCTTTTTACCACTGTCGGTGATGATGTACAGAAGTAGTTGGTTACCATTGGGTGCGGCTTTTAATCGATGTTGGCTGATGCTCCTGCGGGCGCGTCGGATTGGTTCGGTTATCATTAGGTTTGTGTCTTTTCCTGCTGTCGAGTGCGGCCACGTGGAATTACTTGGTTACCATTAGATGTGACCTAATTACGACTCGCTGACGGCACATGTAATTAGCTTGTTACATGAAATTAGATCCAACAAAAGACGCCATCTTATTAATGTGACACTTCATGCCGAATCCAGCGACCAGCTGTCAACTCACCCGATCCTTTTTAGTGTACATATCAAATTAAAGCTCTTCGCTATCTGAATCCATATTAGAAACTACATATCAAATTAGAATTCTCTTCACTATCTGAATCCATATTAGAAACCATATATCAAATTAAAGCTCTTCGCTATCTGAATCCATATTAGAAACCATATGTATCTCAAATTAAAGCTCTTCGCTATCTGAATCCATATTAGAAACCACATATCAAATTAAAGCTCTTCGTTATCTGAATCCATATTAGAAAACACATATCAAATTAAAGCTCTTCGCTATCTGAATCCATATTAGAAACAATATATCAAATTAAAGCTCTTTGCTATCTGAATCCATATTAGAAACCACATATCAAATTAGAATTCTCTTCACTATCTGGATCCATATTTAAAAAACACATACCATTGTCAGGATAATGTGACTGAGTGGGATATCAGGTCATGGTGCTGGCGGCCTGGTATTCCAGTGGGGCAGCACTATAAAGTCACATTAATGAGTGTGCACTGTTACAAGTCGGTACCCATCCTAATATGACCTTAGATGTTGCTAGGACATAAAACCACAACAAACAAATTGTATTCTTTTCCGTCCTGATATGAGCTTAGATGTTGCCAGGACAAAAAACTCCAGCAACTAACCAATCTTATTCTTTTTTTCTTGACGATTTATACTGCCTGTCATGGATACGTCTGAGTAGACTTGTTTTCACCGTAGACAGTTCGGCGGTAGAAAGCCCGAGCCTACACTTTTACCTCCCACACCACATAAACATGGTATGAGAGCAACAGCAACAGCGGTGGAAATCCAAATTAGCAGAGGTGGGGGCATGGGGGATCGAACCACCAACCTTCAGATTAGGAGTCCGACCTAGAAAAACGTCACACTCTAACCACTCTGCCACAGAGGACACCACAAAACCATCTTCTTTTTTAAGTTACTCTTCCTTAAATTGTGCCTCTTCTTCACCGGACGAGGTGGCCAAATCGGTAGAGCACAGGCTTTCCATGCGGAAGGTCGGAAGTTTGAATCTCAGCCAAGTCAAACTACTGACTTATTAAATTGATACTTATCGCTACCTACCCTGGCGCTTAGGATTAATAGGATATCGACTGGGTAGCTCAGTGCCAGGAACATTTTAATGTGGGGGGGGGGGGGATATCGGGTCATGGTTTTGGTGGCCTGCTCTCACAGTGGGAGCAGCACTATAAAGTCACCTTAAGCCCGCACTGTCATAAGTTGGTACCTGTCCTGATATGATGTTGCTAGGATGTAAACCAACAAAATAGCTTCTCAAACCAATGACTTTAAAATTGATACTCATTGCTTCCTAGCCAGGCGCTCAGCATTATTAGGATAGGACAAGGACTGGTTGGCTCAGTGTCAGGATAATGTGACTGAGTGGGATATCAGGTCATGGTGCTGGCGGCCTGGTCTCCCAGTGGGGCAGCACTATAAAAGTTGTCATGAGTGCGCACTGTCACAAGTCGGTACCCGTCCTGATATGACCTTAGATGTTGCTAGGATGTAAAACAACAAGCAAACAGACAAAATCTTTCTCGTCCTCCTTAAAGTTGCAAAGTCCAATCGTTTTGAGTTGGTAATTTTGTGAGATAAATATATTAGGTTGCATGTTATAGTCTACCTTGCTTTAGTTTGAAGTAACCTTTATTTTAAATGGCTAACTTTTGAGATATTTCAAGTGCAAACATGCCAAATTAATTTTGGTAAGTACGCCAAAGCTCTGGACACCATACTCTTCTGCAGTAGTAGATCCGATTAAATTGCCTCAATATCCCCTTCTATGTGGTGACAAATGTTTATTAAGTGCACCAGTATCTAAATTAGATATGTTTTGGGTTTGAAAATTTGGTATTTTCATCAGATTATGCAGCTTTAATTTGATAGCATTTTTAGCCTTAAGTACTTCCTCATCCTCATCCTCATCCTCCTCATCTCCTCCTCCTCCTCCTCCTCATCATCATCATCATCATCATCCTCCTCCCTTCCTCCCTCCATTCCCACCTTCCCTCCCCCTCCCTTCGTCTCCCCCCCCCCCTTCCTCTTTCTTAAAGCTGCATAATCTAATGAAAACATCAAATTTCCAAGACCAAAATAATTATCTAGTTTTGATTCTACACATCTAAATTACGTACTGATGCATTTATTAAGCATGTGTCACCACATAGAAGGCAATACTGAGGCAATTTAATAGAATCTGCTACTGCAGAAGCCAAGGGTGTCAGAGTTTTGGCATGCTTGCCGAAATTAATTTTCGATATTTGCACTTGAAATATCTCAAAAGTTAAGTTAGTCATTTAAAATATAAGTTACGTCAGGCTGAAGTAAGGTAGATTATAACAATGAACCTAATATATATTTCTCTTATAAAATGATAGAAACTCAAAACCATCAGACCATGCCACTTTAATTTGATAGCATTTCTTCTTCTTCCTCATTAAAAATTAAAGTAAAGTGGCTCGTTAAAATACTTTCCATGGCTGGGGGGTGGGGGGGGGGGGGATGAGGGTGACTTTGCACAATGCATTGATGGGCTAGACATGCAATTGGAGATGCATAGAACTGCGACAGTTTCCCTGTGTAATTACTGATGTGAAGAGAAATGAGGATCCTGTCTCAACAGACATCTACCGAACTGTCTGCTACTTGCGTACAGACCGGACGGGGTCGCTGAAAGAGTAGAGCGCTCACATCTCACGCGGTCGGTCATGGGATCAATCCTCTACCGAGCCCCGTCCTGATATGACCTTAGGTGTTGCTAGGACGTAAAACAACAACAAACATCCTCTACCGAGTCAAACCAAAGACATTCAAAATTTACACTTTTCCCTGTTGCTCTGGTGTTCAGCGTATCTATCTATCTATCTATCTATGTATCTAGATCTACGTATCTATCTATCTATGTATCTATCTATCTCTGTTACCGGATGCAGTGGCCCAATCCTTAGGGTGGTTGGTCAGGAGTCCTGGTCGAGCCAAACCAAGGAGTTACAAAATTGATGTTTGTTGCTACCTATCCTGGCACTCGGCATTAATAGGATAGGACATGGACTGGTTAGCACTGGATCAGGATAATGTGACTATGTGGGATATCGGGTCATGGTGCCAGCAGCCTGGTCTCCCAGTGGGGAAGTGCTATAACTTACCGTGAGTATGCACTGTCAGAAGTCAGTGCCCCTCCTGGTATGACCTTAGATGTTGCTAGGATGTAAAACTCCACCAAACAAACCAAAGCATCTCTTTATCTCTCTCAGACATCTATTCCTCATCTCTCACACACACACTAGCGAAAGCACACATAGATACAAATAGATCTCTAGTGGGGCAGCACTATTAAGTTGCCATGAGTGCGCACTGTCACAAATCAGTGCCCGTCCTGATATGGCCTTAGGTTCGTTTGTTGGTTGGTTGTTGGAGTTTCACATCCTGGCAACATCTAAGATGGGTACCAACTTGTGAGCTAGCCAGTCCTTGCCCTATCCTATTAATGCCGAGCGTCAGGCTAGGAAGCGACAAGTATCAATTTTATAAGTCATTGGTTTGACTCGACCAGGAACCAAACTCCTGATCTCCCACACGCGAGGCCAGTGCTCTACCGATTTGGCCACAATTCCCTGTCATATGGCCTTAGATGTTGCTAGGATGTAAAACAAACAAACAAAACAAAGCATCTCTCTATCTCTCTCACACACCTATCTCTCTCTCTTTCTGTCTCTCTCACACACACACACACACACACCTCTCTCTCATCTCTCACACACCAGCGAAAGCACAACCGGCTACAAATAGACAGTGCTGACAACATTGGGCGGGCTAGTTAGAACTTGCGCTTTAATCAGGTTTACCTTTTTTGAAGCTGCAGGTTCTTGTTGTGTTTTGAAGCTGCAGCATTGGGAGGACACCTTAATAGTTAATGTAATACCCGGATGGGTCGTGTGAGCTGCAGCGAACAGTTGCCGTCAACAAGTTTAACCGTCGCTGAGTTTCACTTTCAGCCACAATGTTATGTCTGTTGTTGAATTACCATTATTGGTTTACCACCTGAGTTAGTGACGAGTTACTGTTGCTGAATTAGCATTACCGACTTACAAAGTTAGTCACCGAGTTACCGTCGCTGCGTTAGCATCTCTAACTTACAGTCAACAAGTTACTGTTGCTGCGTTAGCATCTCTAACTTACAGTCAACAAGTTACTGTCGCTGCGTTAGCATTACTGACTTACAGTCAATGAGTTACTGTCACTGAGTTAGCATCTCTAGCCTACCATCAACTTGTTACTGTCGTCGAGTTAGTATCACTGACTTACAGTCAACGAGTTACTGTCGCTGAGTTAGCATCTCTAACTTACAGTCAACAAGTTACTGTCACTGCGTTAGCATCTCTAACTTACAGTCAACAAGTTACTGTCACTGAGTTAGTATCTCTAACTTACAGTAAACAAGTCACTGTCACTGCGTTAGCATCACTGATTTACTGTCACTGTGTTAGCATCTATAACCTAGAGTCAACAAGTTACCGTCGCTGAGTTAGCATCTCTAACTTACAGTCAACGAGTTACTGTCACAGAGTTAATGTCACCGAGTTGTTGTCACTGAGTTACTGTCGCTGTGTGAGCATCACTGACTTACAGTCAACGAGTCACTGAGTTAATGTCACCGAGTTACTGTCGCTGTGTTAGCATCTCTAACTTACAGTCAACTAGTTACTGTCGCTGAGTTAGCATCTCTAACTTACAGTCAACGAGTTACTGTCGCTGAGTTAGCATCTCTAACTTACAGTCAACGAGTTACTGTCACAGAGTTAATGTCACCGAGTTGTTGTCACCGAGTTAATGTCGCTGTGTTAGCATCACTGACATACAAAGTTACAGTTTCATTACACTGTTGCTGAGGTAGCATTACTGACTTAGTTATTAAGTTACTGTCACTTAGTTAACATTAATGACTCAAGATACATCCACCGAGTTTTTGTTATTGAGTTAGCATCACTGTCTTAGTCACAGAGTTACTCTTGCTGAGTTAGCGCTCCTAACTTAGTCACCGAGTTACGATCACCAGGTGACTGTCACTCGGTAAGCTGTTGCTGGGTTACCATGACTGAGTTACAGACCGTCATTGAGAGTTAGTCACTGAAGATAATTCCATCCGAGCCACACCTAGCCTCGGTACAGTCAGTTGAACTCTGCAGGTCTCCCGTGTTGGTAGACCATGGGATCGTGGGTTCGAACCCTGGTCGAGTCAAACCAATGACTTAAACATTGATACTTGTTGCTTCCTAGCCTGGCACTCGGCATTATTAGGATAGTTTTGATTGATTGGTGGTTGCTTTACGCCGTGTCGGCAGCATAGCCATAGGCCATATTCACGGCGATATTATCCCAGGCTGGTCCCCTATTAGGATAGGGCAAGGACTGGTTGGCTCAGTGTCAGGATAATGTGACTGAGTGGGATATCAGGTCATGGTGCTGGTGGTGTGGTCTCCCATTGGGGCAGCACTATAAAGTTGCATTGAGTACGCACTGTCACAAGTTGGTACCCGTCCTGATATGACATTAGATGTTGCTAGGACGTACAACAACAAACAAACAAACTGAACTCCGCAGAGTCGAAGACTTTCTAAATTCGCAAAGAATGCGCTTGGAGAATGGGAATGCGAAGGGTGGGGGTTGGGCTAGGGTAGCTTATCGTGACATCGAATGCTTTTTTTAAAAGACCTTTTCATGCAGCTAGGAGCGTGTCACCTGTTGACAGTTGGAGCTTCATTGACCTACTTCTTTCATGCTTCCTTTAGAGGCTTCCATTAAGAAGTAATAGTCTCAGCTTTCAAATGGAAGCCTCAAAACAGCACCTCGACTTGGCCCATTCGCTACAATCCTTACAACATGCAACTGTTGGTCTGGTGACGGTTGACAACAGCATTTATTCAATCATTCGACCATTCAATTATTCATTCATTCATTCATATATTTTCTACAGTTGGCATTAGTTAATTTGTTTAATCGACCGGTAGCTGTGGACAGACAAATCATCAGTGCAATGATCATGCAAGACGGCATAGGCGGATTTAGTTGGTTTGGTTAGTAGAACCGAAACCGGTGGTCCACAACTGGTTCATCAAAGGCTGTGGTATGTGCTGTCATGTCTGTGGGGAAGTGCATATAAAAGACTCCTTGCTGCTTATCGGAAGGAGTAGCCCATGGTGTGCCAACTGGTTTCCACCAAAGAAATATGTCAGAATGACCATTATATGTTTGACGCTCCATAGCCGATGAGCAACGTGTTCTAGAGGCGTCATTAAATAAAACAAGCTTTGCTTTACTTTAGTCGAGCCGAACATAATTTTTGTGCAAAATAATATTTGCTTCTAAGTAATGACCAATAACTTTGTTTAAATAAAGAAATTTAAAAATTGGTCAGAGAGCGGTACCGATTTGTTGCTATTTGCTGATCTGTCTGGCTGTTCTTTGTTGGTATTTGCTGCCATGTTTGGTCTGGCTGTCCTGTGTTGCTAGGCCAGCTGTCATCTGGCTGTCCTGTGTTGCTAGGTCATCTGTAGTCTGGCTGTCCTTTGTTGCTAAGCCAGTCTGTCGTCCGGCTGTATGCTTTGTTGCTAGGCCGTCCATAGTCAGGCTGTCCTTTGTTGCTAGCATATCTGTGATCTGGCTGTCCTTTGTTGCTAGGCCGTCTGGCTGTCCTGTGTTGCTAGCATATCTGTGATCTAGCTGTCCTTTGTTGCTAGGCCGTGGTGTGGCGCTGTGTGCTTTGTGTGCCGGCTGTGGCGCCCCCTGGTGTGGGAACACTTTGTAGGTAGGTCATGGCGCCCCCTGGTGTACACCCTGTCCTCCCTGTCCTCCCCTGGTGGTGCAGTGAATTGGCTGGGGCTGACTTCCTTTGTTGGAACAGTCTTCGCGCTGTGTTAACACATGCAGGACAATGTAGAGTCGTTAGCATGCAGCATGTCGCCCCAAAGTGTTTATGGCAGCTACATTGCCGTGCTGCATGGACCCAAAGACCCTATAATACTAAGACGGCTCACTCCATATCTCTCCCATGGTAATGTAAATTTTGCAGTGCCACCTTGTGGTGGGTTTGATCAGACCGGCTGCTGGTTGGTGTTTCACATGTAAACACATACAATTAATTATATTATACATGAGATAGGTAAGTATGAATACACATCAATAAGAAATTGCTATGAACAAATACCCATCATCATCAGCATCGCCATCATCACACATCTTTCACATTCATATCTACATTTATACATATAATATAGCACCTGTTTAACCAAGAGAACAGGCAGCGCACCAGGTGGTGGGTTTGATCATTTTGATTACACAGTACAGGCTGAGTGAGCCGCCCTAGTATTATAGGGTCTTTGATGGACCCACGAAGGCAGGACCTCGCCTCACCGGACTGGTCCCCAGTCAGATTCTAGAACAGGACTGGTCCCCATCGGGACGCTGTAAGTGTAACCAGACTGGTCTGCCGTCAGATTCCAGAACCGGACTGGTCCCCACTGGGATGCTTTTAGTGTAACCAGACTGGTCCCCAGTCAGATTCTAGAACATGACTGGTCCCCACTGTGAACCTGTATGTTTAACCAGACCGGCCTCCAGTCAGATTCTGGAATCGGGCTTGTCCCCCAACGGGACGCTGTAAGTTTAACCAGACCGGCCCCATGGCAGATTCCAGAACCTGACTGGTCCCCACTGGGACGTTGTAAGTGTAAACAGACTGGTGTAACCAGACTGGTGTAACCAGACTGGTGTAACCAGACTGGTGTAACCAGACTGGTGTAACCAGTCAGATTCTAGAACATGACTGGTCCCCACCGTGACAATGTAAGTTTAACCAGACCGGCCTCCAGCCAGATTCTGAAACCGGACTGGTCCCCCAACGGGACGCTGTAAGTTTAACCAGACCGCCCCCCAGGCAGATTCTGGAACCAGACTGATCCCCAACAGGATGCTGTAAGTGTAACCAGACTGGACCCCGGGTAGACTCTAGAACAGGACTGGTCCCCAGTGGGATGCTGTAAGTGTAACCAGACTGGTCCCCAGTCAGATTCTAGAACAGGACTGGTCCCCACCGGGATGCTGTAAGTGTAACCAGACTGGTCCCCAGTCAGATTCTAGAACCGGACTGGTCCCCACCGTAACGCTGTAAGTTTAACCAGACTGGTCCCCAGTCAGATTCTAGAACAGGACTGGTCCCCACCGTGACGCTGTAAGTTTAACCAGACTGGTCCCCAGTCAGATTCTGGAACCGGACTGGTCCCCACTGGGATGCTGTAAGTGTAACCAGACTGGTCCCCAGTCAGATTCTGGAACCAGCAATGCCGTAACGACACTATTACAGCCTCCCGGTGCAACCAGTCAAGTTACAACTTCCTGGTGGGACCAGTCTGGTCATAGCGCCGACATTTAATACCAGCCGACATTTAATACCAGCCAACATGGCGCGTAATGTCACGGTTTCAGACCGACTGCTCCAACATGAGGCATGACTGAAGCGAAATTGAGATTGATGCGCACCATCCACCATATCCTGACGCAAGTCTTTTTGTGTGTGTGTGTGTGGGGGGGGGGTCTTTTTTTTGGGTAAAGCGATAAGCCCCTTTCTCTCCCCCCCCCCCCCCCCCCCCCCCACCTTTTTTCATTTTTTGTTGTTGTATCGACTGGGGATCATATCTGCAAGGGAAGCGGGCTCCTTAACCGCGCTAGGCCATGTCATGAAGGGAGTGAGTGATTGGAGTTTTACATCCCAGCCACATCTGAGGTCAAAGGACGAGACCGCCGAAGTGGAACAATATTTGAGAGTTAAGCTGTGTTCACACACGCACTTTAAAGCGACTCATATAAATCGACTTGCCTAGTTCGGCGCACATTCGCCGTGTGAACGCGACGCTGCATCGGTTTAGGGCTGAATCGACTCGTATAAATCGGTTCATGGAAACCACATCGCTGAGGTAGTTTATATGAATCGATACAGCTGATTCCCGTGCGGCGACAGTGTAAAATAGCGGTGCTCGCCGGCTACAGGCTCAGCTGTAACTATACACTGGTGCCTGGCAGTGTTAGGGACCGATTAGGCCGAAATCTATTGAATGCGATCATATTTAACAGAATTACATACTCAAATAATGAAATTTCATTAAATTAACCCTAAATTCCAAGCGATATTAACGTAGCCGCTACATCGGCGTCGTTATTCATATTGTCGAATCGACGAATGTAAACTAAACAAATAGCAGTGCTCGCCGGCTACAGGCTCACCACTAAGGCTACAGGCTCACCACTAAGGCAAATTTGGTGTGTGTGAACACGCCACTAAATCGATTCATCTATTTCGACTTGTCTAAGTCGACATAAAGTTGTGTGTGTGAACACAGCTTTAGAGAGCATGGCAGGTTCAAGCCGCCATTTTCTCATTTGTCCACAGTTTTTCACTCTGGGAAGAACGCTGGCCGGCTTGTCATGGGAGAGGTCCTGGTTTCAAACTTCGACCGAATCAAATCAATGACTTACAAAATTGATACTTGTCGCTACCTAGCCTGGTGATTGGCATTGATAGGATAGGAAGGACAATGACTGGTTTTGTCACTGATGTCAGTACCAGAATAATGTAATTGAGTGGTATATCAAGTCATAGTGGCAGTGGCATGGTCTCCCCAGTGTGGCAGCACTATAAAATCACCATGAGTGCACACAACCCATTCTGATATGACCTTAAATATTGGTAGGACATAAAATCCCAAATAAACATTTAGAAGGTTTTGTCCTCGTAACATCTAAGGTCTTCAATCTTTAGATGCCTCTAGGATGTATATCTCAAACAAACTTCATTTGGGGAAGGGGGGCGGGTCTCTTATAATCCTAGTTACATTTAAGGGCATCTCGGGGCGGGTACTTTACCGAATTCTTGCAGTGTGCACCCTTGGCGACTTTATAGTGCTGCCCTCTTTGAGTACCATAGCTACATATCATCATCATTCATCATTTACATGTTAGTGAACACGACAACATCCACCACACTCCTCCTTTTTTTTTCCATTTGCACATATTAATTTCTGTGCGTTGCGCGCGCCTGTTGCCATGGCGACAGTGACGTAATAAAAGGTGACCATGGTGCTGGTGGTGCCAGCTGACTGATAGTGCAGTGGGTGCGTATTGACGTATTGATTTTCGGGTAACCATGGCTTATTGACGGTAACCATGATGTATCTGGGGTATGCGTGGCGCCGTGACGCTAACTGTGACGTAGGGGGTCACGTGTGACGTCCTTGACTGATGGATCACGTGACACGGGAAGCTATGGCCGTAGATTGGAAAAAAAATAAGCGGAAAAAAGTGTCTAATTTATATATGTCATTATTGATTTAGCTGTGCAATACTTCGAGCCGGTTGCAGTTAGATTTCTGTGTGGGAGACAAGAAAAACAACGGTGTCTAATTTATGTATGTCATTATTGATATATAGCTGTGCAATACTTTGAGCTGGTTGCAGTCAAATTTCTGTGTGGGAGACAAGAAAAACAACGGTGTCTAATTTATATATGTCATTATTGATATAGCAGCGGATTAATAAGAGGTGCGATTCTTCGAGCTGGTTGCAGTCAAATTTCTGTGTGGGAGACAAACAAAACAACAATGTCTATTTTATATATGTCATTATTGATATAGTTGTGCAATACTTTGAGCTGGTTGCAGTCAAATGTCTGTGTGGGAGACAAGAAAA
>CM059202.1:33812206-33837807 GCA_030323885.1 Branchipolynoe longqiensis | reverse complement strand
GAGGGATGGGAAGGAGGGGTAGGGGGAGGAGGGGGAGGGGCGGAGGGGAGGGAAGCATGGGGAAGGGGGCGGAGGGGGACGGGAGCAGGGGGAAGGTGGAGCAGGGGAAGCAGGGGGAGCAGGGGGAGGGAGGAGGGCGGAGGAGAAGGTGAGAGGAGGGGGATAAAGAGGGATTTTATTTTTATTTTAAAGGATGGAGATATTTGAAGCGAAATATGCCAAATTAATGTTGGCGTACGTGTAAAAATGCGGGACATAATCTTCATATCGACTTTGTTTGGCAATGGCAGCTACCGAAGCATAGCTGCATAACACGGGAGCATCAAAGTGCAATCAATGTTTAACGAGTGCACCGGTATCTAAGCCGGATGTGTGTGGATCAAATCTAAAGAAGCGATTTGATGGAATATTTTTCAAAAAATTTGATGCATTTGTCGGATTTTGCAGCTTTAGTGTTTGTCGTCTGCTTTGAGGAGGGAAAAGTCGTCTTCTGTCAGCGTCTGTCTAAAGCCCCGTTCACACACGGGCCTTAAGTCACCTCAAGTAGTTTGCCTCATCTAAGTCGACTTAGATCGCGCGTGTGAACGGTCCTCTGAGGCGAATTAGGGCTGAGTCGACTCAACTAGTTTGCCTCAAGTAAACCACATCGCGAGGTAGATTAGATGAGGCGAACTAGCTTGAGTCGGCCTAAGTGGCATGTGTGAACGTAACTGGATTAGTTGAGGTGGCTTAAGCACATGGATGGAGACTGCTTCCTAACAGGTAGTTGCTTTCATAGTGGTTAGAACACATGTTTGGCACGTCCTACATGTTTGGACCGTCCCATTTTTTCATATATCATATGGAGACTGCTTCCTAACAGGTAGTTGCTTTTGATAGTGGTTGGAGCACATGTTTGGACCGTCCTACTCTTCCTATCTCTTGTTAGGTATGTTGTTTATATGTATTTACTTGTGGATGTATATGTGGCATGTGGATGTACATGTGAATGTATGTGTGGATGTATGTATGTGTGGATACCCATCCTGATATGACCTTAGATGTTGCTAGGACATAAAAGAACAACAAACAAACATCGATCTGAGCCAGTTTAGCGCACGTGACTGAACGTGACACACTTTGAAAACTCTGTATGTGTGAACTAGTCGCTAGTTCAACTCATGTAGTTCGCCTCATCTAAGTCGGCCTAACGCTGTACGTGTGAACACGGCTTTAGTGTCAGCACAAAGTGCTCTCAGTCTCAGTAGTCTGCCCCCGCTGTGGTGAGTCAGTACTCAGGGGCACCAGCGTTCCCACATAGACCCGGAAATGGGCGCACTGCATGCTGGTAGGAGCAGTAGTGAGTGTCAGCCACACAGGGACCAGGCACTAAGAAGGTCAAGCAGACGCTGGCCTCGTGAGAGATGTGTGTGTTTGGGGGGGGGGGGGAGGGGAGGAAAGAGAAAGGAGGGGGGGGGTGAGGGATGGGAAGGAGGGGTAGGGGGAGGAGGGGGAGGGGCGGAGGGGAGGGAAGCATGGGGAAGGGGGCGGAGGGGGACGGGAGCAGGGGGAAGGTGGAGCAGGGGAAGCAGGGGGAGCAGGGGGAGGGAGGAGGGCGGAGGAGAAGGTGAGAGGAGGGGGAGAGGGGGGAAGGAGGGGGAGAGGGGAGAGGGGGTGGATGGGGAGAGGGAGGACGGGGGAGAGGCAGAAGGGGATGGCGGAGAAGAAGCTACCCACATATGGTCGTCTCAGTTTGCTTTGTCGCATCAATGACTCAGCAAAAACCTTTGAAGACTGGTTGGTTGGTTGGTTGGTTGTTGGAGTTTTACGTCCTGGCAACATCGAAGGTCATATCAGAATCAGGACAAGTACCGACTTGTGACAATGCGCATTCATGGCGACTTTATAGTGCTGGCCCACTCGGAAATCAGGCCACCGGCACCATGACCTGATATCCCACTCAGTCACATTATCCTAACACTGAGCTAACCAGTCCTTGCCTTATCCTATTAATGCTGAGTGCCAGGCTAGGTAGCGACAAGTATCAATTTTATAAGTCTCTGGTTTGACTCAATCTGGAACTAAACTCCTGATCTTCGACCGTGAGGACTGCGCTCTACCGATTCAACTACCACGCCCGGTCACATCACATCGTAAAATATTCCGATATTCGGCAAGAGGGGACTGCAAATTTTCTATTACTGATTGGTGTACGTGACCAGGCGCATGAATAGATATATATATATGGGTTGGTGGTGCCTGAGTGGGATGTAAATAGACATAGCGGTGCTGGCAGGTCTGGGTGTGATTGCACCCAGGGCCTACCCCTTCTGCTGGGGTCGGGGTCACCACACTCAAAAGGTCAAGGTTGGTGGTGGCCATGGGGCCATACAGCTACTGGTGGTGGGCAGACCACTGGTATCCATAGAGACCAGGAATGCTCGATTCCTATTGGTGAGACCAGGAGTGCTCAATTCCCATTGGTGGAAGGAGGTGGTATGATACCCTACAATGAACCCATGTAAGTATATAAGCAATATACCAGAGGGCTGGACTCTCTCTTCTTCTATATACTTTACTCTCTTCCTTTCTCTTTGTCTGTATTGTTTTCCTCATAGCCTACATACACAGCCACAGATCCGAGCATTGGATTCTACAAACTGGTGAGCACAACATTTTTTGACACACGGTGTTAAATTCACTAGTAGAAACTTGCTGGGCTGATGCTTGTTTGGTGCGCTGTGTAGGTAGTGTTTTTTCTTCTATTTTTGTTTACTCTGTGGGGGTTTGAATTTCTTCGGAATTTGGGTTGTCGACGATTTAGTCTGACAATACCACTATTTTGGAAGGTCCGCTAGACTTTATTGATGATATGTCTGTGACATGTCTTCATTGAAGCCTCACATCGCCACTAAAATATTTATTTCACACGGAACTCTTTTGGCTTTTCTTTAACCTTAACACAGAGGGGGGAGTGTAGTCATAAACTACATCGGTTTTTTTACACACCAACATGTGTCAATACATGTGCATCGCGACAGTACCACATCAATATGTGTCAACACAGGTGTATTGCGACAGTAACACCAACATGTGTCAATACATGTGCATCATGACAGTACCACATCAATATGTGTCAACACAGGTGTATTGTGACAGTAACACCAACATGTGTCAATACATGTGCATCATGACAGTACCACATCAATATGTGTCAACACAGGTGTATTGCGACAGTAACACCAACATGTGTCAATACATGACAGTACCACATCAATATGTGTCAACACAGGTGTATTGCGACAGTAACACCAACATGTGTCAATACATGTGCATCATGACAGTACCACATCAATATGTGTCAACACTGATGTATTGTGACAGTAACACCAACATGTATCAATACATGTGCATCGCGACAGTACCACATCAATATGTGTCAACACAGGTGGATTGCGACAGTAACACCAACATGTGTCAATACATGTGCATCATGACAGTACCACATCAATATGTGTCAACACAGGTGGATTGCGACAGTAACACCAACATGTGTCAATACATGTGCATCGCGACAGTACCACATCAATATGAAACATTGTGTCAATTCTAGTATATCATGAAAGTCACACACCAACATGTGTCAACACTGATGTATTGTGAGAGTAACAGAGTAACATGTGTCAATACATGTGTATGGTCACAGTAACACACCAACATGATTTTGTCAATACTGGGGTACTGTGACAGTAGAACACCAACATCTGTCAACACTGATGTATTGTGACAGTAACAGATTAACATGTGTCAATACACATGTATCGTCACAGTAACACACCAACATGTGTCAACACTGGTGTAATATGACAGTAACACACCAACATGTGTCAACACAGGTGTAACATGGCAGTAACACACCAACATGTGTCAACACAGGTGTAATATGACAGTAATACACCAACATGTGTCAACACTGGTGTAATATGACAGTAACACACCAACATGTGTCAACACTGGTGTAATATGACAGTAACACACCAACATGTGTCAACACAGGTGTAACATGACAGTAACACACCAACATGTGTCAACACAGGTGTAACATGACAGTAACACACCAACATGTGTCAACACTGGTGTAATATGACAGTAACACACCAACATGTGTCAACACTGGTGTAATATGACAGTAACACACCAACATGTGTCAACACATGTGTAACATGACAGTAACACACCAACATGTGTCAACACATGTGTAACATGACAATAAGACACCAACATCTGTCAACACTGGTGCAACATGACAGTAGCACACCAACATGTGTCAACACTGGTGTAAAATGTCAGTAACACACCAACATGTGTCAACACTGGTGCAACATGACAGTAGCACACCAACATGTGTCAACACAGGTGTAATATGACAGTAACACACCAACATGTGTCAAAACAGGTGTAACATGACAGTAACACACCAACATGTGTCAACACTTGTGTAATATGACAGTAACACACCAACATGTGTCAAAACAGGTGTAACATGACAGTAACACACCAACATGTGTCAACACTGGTGTAACATGACAGTAGCACACCAACATGTGTCAACACAGGTGTAATATGACAGTAACACACCGACATCTGTCAACACAGGTGTAACATGACAGTAGCACACCAACATATGTCAACACTGGTGTATCATGACAGTGACACATCAATATGTGTCAACACGGGTGTATGTTGACAGTAACACACAGACATGTGTCAACTTTGGCATATCATGACAGTCATACATACACCAACACTCATCAACACACATGTTGCAAACTGTTGACCACAAATAAAGCATAACGGACCCGCGAGATTCTGTGAGATGGCGGATTAATTTGATGCAGGCAGGTCGGGTTGCTGTCACCACCAAGCCATTTTACTAAATGTCCACCACCTTTTTAAGAATCACATTACGCATCAATATTCATGTGTGATTATTATTCTTGTCTCAAACATCCTGATGCTGCTGATCCTGATCCTGATGCTGCTGGTGCTGCTGGTGCTGCTGGTTCTGCTGGTGCTGCTAGTCCTGCTGGTGCTGCTGGTGCTGCTGGTCCTGCTGGTGCTGCTGGTCTACTACTGGTGCTGCTGGTGCTGCTGGTGTTGCTGGTGCTGCTGGTGCTACTGCTGGTGCTACTGCTGGTGCTACTGCTGGTGGTACTGCGGGTGTTGCTGGTGCTACTACTGGTGCTGCTGGTGGTACTGCTGGTGCTGCTGGTGCTACTGGTGCTGCTGGTGCTGCTGGTGCAACTGGTGCTGCTGGTGCTGCTGGTGCTGCTGGTGCTGCTGGTGCTACTGCTGGTGTTGCTGGTGCTACTGCTGGTGCTGCTGGTGCTACTGCTGGTGTTGCTGGTGGTAGTACTGGTGCTGCTGCTGGTGCTGCTGCTGGTAATGGTGCTGCTGGTGCTGCTGCTGGTGTTGCTAGTGGTAGTGCTGGTGCTGCTGCTAGTGGTGTTGCTGGTATTGATGGTGGTAGTGCTGGTGGTAGTGCTGCTGGTGCTGTCTGTACTGCTGGTTCTGGTGCTGCTGGTGCTGCTGCTGGTGCTGCTTGTGCTGCTGCTGGTGCTGCTGCTGGTGCTGCTGCTAGTGCTGCTTCTGGTGTTGGTGCTGCAGCGGGTGCTTCTGCTGCTGGTGTTGCTAGTTGTAGTGCTGGTGCTGCTGCCAGTGGTGTTGCTGGTATTGATGGTGGTAGTGCTGCTGGTAGTGCTGCTGGTGCTGCCTGTACTGCTGGTTCTGGCGCTGCTGGTGCTGCTGGTGCTGCCTGTACTGCTGGTTCTGGCGCTGCTGGTGCTACTGCTGGTGTTGCTGGTGTTGCTGATGGTAGTACTGGTGCTGCTGCTGGTGCTGCTGCTGGTATTGGTGCTGCTGGTACTGCTGCTGGTGCTGCTGGTGCTGCTGCTGGTGTTGCTAGTGGTAGTGCTGGTGCTGCTGCTAGTGGTGTTGCTGGTATTGATGGTGGTAGTGCTGCTGGTAGTGCTGCTGGTGCTGCCTGTACTGCTGGTTCTGGCGCTGCTGGTGCTGCTGCTGGTGCTGCTGGTGCTGCCTGTACTGCTGGTTCTGGTGCTGCGGGTGCTGCTGCTGGTGGTGTTGCTTCATGGGTTGCCCAGATGCAGTGTCCAAATCGGTAGAGCGCAGGCTTCCTTCCCATGCAGAAAGTTGGCAGTTAGAATCACGGCCGAGTCAAACAAATAACTTACTAAATTGATACTTGTCACTTCCTAGCCTGGCGCTCGGCATTACTAGGATAGGCATGGACTGATTAGCTCAGTGTCAGGATAAGGTGACTGAGTAGATATCAGGTGATGGTGCTGATGGCCTTGTCTCCCAGTGGGGCAGCACTATAAACTCACCATGAGTGCACACTGTCCGAAGTCAGTACCCATTCTGATATGGATGTAGATGTTTCTTGGATATAAAACCCCAACAAACGAACAAGCTTGTTGGGTTTGTTCACAGGCCGAGGTTTGATGGCGGTTAAGAAAATATTATTTCAGCAGATCTGAGTTTTACATATTTTAATGTGGTGTTGTGTTAGTCCTTTGACAAAATCCTAATGTTATTTCCATTCCATCAAAATATCTGTCATGCTTAACACATTAATTATCTAATTCTACCATACTATACGAACATTGTCATCTTATAGCATCACATAATTTTTTTCAGGTGATACAGCCATGCTATATGAACATTGTTATCTTATAACGTAACGTTATTGTTTTCAGGTGATACAACCATGCTATATGAACATTGTTACCTTATAACGTCATATTATTGTTTTCAGGTGATATATCTATGCTATATGAACATTGTTACCTTATAACGTCATATTATTGTTTTCAGGTGATACATCCCTGATATATGAACATCGTTATCTTATAACTTCGCATTATTGTTTTCAGGTGATATATCCATGCTATATGAACATTGTTACCTCATAATGTTATATCATTGTTTTCAGGTGATATATCCATGCTATACGAACATTGTTATCTTATAATGTCACATTATTGTTTTCAGGTGATACAACCATGCTATATGAACATTGTTACCTTATAACGTTATATCATTGTTTTCAGATGATACACCCCTGCTATATGAACATTGTTATCTTATAACATCACATTATTGTTTTCAGGTGATGCATCCATGCTATATGAACATTGTTATCTAATGGCAGAATGTTATTGTTTTCAGGTGATATATATCCGCACTGTATGAACATGGTTTTCTTATAGTGGCACATTAATGTTTTTCGGGTGATATATCCATACCATATGAACATTGTTAACTTTAGTGGCGTGTTGTTGTTTCCTGTTGATATACCCTGCCCGGTGCTATACCAGCGGTGTGATGTGTGCTGTGTGGTTCAGGTGATATACCCTTTCCCATGCTATATTGGTGCTGGCATGCTATACCAGCGGTGTGCTGTGTGATGTGTTGGTCAGGTGATATACCCTTGCCCATGCTATATCGGTGCTGGTGTGCTATACAAGCAGTGTGCTGTGTGCTGTGTGTTGTGTGCTGTGTACTGTGTGGTTCAGGTGATATACCCTGCCCCGTGATATATCAGTGCTGGCATGCTATACCAGCCATGTGCTGTGTGGTTCAGGTGATATACCATTTCCCATGCAATATCTGTGCTGGCGTGCTATATCAGCAGTGTGCTGTTGGGTTCAGGCGATATACCCTTTCCTGTGCTATATCAGTGCTGGTGTGCTATACTAGCTGTATGCTGTGTGCTGTCCCAGCAGTGTCCTGTGTTCTTCAGGTGATATACCCTTTCCCGTGCTATATCGGTGCTGGCGTGGTATACAAGCCGTGTGCTGTGTGGCGTGTGGTTCAGGTGATATACCCTTTCCCGTGCTATATCGGTGCTGGCATGCTATACCAGCAGTATGTTGTGTGCTGTGTGTTGTGTGATGTGTGCTGTGTGGTTCAGGTGACATAGCCTGCCCCATGCTATATCGGTGCTGGCATGCTATACCAGCAGTGTGTTATGTGCTGTGGGTTGTGTGCTGTGTGGTGTGTGGTTCAGGCGACATAGCCTGCCCCATGCTATATCGGTGCTGGTATGCTATACCAGCAGTGTGTTGTGTGCTGTGTGTTGTGTGCTGTGTGCTGTGTGGTTCAGGTGACATAGCCTGCCCCATGCTATATTGGTGCTGGTATGCTATACCAGCAGTGTGTTGTGTGCTGTGTGTTGTGTGCTGTGTGGCGTGTGGTTTGTTTTTGTGTTTGGGTGGGTTGGTGGTTTGTGGTGTTGTGTGTGTGTGTGTGTGGTTCAGGTGACATAGCCTGCCCCATGCTATATCGGTGCTGGCATGCTATACCAGCAGTGTGTTGTGTGCTGTGTGTTGTGTGTGTGTGTTGTGTGGTGGGTGTGTGTTTGGTGTGTTTGGTGTGTTGTGTGTGTGTGTTGTGTGTTGGTTGGTTGGTGTTTGTTTGGTGCTGGATGCTATACAGCAGTGTGTTGTGTGCTGTGTGTTGTGTGCTGTGTGCTGTGTGGTTCAGGTGACATAGCCTGCCCCATGCTATATTGGTGCTGGTATGCTATACCAGCAGTGTGTTGTGTGCTGTGTGTTGTGTGCTGTGTGGCGTGTGGTTCAGGTGATATACCCTTTCCCGTGCTATATCGGTGCTGGCATGCTATACCAGCAGTGTGTTATGTGCTGTGTGTTGTGTGCTGTGTGCTGTGTGGTTCAGGTGACATAGCCTGCCCCATGCTATATCGGTGCTGGCATGCTATACCAGCAGTATGTTGTGTGCTGTGTGTTGTGTGCTGTGTGCTGTGTGGTTCAGGCGACATAGCCTGCCCCATGCTATATCGGTGCTGGTATGCTATACCAGCAGTGTGTTATGTGCTGTGTGTTGTGTGCTATGTGCTGTGTGGTTCAGGCGACATAGCCTACCCATGCTATATCGGTGCTGGCATGCTATACCAGCAGTGTGCTGTGTGCTGTGTGCTGTGTGCTGTGTGTTGTGTGCTGTGTGCTGTGTGTTGTGTGCTGTGTGCTGTGTGGTTCAGGTGACATAGCCTGCCCCATGCTATATCGGTGCTGGCATGCTATACCAGCAGTGTCCTGTGTGCTGTGTGTTGTGTGTTGTGTGCAGTGTGTTGTGTGCTGTGTGCTGTGTGGTTCAGGTGACATAGCCTGCCCCATGCTATATCGGTGCTGGCATGCTATACCAGCAGTGTGCTGTGTGCTGTGTGCTGTGTGCTGTGTGCTGTGTGCTGTGTGCTGTGTGGTGTGTGCTGTGTGCTGTGTGGTGTGTGTTGTGTGTTGTGTGTTGTATGCTGTGTGCTGTGTGCTGTGTGATGTGTGCTGTATGTTGTGTGCTGTGTGCTGTGTGCTGTGTGGTTCAGGTGACATAGCCTGCCCCATGCTATATCGGTGCTGGCATGCTATACAAGCAGTGTGTTATGTGCTGTGTACTGTGTGCTGTGTGCTGTGTGTTGTGTGTTGTGTGTTGTGTGTTGTGTGTTGTGTGTTGTGTGTTGTCAATGTGTGCTGTGTGCTGTGTGCTGTGTGCTGTGTGCTGTGTGCTGTGTGCTGTGTGATGTGTGCTGTGTGCTGTATGATGTGTGATGTGTGGTTCGGGTGGTACACCGGACCAACTCTTACCCGTAACACTGAAACCACTCCAGCCACTTCCAGAGTGTCTTTTCGTGTTCCTTTGGCGACCTTATGACCCTATTTGACTTATTTTCCTGATCTAAGCGGCGTTCTCAGCCGGTTTTGCTTCAATCACGAGGTCTCAGCCTAAGGGCCGTAAGGGCCGTAAGGGCCGTAAAGCTATGCATAATTTACGTCATGTTTAATCCATGTCAAATAAAACACAACAAAATCCACAAATTTAGAAAATTATGTTTCTTTTTATAACATCCAGACCAGACGGGATGGCCGAATGAGTTAGAGCATCCGTCTCCCATGCTGGTAGATCGTGGGTTCGAACCCTGGTCGAGTCAAACCAATGACTTAAAAAATTGATACTTGTCGCTTCCTAGCCAGGTGCTCGGCATTATTAGGACAGAGCAAGGACTGGTGTGCACAGTGTCAGGATAATGAGACTGAGTGAGATACCAGGTCATGATGCCGGCGGCCTGGTTTGCCAGTGGGACAGCACTATAAAGTTGCCATGAGTGCGCACTGTCCCAAGTCGGTACCCGTCCTGACATGACCTTAGATGTTGCTAGGACATAAAAACAACAACAAACAAACAAATTTTATAACATCAAAATATAAAACTCACAGGACTGTATTTCAGAAATATGGCTGAAATTGTAAGAGACTCATACCTTTGAGAGATTTGAAGTGAAAATGGCCAAAATTAATTTTGGCACCCATGTGAAAACTCTGAAACCATAAGCTTCTGCAGTAACAGGTTCTATTAAATTGACTTTCTAGTATTCCTTTCTACATGGTAACAAATGTTTAATAAGTGCACCAATATCTAAGTCAGATATGTAGAATCAAATCTAGATAATTGTTTCGGGTTTGAAAATTTGATGGTTTCATCGGACTATGCAGCTTTAATGAGGGCGCCAGCATTTAAGACGGATATTTAGGATAAAATCTAGGTAAGCGTTTTGGTTTTGAACAATCTAATGCTTTCATCGGATTATGGGGGTTTAATTTCGGTTGGGTTTTTTAGTGTGTTTAAAAAAAAATTTACAGGAGTAAAATATAATATTTTAATAAGAGGGTTTCAGGTAGATATTATCAGATTGGTGTGTGGAGGGGGGTCAGGCGGAGGGGGGGGGGGAGGGGGAGTGGGGGATGTAGTTAGCCGCAGCCGAAATACTCCTCTCCTACCCCAGAGTTGGCCAATGTTGCCTTTCAAAAGGTGGACATTTATTAGATAAAAGATGTGTTTGTTTGTTGTTGTTTTACGTCCTAGCAACATCTAAGGTCATATCAGGACGGGTAAGATTCACCCCATACATGCAGAATAGGGGTGAATACCAACGCTATATATAAACTGTCGAGAAAGTGAGGAAATGAAATGAGACTAAATTGACAATCTAAGAAGCAAACTATATTCTTCACTCAACTGGATGTATTTACGCGCACTTTTGAGCTTTATAAGATGATTAAATACATAGATGTATGAAGTTTAAAGTCTGGATTGACATATCCACATGTCAGCCATTTTCATTGGCTGAGGTAGCCGGGTGGTACATTTTCATTGGCTGAGGTAGTCAGGTGGTACAAAGGGTTCATTCAAACATGACAGATTTATTTCATCACTTCAAATTGATTTTGTGTCAACATGCCTTGACATTCGGTGATTTGAACACTCTGGAGTGTATATCTTGAGGGAAAACATATGCACTTGAATTGTTGTTATTGAATGTTAATCAACATAAGGTACGACTGCCAAACTAAGCCTTTCTAAGGCCATCAATATCAAGACACTTTTTCTCCAACATTTACATGGGGATGGAATTCACCGCTGATACAGCATCAGTGGTGAATCTTTTATCTAGACATTTATGTGTGTCATGGGGTTGATGAAAATGGGAAATATTGCGTCTAGAGCGGTACTCGAACCCACATCTCTTTGCACTCCGGGCCAGTGTGCCAACCATTACACCACCTAGGCTCCCTGATGTCACCACACTACCCACGCCTACATGTCTATCCGGCTCCTTGCCTGAGAGGTCAGTGCAGACCACGACATGTGCATATTTGTAGATTCTTCTACTGATAGTGATATGGCCAGGGTTCTTTCAGGGAGTGTCTGGTTCAGTAGGTCACGTAGTCACACAAACTGAGGCAGCTTGGGGCGCCCTCTGAAGGCTACAACTGTAACTAACCTAATAAAATCCCTTACAAAATTAATACTTGTCACTACCTATCCTGGTGCTTTGCATTAATAGGAACGGCTAAGGACTTGTAAAGTCGACGGCTGGCAGCTGTGGTTGTGTAGGTAGGCTAAATATGAAATCACTACAGGCAAGAGAAAGGTAGCATAGAAAGTGCACAGAAGGAGAGCTTACACCCTCAGGTTTATTACTATATAGTCTCATGAATCCAAGATGGATGTCACACTTGATCAGCTCCTCCAATCAGCACTAGGCATTCTTCAATCAACCAATGAACATTCAACATGCTTGTATACAAGCCTTGGTTGTTTATGGCTACAGTGCCCTGCTGTGTCTGGGTGTGCAGTGATCCATAAATAACAATTGGGGGGAGGGGGTATGTGAGCAGAGCTGCTAAGGCTCTGTCACACTAAAAGTAGTGCCCCTCTCACACTATCTATAACTACATAATGTTTATATCAACTCAGTAAAGGATCACCAGCACCACATAATACCTTAATGCCTCTGGCTCTATATACCATTTACCTTTTTATATAACAAGTGTAATTACTATACATTAGATCACACCATCCTCCATTGTCTAAATATCGGGAAATTTTACAGACTGGTTAGCTCAGTGTCAGGATAATTTGACTGAATGGGATATCGGGTCATGGTGCTGGCAGCCTGGTCTCCCAGTGGGGCAGCACTATGAAGTCTCCATGAGTGTGTACTGTCACAAGTCAGTACCTATCCTAATATGACCTTAGATGTTGCTAGGACATCACAACTCAGTCAAACAAACATCCTTTGGTCAGTATTTCTTAACCCTTCAACCAGTGAGTGTAGCCAACCAATGGCCAACCATTATTAGGATAGGACAAGGTCTGGTTGGCTCAGTGTCAGGATAATGTGACTGAGTGGGAAACCAGGTCATGGTTCTGGCAGCCTGGTCTCCCAATAGGGCAGCCCTATAAAGTCACCACGAGTGAGCACTGTCAAAAGGTACCCGTCCTATTGTTAGCTTAGATGTTGAAAGGACGTAAAACTCCAAAAAAAAAAACCAACCTTTCACCGTCTCGGGCAGCGTTCATGTGGCCAACCTTCAACCAGTATTCCCCAACTTTCAGACCAATATTTATTTGTCCATTCTTTGCCAGTGTTTATGCCCCCCCCCCCGCCCCACTCCTCACCCTTCCACCCCCTGTACCGCATCTCACCCCCCACCCCCCACACTCCTCCCCGCCCCTCCCTTCACACAAATTGTGACCCCCCCCCCCCCCCACTCCATTCTAATGCCCCAACAACTCCTTGGGAGTTTTTTTTTTGTTCGTTATTTTGTGTATCCATCCAAGCCCGGCTTTTTGTGGAATTGAATGCTAAGAATTCACCAATTTCTCTCCATGCACTGTTGTCGTCCATGAAAGAAAATGGTGCCGGCTGTCAAAGATTCACACAAATCATTCACTCTTATTTAGGTGTTTTTTATTTTTTTATTTATAAAATGTTTTTATGGGTTTCTTATTTGAATTTTCCTTCACATTTTGATACATCATCATCCATTTTCATTAACGGAGTGGCACTGGCGGGGCGGGCACTGACTACTTTTTGTACCAACATCAACTTGATGGCTTTGTTTGGTGAAGTTTCATGTCCTAGCAACATTTAGGGTCATATCAGGATGAGCATCAACAAGCTTGTGATAATACACACTCACAGTGGTGTTATAGTGCTTCTAAGGTCATTAGAGGATGAGCACCAACAGGCTGCTGACAGTACGCACTCATGACGACATTATAGTGCTGCTCCACTGGGAGATCAGGACCCGATATCTCACTGAGTCAGATTATCCTGATAGTGAACAAACCAGTCCTTTCCCTATCCTATTAATGGTGAGCGCTAGGCTAGGTAGCGACACATATAAACAAATATTTATGTCGTTGGTTTGACTCGACTTATCTAGATTTGAAGCTACAGATCCAACTTAGATAATGGTGTGCTTATTAAGCATTTGTTGCTGTATAGAAGGGCATACTAAGTCATTTAGCTAGAACCAGGGCCGCATTCAGGGTCCGTCTCGGAGGCGCCGCGGAGACGTCTCGGCGATGCCTTTTGGCCTAATACCATTCAGGAGTAGTGTTAGGCCTAACACCTCGAGTTTTAGATCGGAGATTAAACCCAGCACATAGGATTTAGATGAGATGTAAACTAAAATGCCGCCGCATTCATGCTTTCAGAATTACATACGCATTTAGTGATTTGATCCATTTAAGCGTAGATTGTACCATTAATGGCCGCCGCCTATGGGGGCGGCCATTTTCGAGGCGACCAACTGCTGTTGTCATTCAGACTAGCGTGATGTCACGGGCACCTCCGAGGCGCCTCCGAGACGGACCCTGAACACGGCCCTGGTACGACTGAAGCCTATTGGATCAGAGTTTTGACAAGCACGCCAAAATTCACTTTGCATGCTTTCACTTCAAATATCTCCGAAGTTAGTCATGTTAAAGCAAAGTTACTTCAAACTAAAGCAAGGTAGATTATAACAATCAACCTAATAATATATTTATCTCAGAAAATGACAGAAACTCAAAACCATCGGACTATGCAACATAAGCCCCGTTCACACTGGCGAGTTAAGTCGGCTTAACTAATTCGGCTCTTTTAGTTCGACTCAAATTGGTCGTGTGGACGTGATGTTGGTGCGACTTAGGTAGTTCGCTTCAAGTAAACCACGTCGCGAGGTAGTATAGATGAAGCGAACTAGCTTAAGTCGGCCCACCTTGCCTGTGTGGACGGTAGCGGTTTACTTGAGGCGGATTAAGCACGTCACACTATATAATATAATTTGGTCTATGAACCGGCTAGAGGTGCACAGATATTTTTTTCATCATTTATTTTTAGGGTTTCACTGCCCAGCAGAAGTTTTGACCGTTCCAAAACAATACGACTCAGCCTATACATATCTAGGTCGAACCCACACTCTCTCGTGGTGATGTCGACGAACCGAAACTGGCACTGGTTAGTATGGACTTGCTCATGCGCAGAGATCGATTTCCGCCTTAAACCGCCCCAAGTACTGCTTGTGTGGACAGGACGCCTAGTTCGCCTCCTCTAGTTCGCCTCATCTAGTTCGGCCTAAAGTTGTGCTGTGTGAACGGGGCTTTAGTTTAAAGTTGCATAGTCCGATGGTTTTGAGTTTTGGTCATTTTTCTGAGATAAATATATTAATTTGATTGTTTTAATCTACCGTGTTTCAGGTTGAAGTAACTTTTATTTTAAATAGATAGGTTTTGAGATATTTGAAATTTAAGCATGACAAATTAGTTTTGCCATGCATGCCAAAACTCTGAAACCACTGGCTTCAGCAGTAACAGGTTCTATTAAATAGTCTCAGTGTTCCCTTCTATGTAGCACCAAATGCTTAATAAGTACATTAATATATAACTTACATATGTAGAGTCAAATCTATATAATTATTTGGCTTTGGAAAATTCGATACTTCATCGGACTATGCAGCTTTAAGAGACCTGGGCCCGTATGCATGGAGCTGTGTTAGCGGCATGTGGTGTTATACCTCTAACTCCGGGTACCTATCTCCGGTTATCAGAGTCATAGAGAACTATGTCAAGCCGTATGCATGGGCGCCTAAACGGTGAGTGTTAGCTAAACGTGAATGTATTTATAGATTTGGGAAATCCCTCTGCATTTGTACCCATATATTAGGCTCAAATATATTAAATGCTATCATATTTAACAGAATTACATATGCAATAAGTGAAATTTTATCAATTTAACCCTAAATTCGAACCCTCCTTAAGGCTACTGCCGCATTGGCGGTGATATTAATATTTATATTTTCGAATCGACGAACGTACAGTAAACAAACCGCCGCTGCCGCCAGTATGGTTAGGGAGGTCGATGCGGCGGCGGCGGCGATTTGTTTACTTTACGTTCGTCGATTCGAAAATATAACTATTAATATCGCCGCCAATGCAGCGGTAGCCTTAAGGAGGGTTCGAATTTAGGGTTAAATTGATAAAATTTCACTTATTGCATATGTAATTCTGTTAAATATGATAGTATTGAGTAGATTTGGGTTCCATCCTGACATTAACCTAACACTAACACCGCTGTAAACCTGCTATGAGCAGAGTTAGAATTTCTGAGTTTAAACGCTCGGTGTTAGGGCTAACACTGCTCCATGCATACAAACTTTTCGGCCTTAAACCAGAAATCCCTCCTTAAACGCGTTTTGACTCGGTAACACCGCTCCATGCATACGGGCCCTGAGGGGTAACTGGTGATGGTTGTTGATAACAGGAAGACATGTCTTCCTCCGGGATTATATAAAGGGTGTGTCTTACTTACTCTTAAGGGGCTGTTGTCACACTACGACGTATAGCCTGAGTTTATGCCGACGTATGTGATTTTCTACCAACACGTCGGCATACATTGTCATACGGTATGTATAGATTGGGTGTACATCAGGTACATTCCGGGTATGTCGTTATACGTCGTCTTACGTCGCCATGCGTCGAGGCTCCGAAAAAAATTGGTGCATGCTCAAAATTTCCAATGTGTGTCGACGGGTGCCTCATACATTGAACGTACGCTGCGTGTACATTCGGGATACATCGGCATATGTTGGGAGTATGTTAGGGATACATTGGAATATGTTGCTGCACGTTAGCCGTAAGCTCAGCCGGTGGGAACGTGCAGTCAGCGTACAGTCCGCATACTGCCAATGGATGCATAACATACTCCTAACGTACTTCGAACATATGCCTGCCGTATCTCCAGCATACTTAATGTATATGCCGTAATTCTGGTGATGGAGTAACATACGTAATGTTGGTCAACGTACCGTGAGCGTATCCGAGCATTTTGTGAACGTTTTGCGAAAATTTTGCGAGGCACATGAACGCTGACATAGGCTAGCAATAGGTCAGAGATACGTTCAGCATATGCTACGTACGTTGTGTGTACATTGTGTGTATGCCCATTTTTATCCTCTGCCACTGAAAAGTTTGATGAATGCCAACGGACTGGCAAATTTGAGCACGCGCTGACGCTGTACTTGTGACAGCCCCGTTAACACCCTCCTGAACCGCCCCGACCTTCTTCGCCCCACCCACCAACCCTAAAAGAAAAATCAACAAAGAAATAACGATGATACACACGGTAACCAAATAACTGCAGCCTCAGAATGTTGTGAAATTCGACATCCCTTCTCCAGCCATTCAAAGTTTCAGATTCCACCGAAAGTTTGATGGACTTCCATTCAGTATTTCCGCCCAAATGTGCTAAATAACTTTTGGCGCCAAAGAGCAGCCGACTTTTGTCCGGCGGCGCGCTGGTTGTCGGCGTGCGCGTGTTAATCCGCCGTGACGTCAGACGTCCGATTCACTAACAATTCGTAGTGCTAAAATGTCTTGTGTTACTAATAGCTAATAACCAGGTATTGTTTTGTGTTGTTGTTTAAAGTTGCGTAGCCCGATGGTTTTGAATTTGGGTATTTTTTATGAGATAAATATATTAGATTGATCAATAGTAACTACTGTACATTAGTTCAAAGTTACTTTTAATTTAAATGGTAAACTTTTTAGATATTTTGAGTGCAAACATGGAAAATTTGTTTTGGCAAGCTTGCAGAAACTCTGACACCATAGACTTCTGCAGTAACAGGTTCTGTTAAATTGACTCAGTATTGCCTTCTACGCAGAAACAAATGCTTAATAAGCGCATCAGTATCTAAGTTAGATATGTAAAATCAAATCTAGATAATTGGTTTGGTTTTGAAAATTTGATATTTCATCGGACTATGCAGCTTTAACAAAAAAAATTATTAATAAGCATTTTACCCGCAACCTTGTAGTGGCATCCCTGTTCCTTTTGGACGGGATGGCTCACTGACTGGGTAGAGTGTACATTTCCCATGCGGGGTGGGGCTGGGGGGAGGGGGGGGGTCGTTGGTTTGATCCCCGGCCGAGTCAAATCAAAGAATTAATCCAAAATTGTTGTTTGTCGCTTACCTTGCGTGGTACTCAGCATCAGTAGTAGGCCTACAGGGCAAGGGCTGGCCAGCTTAGTATAAAGATAATGTGACTC
Source organism: Branchipolynoe longqiensis (assembly GCA_030323885.1). Taxonomy (NCBI): domain Eukaryota; kingdom Metazoa; phylum Annelida; class Polychaeta; order Phyllodocida; family Polynoidae; genus Branchipolynoe; species Branchipolynoe longqiensis. The sequence continues at coordinate 33,819,857 of CM059202.1, read as the reverse complement.
AGTGGGATATTGGGTCGGGGTGTCGGTACTACTATTAGGTAATGAGTGACAAGAGGAGAGCAATTTTGTACCGTCTTTGGTTTGACAAGGCCATATTATGCCCTATAGACTTGCCGCATGGGAAGCAGGTGCTCTAACCACTAGGCCATCCCCTCTGGTTGGCAGGTCGGTGAAGCCTCAGTTTGAAGCTGAAAGCAATAAGGCTCTGACTGTGCTTATTACCGAGCGTGGTGGCCTAATGGGTAGAGCACGGTCCTCGCTTGCGGAAGGTCGGGAGTTTGGTTCCTAATCGAGTCAAACCAATGACTTTAAAATTGATACGTGTCGCTTCCTAGCCTGGCGCTCAGCATTAATAGGATAAGGCAAGAACTGGTTAGCTAGCTCAGTGTCAGGATAATGTGACTGAGTGGGATATTGGGTCATGCCTGGTGCCGGCGGCCTGATTTCCCATTGGGACAGCACTATAAAGTAGCCATGAGTGCACATTGTCACAAGTCGGTAGGTACCAGTCCTGATATGACCTTAGATGTTGCTAGGACATAAAACAACAACAAACAACAACGACTGCACTTATTACAAGGTTCGGCGCGAGGCCAGGTTACAATGTCATTACTGCGCAGTAATCGGACCCCACGTTGTCCATTAACAAGGTCACCCGCCCTTATCGGCCATAAGCTAAGGCGCCCATGGCTAATACAGTGAATCTGCCATATATCAAATTTAAGCTCTTCATAAAAGAAATTATAAACAACTAACACGGTAGAGAAACAAATGTTGCAACAAGAAAAATGTTTCCTTGGATATATATATATATATATATATTTAACCGTCGGGCTATTCCACCCCCGCTTAAGGCGACCCTACGTGTTAATATAAATAATTGTTTCCATGTGAATGTCTTGTGCCTCCTGCCGCCGGTTGTCTGTCATCCTGCCAGCCTGACCCTTGACTAGCAATGTCCGAGGTGGAGAGTTCGACTCCTGACAGACCATGAGCAGAAGGCCCTTAATTAAATAAGATTATAGAGCAATCCAAATAGCAATCTGAAGTTGACCATAGCGGTTAATAATATAAGTCTGGAGGACAGTAAAGAATGCAAGGAACGTTCATGTCACTTCTTAGGAGCTCACCATTTTATTCTTACCTCTTACTAACAGAATGAATTGATCAATATAACTTATGTTATGATTTAAATATAGTTCAACAGTGGAATGTATGTTATAAGTCAAATCCCCTCCCATATAATTAAGTTAAATAAGTTTGGAATTTCGACAATAAAATCCTAAATATCGGCTAAAACATCGGAGCATGCAAAAACACGTCCGATGGGTCTGGCTCCGAAGGCCCGACCTTCTATCGTTGCTAGGATAGTCACAATCGACGTATCCAAGCAACGCTTTACAGCAGGGAACCCTGCCTCGCAAAATGCGCGCCCGCGCAAAATGCGCACCCGCGCAAAATGCGCGCCCGCGCAAAATGCGCCCCCGCGCAAAATGAGGTCGAGCAGTCTCACCCACTTCATATATATATATACATGTATAAATAGTTCCTTAGTTTTATCGATATATATTATATCAAAGACCCTATAATACTAAGATGGCTCACTCCCTATCTCTCCCATGGTAATGTAAATTTCGCAGTGCCACCTTGTGGTGGGTTTGATCAGCCCGGCTGCTGGTTGGTGGTTCACATGTAAACACATACAATTATATTATACATGATATAGGGAAGTATGAATACACATCAATATGAAATTGCTATGAACAAATACACATCATCATCAGCATCAGCATCATCATCGCCATATCATACATCTGTCACATTCATATATACATTTATACATATAATATAGCACCTGTTTAACCAAGAGAACAGCCAGCGCACCAAGTGGTGGGCTTGATCATTTTGATTACACAGTACAGGCTGAGTGAGCTGTCTTAGTATTAGAGGATCTTTGGTTATATGCAGCTCTCTGTCTCTCTCTCTATAATGAGTCAGCCTCACGAAAATGGGCCAATTGGTGGTTTATTTAAGATGTCGGCGTCGCAATTCTTAAAGTGTAGTGCATTTCTTTGTTTTATATTAAATTATCCTAGAAACAAATAAGGTTGTTGTGTTTTCTCTACCTTTACATTGATAATAAATTTAAGGACTTTCCAATACCTCTGTCAATGCTAAACTATAATTATACTGTTCGACGCCGACATCCAACGATCGACGCCGACAACTTCCCCCAATTGGCCTCTTTTCATGATCCTGACTCATATATATTTATTTTACCTCGGTATACAGCCTCAGGCTAGCCTCAGGCTAGGGAGAAGGAAGCACATCCGGTCCAGCAATTAGCATAAACAACTCACGATTGGAATTACGTTTCGTTGGGTTGCTCCCGCAAATTTAGTCTACACAAGCAAATACGCAGTAAGTATAATAAAAACTGTGGTTAGCTTAATTATGATGCATTATAGCATCGTTATAGAAAGTTCAGAACTTTCTTTGGTCCTTTTTTGGACTAGTTATGTCGGTTATAAAAAACCAAGGATAGAACGCTCTAGATTCCTTCTCGAAGGAACGAAACCGATGCTTAGCGGTTCTGTCAACACCCGTGTGAACATGGGTAGAGATGTGGGCTTTGCCTCATCTCCTGTGGAAATTCTCTCGGGCTCTAATAGAGAGTGATGTTGGAGATGCTCCTGGGTTTCTTTTATAGACTCCCCACAATATTTTCAGGCGTTTCTCCGAGTTTCGTAGCATTTTCTCCAACCTGCTGGCGTGGTAGTCGCAGGGGGGAGAAGTGTGCGGAACCGAGGGATGGGCGAGCCGATACACTGGTCCCGACCCCGCATAAGATTTGGGCTTGACCCACAATCCACGCACAAATTTAGCTTATTACGCCTGTGTTATAACGGTCTAAACACGTTCTCTAACACCACTAGATGTCCAATTACGTTTTAAACAACAAAACTGTGACGTTTATAAATACCGAGACTGACCAACATGTTTGGTTCCAGATCCCGATGGCCACGAAGCGGAGTAAGCGCGTGGCAGCAGCAGCCGAGGGACGTGCTCCCAGGGCATCGGACGAGGAGTACGACTCCTCGCCAGTGTTGTCGGCAATGCCCTCACCACAGCCCGGGGCGCATATACTCTCCGAGCCGGAGGAAGAGACAGTGCCTGATGGCCCCACAGTTCCTGACTGGGAGGATCGGTGGACGGCTATGGAGAGTCATATTCTGTCTCTCAAACCACCGCTGTCTCTTAAACGACATAGGCCGGAGTTCCAAGATGAGTCGGACTGGGAAGACTTCTCAGAGACAGACTCGGCGATCGAGCCGAGGGCTGCTCCTCCTCCTCCTCCTCCTAAACGGAGTAAGAAAAAGAAACACGTTACTTCTTCTGGTGATGACTTCACCAAAGAACGTAACAAGACCGGGCTTCGCAAGAAGCGAAAGACCAAGTCCAAGAAGAAGAAGAAGAGGAAAGATTCTTCTTCTTCTGATTCCTCCACATATTCTACTTCCACGGAATCAGACTCAGACACACAATATGAAGGTGTCTATGCTGCCATTGGTGGCAAAGTGTCTAAGAAGGTGGAGAAGCCGAAAGCTAAGCGGGTTAAAACTACCACGCTTATGCGCGAGACCACAAATGGTCATTTCCGTACTTTCAAACCGGCGGAAATCATCTCCAAGTTAGGAGATGAATTGACGGGCATTAAAGGTGTCCCCAACTCCATCATTAAAGAGATGGATCGAGATGTTAACATGACGGAAGACCGTAAGAAATTTGTGAGGGTGTTACACATAGCGCGTAAGGCGGTGCTCGGTACGTTAACGGCCATCACTCCGGTGGCAAATCGAATGCAAAGAGAAAATAAGTTCTCATCTTTGGCAAAAACCATGGACAAAGGCATTGCACTGTTAACAGCGGCAGGTAATTACTTGTCCTACCGGAGATATGAGAATGTCTTTAAGTTAGTTTGCACAGACGCCGGCAAAGAGGTGGCCCGCTCAAAGAAGGTCACGGACAACGATGGGAAAGAGTATACGCTCTTTCTGGCCCCAGAGCCGATCAAAGGGAAGCCTTTGGACAAAACGAAAATGTTTGGTGGCCAACTACAATACCTCTATAAAGAGGTAGAAACCGCAGCGAAAAGTGGCAAAAATATGGATGGCAAAAAGAAGCAGGAAGACCCACGCTTCAAAAGGTCACGAGGGGATTTTCGCCCACGACGGCTCGGCAGAGGTTCCAGACCGGGCTTACACTTCAGCCAGTCTTTCCGGGGCCGGGGCGCCTGCCCAGGCTGGACCGACAACACCGCACGGCCACTGGGCCGCGGCTTCAACTCCCCGAGACCCTTCCAAAGGGGCGGGTCCAAGTAGAGGCCCAAACACAGACTTTACAAGTCCCCGTCGCCTCTAAAACCACACAAATTGTAAGCAACTTTGTGGCTGGGAATATTCATAATCATATTTCTGAATGGGACCAAATTACCAGTGACCAAGATATTTTACAAATAGTTAAAGGTGTTCAAATTCCCTTTATACAAATACCCGTACAAGGGAGAGTTCCGTTTCCCTATCAAATTGAACAAATTGAACGAGAGGCACTAACTGAACAGGTACAACAATTTTTTGACAAAGGCATTATCCAAAAGGTTACACACTGCCCTGGAGAGTTTATTTCAAACATCTTCTCGAGACCCAAACCTAATGGGGACGTTCGAATGATTCTGGATTTAACAACCCTTAATAAAATGATAGAATATTGACATTTTAAAATGTTTTCACTAGATACGGCACGAGACCTTATTACACCAAATGCGTGGATGGCTAGTGTTGACTTACAAGATGCATATTACACAGTTCCCATAGCGGAACAACACCGGAAAGTTCTCCGTTTTCTTTGGGATAACCAACTCTATGAGTTTACCTGTATGCCAAATGGCTTAGCTTGTGCCACTCGTTTCTTCACTAAACTGCTTAAACCTGTTTTCTCACTTATGGCACGGAATGGTCACATAATGTTTCCTTACATAGATGATTCCTTTATAATGGCGTCAACACACATTGGTTGTGTAAACGCCGTTTTGGATTTATGTGCATTACTCACTAAATTGGGGTTTTATGTACATCCGCATAAGTCAGTGCTTCAACCAACAAAACAACTTAAATGTTTAGGCTTTATTCTTGATACACAGTCCCTCACAGTGTCGATAACAGAACAGAAATTAAATAAGTTTATGACTACAGCGACCCAGCTTCTTAAGTTACCGAAACCTAAGATTAGACAGGTCGCAGTTCTTATCGGGATAATGATATCATATGCACCCGCTATTCTATACGGGAAAGCCCATATTAAATCGTTAGAAATAGATAAAAATTTAGGATTAGCACGCACTAAAGGTAATTTTGAACGAAAGATGTTTATTTCTGAAGAAGGATTACAGGATATTCAATGGTGGATGCAATATATCGCAAATTCACCCAATCCAATCCGCATGGCGGAACCAAATACAGTGATTACCACTGATGCTTCGTTAGAAGGGTGGGGAGCCCATTGTGAGGGGGTAGCAACAGGAGGTAGATGGCTACATGATGAAGAGTCAGATCACATTAATGCGCTAGAGTTGCGTGCTATTTATTTGGGTCTATGTAGCTTAGTAAAGATACCTAAATCACAAGTTAGAATACTAACTGATAACACTACTGCTATGGCATATATCCGTAACATGGGTGGAACCAAATCAAAGCCTTGCAATCGGTTATCTAAACTGATTTGGAACTGGGCACAGGCTCAACAAGTCTGGCTGATTGTGGCGTATATTCCAGGGTCACAAAATACATTGGCAGACCATAAGAGTAGAAAATTCCACGACCATTTAGAATGGTCACTGTCAACACGTTTGTTTAAGTTCATTTGTGCAAAATGGGGGACACCTAAAATTGACTTGTTTGCATCACATAATAATAATAAGTTACCCTGTTATGTTTCTTGGCATCCCGAACCGGATGCTTGGAAAGTTGATGCATTTACTATTACCTGGGAAAATAATTTTTTCTATATTTTCCCACCGTTTAGTGTTATCAGCCGAGTAGTGAGAAAAATCAGCATGGAGGGGACACACGCCATACTGATTGTGCCCGATTGGGACACGCAACCTTGGCTGCCAGCAGTTACACAACTGGCAAAAGAACATATACGATTCCCAAGAAAACCCGGGAACCTAACGCACCACGGACCGCTAGTGGTTCACGGCGATGTGTCAGCGACACCCCTATTGGCATTCCTTTTCTAAGAAAACAGCTGCAGCAATTTGGTTTAGACAAAATTACGGAAAATAGGATAGTAGCTGATGCATGGAGGCCAGGAACTGTTAAAATGTACACAACTTATTTAAAGAAATGGGGTGTACATTGTTTGCTAATGAAAGTTAAGCCAACAAATCCAACAATTGCACAAGTAGCTCGTTTTCTTCGTTCTCTAGAGGATGAGGGACTAGGATTTGGGGTGGTCAATGCGCCAAGATGCGCATTATCAATTATATTACCTAGAATTGACGGCGAAACAGTTGGTAAACATTATGTCCTTCGTTATTTACTTCGGTCAATTTATCAAAGGAATCCTCCAAAACCAAAGTATAGTCGCTTTTGGGATGTTTCTATAGTATTTAAGTTGTTCCAGGCTTGGCCTCACAACTCTTGGTTAGATATAAAACAATTAGGTTTTAAGGTCGCAGTCTTGTTAGTATTAGTAACGGGACACAGAGGGCAGACGATTATTGCTTTATCCTTGACGGGATTAGAAATAGACAAGAAACAAGCTACGTTTGATTTAGCACAATTGCTCAAATCAAACACGCTGGGTGACCCTTTATCTACGGTTCACTTAGACTACTTCCCGAATGATCGTAAATTATGTGTTGTGTCAGCCATACAGGCTTATATATCCAAGACAAAGGACTTACGTGCATCACAACAACTATTAGTGAGCTTCATAAAGCCACATAACGCAATCTCAAGAGACACCCTTGCCAGATGGACAATCAGGGTGTTGAAATTGGCTGGAGTGGATACGGGCAAATACTCTTCCCACTCAACCAGAGGTGCCATGGTTTCCAAGGCACGGTTGCTCGGTATTTCTGTAAAAAGAATACTAGCGCACGCAGGCTGGAAGACGGCTAAGTCATTTGCAAAACATTACAACAAACGACTAGAAAAGCCTACCGGCATTGCAAAGCGCCTGCTCACCAACTAACAAGAATAGGTGAGAACAAAAACTTTGAATGATACAATTACTAATACAATGAGACATAAACATGTTATAATAAGAATGAATGATATTAAGGATAAAAATGAATTATGTAAAAGTCTCCCTAGCCTGAGGCTAGCCTGAGGCTGTATACCGAGGTAAAATAGTATAGTTATACGAGTCTTACCTTGGTATAGATGATGGATAACTGTTGTTTTACCGAGGTATAAGCCTCGGATAGACGTGGGCAAGGGTCCGCCCACCACACCCTTCCACATCTATTCGATTGGATTGTACCAGAAAAACTTTACAGTTTCATTGTTATCACTATTATTATTATTATATTTTAGTTGATCATTTTATCCTGAATAAGTAGGTAAAAATTGCTGGACCGGATGTG
>CM059202.1:33754543-33811706 GCA_030323885.1 Branchipolynoe longqiensis | reverse complement strand
CCCCTCCCCCCATACGCCCCATTTCCACACACAGATAAAGCCTGTCTTTACCGCCAAAAGCGTCCTCGGCAAACAAAATGTTCTGCGTTCCTTCTTAAATTGGTATCGTCTCCTCAAGTAGACAGACTGCCAATGTGCGGGCTGTGTTTAGAATGGTGAACATGGGGGGTGTTTAAACTGATACCTCCCAGTAAGTACCAATGTGTGTTTAAACTGAGATCTCCCAATACCATACATGTTTTTAAACTGAGATCTCCCAGTACCATACATGTGGTTAAACTGAGAGCTCCCAGTACCATACATGTGTTTAAACTGAGATCTCCCAGTACCATACATGTGGTTAAACTGAGATCTCCCAGTACCATACATGTGTTTAAATGAGATCTTCCAGTACCATTCATGTGGTTAAATTGAGATCTCCCAGTACCATACATGGTGTTAAACTGAGATCTCCCAGTACCATACATGTGGTTAAACTGAGATCTCCCAATACCATACATGTGGTTAAACTGAGATCTCCCAATACCATATATGTGTTTAAACTGAGATCTCCGATTACCATACATGTGGTTAAACTGAGATCTACCAATACCATACATATGTTTAAACTGAGATCTCCTAATACCATACATGTGGTTAAACTGAGATCTACCAATACCATACATATGTTTAAACTGAGATCTCCCAGTACCATACATGTGGTTAAACTGCGATCTCTCAGTACCATACATGTGTTTAAACTGAGATCTAGTACCATACATGTGGTTAAACTGAGAGTGAGACAGTGTGAGTGAGTGTGTGTGCGTGTGTGTGTATCAGTGTGAGTGAGTGTGTGTATGTGAGTGTGTGAGTGAGTGTGTGTGTGTCACTGTCAGTGTAAGTCCTTAGACCAGCTCCAGGGTGTCTGTTTAAACCTTAACCACAACACAATTTAGTTTTTTTATCATTTTTTCTTTTAAAACAAGTAACAACAGAAACCTCCAATAGAAACTGACAAGTCCAACACTATTTTATATAATTACTCCTCTTGAGGATTTCAACAAAATGGACAGTATTTTATATTTCGGCTGAAACCGAATGAGTTGTGTGCCCACCTCCCATTTTGTTAGGTCGTGGGATTCAAATCTCTGGGTTGGAATCCTGGACGTGTCAAATCAATGACTTACAAATTTATACTTGTCGCTACCTAGACTGGAGTTCGACATTAATGGGATATGGCAAGGAGCAGTGGAATGAGGAAGATCAATTGTCCACGATTGAAACTGTCACTGCTTAATCAACTAGGGTACCACATTTTTGAATACACAGTGTCTTAAGTGCCTTGACACACTATGGCGGATTGAGCAACGGACAGAACCGGACAGCAAATATTCTAGTTTGGTGTTATTCGGACTTGAAATGTATCGAGTATGTAACGGACGGTAATGGTTGATAACGTTTCTAATAATCAACAGACAATTCAGAATACAAAAAGAACTATACCGAACGGCCATGGATGTGTAATGGATATGTAAAGGACGCTAACGGATAATAACCGCTTAGGTCAGTCCGGCGCAATCCGTTAGAAGTTTTGTGCATGCTCAAAACTTGTAACGGATATCAATGGATATACAATGGACACAAAAAAAGAACTTCGTCGGATATCAACAGACTTTGTTTGGTTTCTTTCCGTTTCCCTAATCCGGTGATGTGTGACAGAGCCTTTAAGTACATGTATATGTATGTGTGTTTAAATTGGACTCTGTATCACTGACAGCATCAGTAGGCCTACTGGTATTAGGATGGACATGGCGATAGAATATGAACTAGAACTGGACAAGCTGGTACCCAGGAAGTTTTAACTGGACCAACTGTGTTAGTACTGGACCTGCCGGTACCCAGTGTGTTTAAACTGGTCCTACTCATACCCAATGATTAAGCTGGACATGCCAGCACCCTTGGGTTTGTACTGATTCTACTGGTACCCAGTGTGTTTAAACTGAACATACCATTACCCAGTGTGTTTGTACTGATTCGACTGGTACCCATTGTGTTTGAACTGGTTCTACTGGTACCCATTGTGTTTGAACTGATTCTACTGGTACCCAGTGTGTTTAAACTGGACATACCATTACCCATTGTGTTTGTACTGATTCTACTGGTACCCAGTGTGTTTGAACTGGTTCTACTGGTACTCATTGTGTTTGAACTGGACATACCAGCACCCATTGGGTTTGTACTGATTCTACTGGTACCCAGTGTGTTTGTACTGAACATACCATTACCCAGTGTGTTTGTACTGATTCTACTGGTACCCATTGTGTTTGAACTGGTTCTATGGGTACCCATTGTGTTTGAACTGATTCTACTGGTACCCAGTGTGTTTAAACTGGACATACCATTACCCATTGTGTTTGTACTGATTCTACTGGTACCCAGTGTGTTTGAACTGGTTCTACTGGTACCCATTGTGTTTGAACTGGACATACCAGCACCCATTGGGTTTGTACTGATTCTACTGGTACCCAGTGTGTTTGTACTGAACATACCATTACCCAGTGTGTTTGTACTGATTCTACTGGTACCCATTGTGTTTGAACTTGTTCTACTGGTACCCATTGTGTTTGAACTGGACATACCAGCACCTATTGGGTTTGTACTGATTCTACATGTACCCAGTGTGTTTAAACTGGACATACCAGCACCCATTGTGTTTGTACTGATTCTACTGGTACCCATTGTGTTTGGACTGATCCTACTGGTACCCAGTGTGTTTGTACTGATTCTATTGGTACCCAATGTGTTTGTACTGATTCTACTGGTACCCAGTGTGTTTGACCTGGTTCTACTGGTACCCATTGTGTTTGTACTGATTCTACTGGTACCCAGTGTGTTTGGACTGGTTCTACTGTACCCATTGTGTTTGTACTGATTATACTGGTACCCAGTGTGTTTGAAGTGGTTATACTGGTACCCATTGTGTTTGTACTGATTCTACTGGTACCCAGTGTGTTTGAACTGGTTCTACTGGTACCCACTGTGTTTAAACTGGACATACCATAACCCATTGTATTTGTACTGATTCTACTGGTACCCAGTGTGTTTGAACTGGTTCTACTGGTACCCAGTGTGTTTGAACTGATTCTACTGGTACCCAGTGTGTTTAACCTGGACATACCATAACCCATTGTGTTTGTACTGATTCTACTGGTACCCAGTGTGTTTGAACTGGTTCTACTGGTACCCATTGTGTTTAAACTAGTCCTATCAAACTGGACATACCAGTACCCAGTGTGTTTAAACTGGTCCTCCCGGTACCCTGTGTTTGAACGGGACCTGCTGGTATCCAGTGTGTGTTTGAACTGAACCGTGCCCTGAGTGTCTCTGATTAGTTTCACCCTCTCACCCCCTCCCTACCCCCCCCCCCCACCCCGCGGTGGGACGCGAAGTGTGTGTGTGGGGGGGGGGGGGGGGCCCACGCCCCCGTCCAGGCCCCAGTATTCCACACGGCAGTAAAGCTCCTACTTCAACAATTCTAATTATTTTGTTCTGGAATTGAACAAAGACGTAGACGGAGAATTTAGAGAGTTCCTGTCGCCGGAATGACTGGCAGGGAAATGGGGTTTGTTTGTTTGTTGTTGTTTTATGTCCTAGCAACATCTAAGGTCATAGCAGGACGGGTACTGACTTGTGACAGTGCGCACTCATGGTGACTTTATAGTGCTGCTCCACTGGAAGACCAGGCCGCCAGCACCGTGACCTGATATCCCACTCAGTCACATTATCCTGACACTGAGCCAACCAGTCCTTGTCCTATCCTAATAATGCCGAACGCCAGGCTAGGAAGCGACAAGTGTCAATTTTTAAGTCATTGGTTTGACTCGACCATGGTTCGAACCCACGATCTACCAGCACAGGAGACGGACGCTCTAACTCATTCGGCAGGGAAATGTCTTGGAGCTGGGCATGTACTTTTTTTTTTTTTAAACCTCCTCCCCGCCCCCCCCCCCCCACATCCCTCCCAACACCCCAACACCCCAGACACACACATCCCACACCCTCAATTCAATGACTTAAAAAATTGATACTTGTTGCTTCCTAGCCAGGCGCTCAGCATTATTAGGATAGGGCAAGGACTGGTTGGCTCAGTGTCAGGATAATGTGACTGAGTGGGATATCGGGTCATGGTGCTGGTGCACTGGTCTCCCAGTGGAGGGGGGGGCCGTGCTATGAAGTTGCCATGAGTGTGCACTGTCGCAAGTTGGTCCCCTGTCTTGATATGATGACCTTAGATGTTGCCGGGACGTAAAATTCCAACAAGCAACCACTCAACCGAACATCCCACACCACACGCCACACACTACACACCACACACCACACACCACACACCACACTCCTAAATGACCATGCAGCTTCAAAACGCAAACAAATGTGGCTGAGAAAGTTGCTTTAAGGTGTGGGGGGTGAGGGGAGGGGAAGGGTGGTTGGTTATTGGGGTTTTACATCTTGGCAACATCTAAGGTCATATCAGGACGGGTACTGACAGTGCGCATTAATGGCGACTTTATAGTGCTGCCCCACTGGGAAATCAAGCCGTTGGCACCATGACCCGATATCCCACTCAGTAACATTATCCTGACACTGAGCTAACCAGTCCTTGCCCTATCCTATTAATGCCTAGCGCCAGGCTAGGAAGCGACAAGTATAAATTTGTACGTCATTGGTTTGACTCGACCATGGTTCAAACCTGTGGGTTAAAATCCGACGATCTACCAAAACGGGAGACAGACGCTCAACTTATTTGGCTTGACTCGACCGGGAACCGAACTCCCGACCTTCCGCACGCGAGGCCCGCTCTCTACCGATTCGGACACCGCGCCAAGTCTGATGGAAGGGAGCCTTCAGCACGCACGCACGCACACACACACGCGCGCACACACACACGCACACACACGCACACACACACACCAACACACACACACACACACACACACACACACACACACACACACACACACACACACACACACACACACACACACACACACTGTGCGTTTTCTGGTATTTACCTTGAGGCTTATCTCGGCCGGCCTCCACCAGGGGGCGTATGGCGCCCACTTTTACTGAGGCTCCTTTTGAAATCCGGGTCGCGCGGACGCCGCCAGGGGGCAAATTATGGGAAGGGGGCGCGCCATCTTGAAAATATCAGTCCTTTCTTGAAAATGACAACCTTTGTACTACGTGTGTGTGTGTGTGAGAGTGTGTGAGTGAGAGTGAGTGTTAGAGAGTGTCAGATAGTGATAGAGAGATAGAGAGTGATACTGAGAGATAGAGAGTGATAGAGAGACAGAGAGAGATAGGGAGAGATTGAACACACAGGCATATTGAACACACACATGCACTTTGAACACACAGACATATTGAACACACAAACATATTGAACATTCACATGCACATTGAACATACACAGGTACATTGTACACACACAGGCGTATTGAAAAGGCATGCATATTGAAAAGTCATATTTAACACACACAGGCATATTAAACACCACGGGCATATTAAACACACACAGAATTGAACACAGGCATATTGAATATATATTTTTTACCTCGGTACTACGCCTCTGGCTACTCGTAGTCCAGGGAGAAGGAAGCACATCCTGGTCCAACAATTAGCATAATCTGCTCACAACGGGAGGACGTTTGTTGAGTAGCCCCGGCAGTTTTTCTACATAGCTACTAAACCAACCAGGTTAGTATCGTTTTTGAATGGATACTTAGAATGGATACTTAGCATTCACATACACCAAGTTGATCGACGTATTTGTGTAGTATCAGCCATTAGGGTGTAAATATATTCAAGTCATGTGGAATACGAAATTCCACACAGCTTTTGATAAGCTTTATTAAAAAGTATAAGGCTATCTCAAGAGACACACTCGCAAGATGGACCATCAAGGTGCTTAAAGAGGCAGGCGTTAATACCGGACGCTACACATCCCACTCAATGCGTGGGGCCATGGTCTCTAAAGCAAGACAGTTAGGAATCTCAGTGAAGAGAATCCTGGCACACGCGGGCTGAAGCACGGATAGATCGTTTGCAAAAGATTACAGCAAACGACTAGAAAAGTCAAGCGGCTTGACGACTCGCCTACTCACCAACTAAAGACTGGTGAGAAACACAAAATTCTATTTTGTACTGAAGCATTATATGTTTAAAGAATAAGTATAAAAAAGGATAAAAAATGAGATTACGTAAAGTTCTGCCTGGACTACGAGTAGCCAGAGGCGTAGTACCGAGGTAAAATAGTATAGTTATACGAATCTTATCTGGGTACAGATGATGGATAACTGTTGTTTTCCTGAGGTACTAGCCTCGGATAGTCATGGGCTAGTGCCCACCCACCCTGCCCTACAATGCCTATCACGTTGGCTTGTGCCGAAACGAAAACATATTACTATCCATAGAATTTTTAGATCATGTTTTATCCTATTAAGTATGTAAAAGATTGCTGGACCCGGATGTGCTTCCTTCTCCCTGACCCACGACTATCCAAGGCTAGTACCTCGGAAAAACAAGTTATCCATTATCTGTACCCAGGTAAGATTCGTATAACTATTACTATATATTTACACACAAAAAACACACCCTTACACACACTCTCTTACATACAGACTCATAATCACACACACACAACACTCACTCACTCACTCACTCACTCACTCACTCACTCACTCACTCACTCACTCACTCACTCACTCACTCACTCACTCACTCACTAACACATACACACACTCACACATACACACACTCACACACAAACACACACTAACCGTGCTCCGTCCAACCCCGTTTGACCCGTGGGTGAACAGGTTGCAGGCGGGCGGGGCAGCATGCGAGGGGTGGGGTGATGAGTGTGTGTGTGTTGGGGGGGGGGGGGGGGGGGGGGGGGGGGTAAGGCGGTGGTTCCGGGGTCGGGGTCGGTCATCACAGCTTGTCAGCGCAAAGTTTACCACCACCTCACCTCGCTCTCGCCCCCCCCCGGCGCCGCGCTCCCCCGCCCCGCCCCCTTTACACCTCCTGACCACCTCGTCTTTCAGCACCACTTGGGGGCGCTGTGCACAGGCCTCTATTTCCACCTCTCGCCGCTCGGGCCTGTAATCAAGGTGGTGGCTGTGTCCTGGTATTTTTTATCTTCAGTCGGTATTCATTTAAAAAAAAAAAAAAAAAAAAAAAAAAATTAACGGCGGAGGGAAGGATATTTAATGGTGAGCTATGGTTTGGTTTATGGTTATCATTGACTTCAAGTTGCATTGTGTGCAGCACCTTGACCTGATATCCCACTCAGTCACATTATCCTGAACTGAGCCAACCAGTCCTTGCCCTATCCTAATAATGCCGCGCTGCACGCAATGCAACGCATTCCACTTCCACTATGTGCAAATCAAATGTGATCGCTCCAACGGCTGGAAGACCAGTGCCTCGGCACTGACAAAATATGTATTCAGATGAATAACAATATTTATAACCACAAAAAAGTTGCATAATCAGATGTTTTTTTGGTTTTTTTTAATTAGAGCTGAATTGTCATGATCTATTTCACTTTGGTTGAAAGTAATGTTTATTTTTCACTTGGGAATTTTTTTTGGGGTTTGAAGAAATTATATTTAATGATGAAGTATGTTCGGTTTTTTGGTTGTCAGTGAGTTAAGGTTGCATTATCTGATAGAGATGATTATATTAGGTTGATTGTTAATGATCAACTTCACTTTTGTTTAAAGTAAACTATTTCTAACTTGGGAATATTTTTAAAGTGGGAGTGAAGGGTATTTAATGAGGAACTATGTTAGGGTTTTGGTTACCAGTGAGTTAAAGTTCCATAATTCGATGTGTTTTACTAAAAAAAAAAATTATATTGAGATATTTTGGGGGGGGGGTAATTGAATTTTTATTCATATATATATATATATCTGTTGTCAGTGGGACAGCACTATAAAGTCGTCATGAGTGCGCACTGTCACAAGTTGGTACCCGTCCTGATATGACCTTAGATGTTGCTGGCAACTTTATAGTGCTGCCCCACTGGAAGACCAGGCCACCAGCACCATGACCTGATATCCAACTTAGTCACATTATCCTTACACTGAGCCAACCAGTCTTTGCCCTATCCTATTAATGCCGAATGCCAGGCTAGGAAGCGACAAGTATAAATGTTTACGTCATTGGTTTGACTCGGCCAGGGTTCGAACCCACGATCTACCAACACGGGAGACGGACGCTCTAACTCATTCGGCCATCCCGGCCAGCATTGAGTAGGCTGGTACCAAGTTATCCGTGCCAGATTCCGCATTAGTTCATTCATGTCTAACGCATGTGGTTTTTGTGTGTGTGTACTTATATATGAAAAAGAAGAAAAAAAAGAGGAGCTCCCCCTCCTCAATATATTGGGTGTCAGTGTCCCCCGAGACTCAAACATGTTCTTTATTGAATGTGCCAACTTTTTAACACTCCAGCAGCAGAGATTATATGTTGTAGCAAGCCTGTATAATATATATATGCTTTTAAATATATTAAATAATTGTTATTATTATTGTTATTGTTATTACTATTAGTATTATTATGTTTTATTATATTATAAACGATAACTAAATATATATTAATATCCTGCCCAAGAAAATCTGAGATTATATGATGTAGCAAGCCTGTATAATATATTTATGTTCTTTTAATTATTATTATTATTATTATTGTTATTATTAGTATTATGTTTGATTATATTATAGAAGATGAGTAACTATATATTAATATCCTGCCCAAGCAAATCAGAGACTATATGATGTAGCAAGCCTGTATCATTTATTTGATTTTTTAATTATTATTATTATTGCTCTTATTATTATTATTGTTATTATTATGTTTTCTTCTATTATAAAATATAATTAAATATATATTAATATCATGCCCAAGCAAATCAGAGATTATATGATGTAGCAAGCCTGTATAATATATATTATTGTTTTTGTTGATATTATTAGTATTATTTTATTATATTACAAAAGATAATTAAATATATTAATATCATGACCAGGCAAATCAGAGATTATATGGTGTAGCAACCCTGTATAATATATTTATTATTATTATTATTATTATTATTATTATTATTATTATTATTATTATGTGTTATTATGTGTTATTATGTTATAAAAGATAATTAAATATATATTAATACCATGCCCAAGCAAATTAGAGACTATGATATATCAAACCTGTATAATATATATATATATTTATTATTATTACTATGTTAATTTATTATATTAAAACTAATATTAAATATATACTAATATCATCCCCACGCAAATCAGAGATTATGATGTAGCAAGCCTGCATAATATATTTATTATCTTATTTTATTATATTAAGAATATAATTAAATGTATATTAATATCATTTCATTCGATTATGTTGCTCTAAAGAAAAGTATTAAAGAAAAAGACATGAGGTGGATGAATAATTTTGAAATTTCGTAGGGAAATAAAAGGTAGTCAGTCTATTGTGAAATATTATCATTTCATCGAATTATGCAGCTCCAAATTTAAAAAAAATTAAATAAAAATTATTCAAGAGGGGCAAGGGGGAAGAGCATTTAATTTTAAAGTTTTGCCAGTTAGTAGTGGTAGTAAAAAAAAAAAAGACTAGCTTAAGTTATAATCAGTAACTGATGAAGTGGAATGTGATAGGGTATGTGACCTTGATTTGTGAATGCCTGAGGGGGCCCTGGGAATTGCTAGGCACTATGATGTAGTGCTGTCTAAGGCCTAGTTAGGGATACTGTCTACTGCATTTACCGGTGTTTCCTTACTTGATGTAAGGCTACAATGGCTATCGATGTTCAGCCTGCTGCATGGAGGAGGCAGTTGGTTCCATTGCATGTCACCCAGATATGCGCCTTCGATTCCGCAGGGAGCGCTTTTGTTCACGAGGTTGATATAAACCGGAATAGATTACTATCGACATATAGCGAACCCATGGGCTACTTCAGCCAGTGTATAACCATAAGCGGGTGTAGATGCTGAAGTTTACCCCCTTCTCAGGGGACCAGTGAAACTGAGGCGTTTGGAAACTTTGTGTGACTCAGATGCATCAATGTAAATCTACAAGCGAAAGCCAGCAAGCTGCCAAACAGGCAAACAGCAAACAGGCAAGCTGCCAAACAGGAGAGAAGGCAAACAGGCAGGCTGGAGCAGACAGCCATACAAGCAAGCAAGAGAGTGAGCAAGCAAGCAATTAGGGTTTCATATCCTAGCAACATCTGAGGACATCGGGATGGCTAGCCTACCAACTTGTGACATTGCGCATTCACGGAGGCTTTGCAGTGTCCTTCCATATGGATATCGCCTCATGGGTTTTTTAGGCTTCCACTTCTCCTGTGGCAGGTAGTAGGTTTGATCTATCACGGTAATCCATGGTCGCTGTTTGTTTGGGTTTTACGTCCTGGCAACATCTAAGGTCATATCGCTACATGTACTGACTTGTGACAGTACGCGCTCATATTGACTCTAGTGCTGCCCCACTCCCACTGGGACACCATGACCCAATTTCCCCTTCAGTCACATTATCCTGATGCTGAGCAAACCAGTTCTTGCCCTATCCTAGTAATGCTGAGCTAGGCTAGATAGTGACAAGTATAAATTTTGTAACTCAAATTTGTGGGTTTCAAACTCCCACCCTTCTGCATGTGAAGCCTGCTCTCTTAGTCTTAACGATTTGTGCACCGTGCTTTGTCAAACTTGGGTAGCCATGCACCCCCGGGTAATGCATAGTGACCAATCCCCGTGGTCTTACATATTGACCAAACACTCTGGTAACACATATCAACCAATCACAATGGTAACATATCAACCAATCACCATGGTAACACATAACGACCAATCACCATGGTAATACATACCAACCAATCACCATGGTAACACATATCGACCAATCACCATGGTAACACATATCGACCAATCACCATGGTAACACATATCAACCAATCACCATGGTACCACATAACGACCAATCACCATGGTAATAGATACCAGCCAATCACCATGGTAACACATAGCGACGAATCACCATGGTAACACAGCGACCAAGCACTATGATAACACATAGTGACCAATCACCATAGTAACACATATCGACCAATCGTAGTGGTAACACATATAGACCAATCACCATGGTAGCACATAGCGACCGATCAACATGGTAACACATATCGACCAATCACCATGGTAACACATAGTGACCACTCACCATAGTAACGCAGTGACCCACCACACAGATAATGCATAGTGACCAGGCATCGTCCGCATCGAGTTGTCTGAATGTCGATAATCCCCTCACCGCCTAGCGGCATATTAATGCCACTACATAATTAATAATAGCCGTCAGTCACTTATTTGACCCATCAATCTACCGATTGTGGTTCCCATTCCAACCACCAGGCGGTGCATGCAAATTACCCTTGTTCCACTGTCCTGCTTTATTTGTCAAATTACTGTTAATCTGCCCAATTTCGCCAGCATGTAGTTTTGCTCGTGATGCTAAATCATCAGTGGGCGAGTACGGAATGCAGCAGGCAACAAGCTAACAGACGGGATGGCCGAATGAGTTAGAGCCTCTGTCTCCCCTGTTGGTAGATCGTGGGATCATCCGTTCGAACCCTGGTTGTGTCAAACCAATGACTTAAAAATTTATACTTGTCGCTTCCTAGGCAGGTGCTCGGCATTATTAGGATCGGGCAAGGACTGGTTGGCTCAGTGTCAGGATAATGTGACTGAGTGGGATATCGGGTCATGGTGCTGGTGGCCTGATTTCCCAGTGGGGTAGCACTATAAAGTCACCCATCCTGATATGACCTTAGATGTTGCTAGGATGTAAAACAACAAACAAACAACACACAAACAACAAACAAACGTAGTTTAAAAATGTCGATATCTTTTTTCTCTTTTTTAAGAAAGAAGTTTTTAAAGGTGGTTATCGGCGTGGCATTGCTAATTGTTTGTGTGTTTCAATATTTTTCTAATTCTGGTTTGTAACTGGTACCGGTTGTCCGTGGTAATAGTAATCTTTATTTGGGTCTGAATGGATATATTCTAATACTGTTCTGGTACTAACTTTTTCTTGGACGGTCTGTTGTAATAACTGTTTTTTTTCTGGGATTGTCTCTTCTAAGACCGGTTTTTATCTGGGAAAGGCTGTCCTAATACCGGTCTGACAAGAGCTGTGTGTGTTTGTGTGTGTGTGTGTGTCTCTGTGTGTCTGTGTGTCAACGAGAGGGGGGTTGAGGGAGAGAGATCAACACGCAGACACAGAGGGAGGGGGAGAGTGCGGAAGAGAGAGGGAGGGAGAGCCATGAGTGCGCACTGTCACAAGTCGGTACCCGTCCTGATATGACATTAGATGTTGCTAGGACGAAAAACAACAACAAACAAACTGCTATGTCAGGACAACATTGGCCTAGATGTAGAGTTGTCCGTTAAAGACGGGTACTACTGCTATGTTAGGACAACATCAGTCTGGGTGCAGAGTTGTCCGTTAAAGACGGGTACTACTGTTATGTTAGGACAACATCGATCTGGGTGCAGAGTTGTCCGTTAAAGACGGGTACTATTTTATGTTAGGACAACATCGATCTGGGTGCAGAGTTGTCCGTTAAAGACGGGTACTACTGTTATGTTAGGACAAGATCTATCTGGGTGCAGAGTTGTCCGTTAAAGACGGGTACTACTGTTATGTTAGGACAACATTGGTCTGGGTGCAGAGTTGTCCGTTAAAGACGGGTACTATTTTATGTTAGGACAACATCGATCTGGGTGAAGAGTTGTCCGTTAAAGACGGGTACTATTTTATGTTAGGACAACATCGGTCTGGGTGCAGAGTTGTCCGTTAAAGACGGTACTACTGTTATGTTAGGACAACATCGATCTGGGTGCAGAGTTGTCCGTTAAAGACGGGTACTACTGTTATGTTAGGACAACATCGATCTGGGTGCAGAGTTGTCCGTTAAAGACGCGTACTATTTTATGTTAGGACAACATCGGTCTGGGTTCAGAGTTGTCCGTTAAAGACGGTACTACTGTTATGTTAGGACAACATCGGTCTGGGTGCAGAGTTGTCCGTTAAAGACGGGTACTACTGTTATGTTAGGACAACATTGGTCTGGGTGCAGAGTTGTTCATTGAAGACGGGTACTACTGCTATGTGAGGACAACATTGGTCTAAATGCAGAGTTGTCTGTTAAAGACGGGTACTACTGCTATGTGAGGACAACATCGGCCTAGATGTAGAGTTGTCCGTTAAAGACGGGTACTACTGCTATGTGAGGACAACATCGGCCTAGATGTAGAGTTGTCCGTTAAAGACGGGTACTACTGCTATGTGAGGACAACATTGGTCTAGATGTAGAGTTGTCCGTTAAAGATGGGTACTACTGCTATGTGAGGACAACATCGGCCTAGATGTAGAATTGTCCATTAAAGACAGGTACTACTGCTATGTTAGGACAACATCGGCCTAGATGCAGAGTTGTCTGTTAAAGACGGGTACTACTGCTATGTGAGGACAACATTGGTCTGGGTGCAGAGTTGTCCGTTAAAGACGGGTACTACTGCTATGTTAGGACAACATCGGCCTAGATGCAGAGTTGTCTGTTAAAGACGGGTACTACTGCTATGTGAGGACAACATCGATCTGGGTGCAGAATTGTCCGTTAAAGACGGGTACTACTGCTATGTGAGGACAACATTGGTCTGGGTGCAGAGTTGTTCATTGAAGACGGGTACTACTGCTATGTGAGGACAACATTGGTCTAAATGCAGAGTTGTCTGTTAAAGACGGGTACTACTGCTATGTGAGGACAACATCGGCCTAGATGTAGAGTTGTCCGTTAAAGACTGGTACTACTGCTATGTGAGGACAACATTGGTCTAGATGTAGAGTTGTCCATTAAAGACGGGTACTACTGTTATGTTAGGACAACATTGGTCTGGGTGCAGAGTTGTCCATTAAAGACGGGTACTACTGCTATGTGAGGACAACATCGATCTGGGTGCAGAATTGTCCATTAAAGACGGGTACTATTGCTATGTTAGGACAACATTGGTCTGGGTACAGAGTTGTCCGTTAAAGACGGGTACTACTGCTATGTGAGGACAACATCGGCCTAGATGTAGAGTTGTCCGTTAAAGACGGGTACTATGGCTATGTGAGGACAACATCGATCTGGGTGCAGAATTGTCCGTTAAAGACGGGTACTACTGCTATGTGAGGACAACATCGGCCTAAATGTAGAGTTGTCCGTTAAAGACGGGTACTATGGCTATGTGAGGACAACATTGGTCTAGAAGTAGAGTTGTCCGTTGAAGACAGCAATTTTTGCCGTGCATTTCGGTGTGATTGATTCGCAGTAACTTGGCTACACAGGAGCGCGTGTTACCATGGTAATTGTGAGAGTGGCCACGCCTGCCACTCAGCGGGGTATAAGAACGACAGGCTGTGAGTCAGACCTGGGAGAAAAAGTAGGGAAAATAAATAGATGGTGTCGAATGACGGCTGAATCCGAATTACTTTTGTTGTGTCGGTTTAAACAAAATGCAAAGAATGTGGATTTTGAGCACCCTCTCAATCCACCCTCCCTCCGAATCGCGTATAGATCTCCCTCCACGCACTCTCAAAGTGTTTGGTGTATTTGGGGTTTTATATCCTAGCAACATGTAAGATCATATATCAAGACGGGTACCTACTGAGTTGACCGACCAGACGGGATGGCCGAATCGAGTCAAACAAATGGCTTAAAAATTGATACTTGTCGCTTCCTAGTCTGGCGCTCGGCATTATTAGGATAGGGCAAGGACTGGTTGGCTCAGTGTCAGGATAATGTGGCTGAGTGGGATATCAGGTCATGGTGCTGGCGGCCTGGTCTTCCAGTGAGGCAGCACTATAAAGTCACCATGAGTGTGCACTGTCACATGTCGGTACCCATCCTGATATGACCTTAGATGTTGCTAGGACATAAAACAACAACAGACAAACAAACTGAGTTGACAGTGTGCACTCTTGTCGACTTTATGGTGCTGCCCCATTGGGATACTATACTATCAGTACTGATATCCCACTCAGGTTATCCTGATGTTATGCCAAACCAGTCCTTGTGCTATCCTAGCAATGCCAAACACCATGCTAGTTAGTGACATGAATAAATTTGGTAAGTCATTGAATTGACTCCGCCAGGAATTAAAATACAGACCAACCCCATCTGGTTTACCGTTGAAGAGGTTGATTATATAATACCAGAGCATGTGGCCTTGCCTGGTGAAGCAGGTGACCTTGACTTGAAAAGCAGGTGACCTTGACTTGAAAAGCAGGTGACCTTGCCTTGCAAAGTGTGTCTGTCACCTTGTCTGGCAGAGCTGGTGCCTGACTTTTTGTTCGTTGTTGTGTCTGAGGGCATTGCGTTCTAGGAACATCTAAGGTCATATTAGAATAGGTACCGACATGTGACAGTGCACTCTCATGGCAACTTAATAGTGCTCCTCCATTGGAAGATCAGGCTGCTGACACCGTGATCTGATATCCCACTCAGTCATATTATCCTGATACTGAGCAAACCAGTCCTTGCCCTATCTTATTAATTATGAACACCAGGCTAGGTTGCGACAAATATCAAATATCATTGGTTTGACTCGGTCGGGGTTCGTACCTGTGACATCCCACACAGGAAGCCAGGCAGCCCTCCTGTATCTTCAGGGATGAAAGATCTCCGCGATTTCGCGGATTTCCGCGATTTGTTATATTTACAGATTAACGTTAAACAAAATACCAAGGAATCTGGATGCATATTATGACAACAATTGGGTTCGAATCCTGTTATTATATGACTTAGATGTTGGTAGAACAGAAAACCCAAGGAAGAACAAATTAGATATGGGCGATAATATAGGCCAACAAGGATAGTTGAAACCTGACTTCCGACATTTTTCCGCGATTCCTTAACAGTGCTAATCCTATGCGGGGAAATCCACGTTTTCGCGGAAATTCGCTATCGTTTTAATAATCTCAGCTTGATTTCCCCCGCTTTTTGCTGGAGACCACTTTCATCGATACATCTTATTGATTCATCCAGCCCATCCCATTGCCTGAATTGAACATCAAGACTAAAGCCTGGTACACACCTCCCGTATACGATTCACGCGCTAAAACTCACTGCCCGACGTGACCCGAGCCGACCCGACCCGATTCCCGACTAAAATTGAAAATGGGGGACAATACACATATTCCGACTGCTAAAGATTGGGGTGCTCACATATACCGTTTCTCGAACGGCCCGATTCATTTTTCGAATCATATTCTTAAGCCCTAAAACTGAGTTTTAAGTTGCAATCGCAGGGCTCTGGTGTGATAGGGGGGGTCACACACCTACAGACTGAAACCGACGAAAAACCAAACTTTAGTCGCGAAACAGCCATTTTTAGGTTTAATATGGGAGGTGTGTACCAGGCTTAAGGGCCAGTGAAGATTGCACATTATTAATAATAATAACTTCACTGGTCTGTAGTATTAATACCAACTGTAGCCGCCAGACGGCAGCGCAGTACACTGCACACCTCGGATGTAGGTCATCTCCCAACTGGCTGACCCTGTTCTGTCGGCTTGGTTGAAGCTCAGCATTACAGTCGACCTTGCAGCCTTTGAAGGTCAAATGAAGGCAGTATGGCCCTCCCCATCAACCCCAAAGGTGCTGTCTGACTCAGCGTCCCTCAAATATTTGTGAGCGTTCGAGTGTGGCTGGGGACGTTTCACTAAGTTATAATCAACTGGTAATGATGCCTCCCCCCACCTGACCCCCATCTCCCCTTTCCCCCCTCCTCCCCTTCCTTCCCCCTCCTCCTCTCCTCCCTCCTCTCCGTCCCCTCCTCTCCTGCATCCTCCTCCTCCCTCCCGCCTTACCCCTCCTTCCACTCCTTCTCCCCCATCACCTCCCCCCCCATCTCATCCTCCCCCTCCCACTTCCCTCCCTCCTCTCCCTCCTCCCCTCCCCCCCCCCTCCCACCTCACCCTCATTGTCCATCCTCCCCTCCTCCCCCTCCCCTCCTCCCCCCTCATCCCCCTCCTCCCCCCTCCCCTCCCACTGTTCTACCTCTCCCTCTTCCCTCCTCCCCTCCTTACCCCCTCCTCCCTCCTTTCCTCCTCCCCTCCTCCCCCTCCCACTTTTCTCTTCTCTCCCTCCTCCCTCCCCCCCCCTCCCCTCCTCCCTCCTCCCTCCTCCCCCCTCCCCCCCCCCACCCCCTCCCTCCTTCCCCTCCCTCCCTCTTCCCTTCCCTCCCCCCTCTCCCCCCCCTTCCTCACCTCACCCTCCTTCCCCCCCCACCCCTTCCCCTCCTCCCTCTTTCCTCCCCCTCCCCCTCCCATTTTCTCTCCTCCTCTCTCTTCCCTTCCTCCCCCTCACCCCTCCCCCCTCCCCCTTCCTCCCGCTCACACCTTCTCTTTTTCCCCCTCCCTCCCCTCCTCCCCCTTTCTCCCCATCCTCCCTCCCCACTCCTGGCCAAGCTCCGTACTCTAGAAGTGTAGCAGCCTGGTTAGTTTACAATGTTTGATGTATTTACAACCAGTTGTTTAAGGTCTACTCCTAGAACTTGAAAGGCCTGGTTACGTGTCCTAAGACTACAAGTACAGCAGTCTGCTTAATTAGAAATTACCAGCCTGGTTACTAAAATTTGAATGTTGGACAGCCTAGTTACTTAGACTAGAAGTGTAACAGCCTAGTAAAGCTAATATTTCATGTACGCGTTATGCAGTATGCGAATGTATCAAATCAAATCAATTCAAATCAAACCAAAAACAAAAACAAAACAAGAACACCAAATAACTGCAAACTACAAACCCAACGCACGGACATAATAAACCAAAAAAACACATTAGCTATGAGAAATTATTACAATATCAAGTACATAGTCCAGTATTCACCTGAGACTGACAAGAATAGTGACTGATGCTACACATAATGCAGCATCAGTCACGCACACCCATTGTACAAAGTGTCCTGTGCTGCACAGAAACAACACAGTGTAAAATATTCCGATTTACGGCATCGGGGGGAATGCAAATGTTCTATTACTAAACAGGTGTACATGACCAAGCGCATGTATGTATATATATGTGAGTGCTGGTGGTGCCTGAGTGGGATGTAAATAGACATAGTGGTGCTGGCAGGGCTGGGTGTAACCACACTCAGGGCCTTCCCCCTCCCCCTCTGCTGGGTAGGATCGCCACACTCAGGGTCAAGGTTGGTGGTGGCCATTGGGCCAAACAGCTTGGTGGTGGTGGGCAGACCACTGGTAGCCAAGGGGACCAGGAATGCTGGATCCCTATTGGTAGGGCCAAGAATGCTTGTTTCCCATTGGGGGAAAGGTGTGGGGTGATACTCTACAATGAACGCATGTACCATATAAATAATAAACCAGAGGGCTTGACTCTGTCTCTTCCTTTACACTTTATACTCTTCCTTTCTCTTTGTCTGTATTGATTTCACTATAGCCTGCCTACACAACCACAAATTCGAGCTTTAGCCATTTTACAAAAGGATACTCTCCCAAACCATGTGTAAAATTCCAGAGTGCATGTAAAACGGCTGGAAGACAAAACGGCGTTGACACTATACTTGTTCAGATGAATAAACACTTGTGAAAAAAAAAGTGACAACAATTGGAAAAGGATGTTAAGTGCACAGTGGATAGACTGGATGCGGGTGCGGCAAGTGGATCCACCGGATGCGGCAAGTGGATCGATCGATCCGAATGTTGCTCCATTTGCCATAGAGTAAACGGGAACTTTGACTTTCCTTCAGAAATTTGGAGCAAGAAAGACCGAAAATGGAATGATGTGTACACATTCGCATACCGCATACCGCAGACCACGTATATGGAATCTTAGCTTTAGTTACTATAGAAGCAACCAGATTGGACAGCCTGCTTACTTATATTATAAGTATAACAGCCTAGTTACTTATATTATAAGTATAACAGCCTAGGTACTTATATTATAAGCATCACATCCTAGTTACTTATATTATAAGTATAACAGCCTAGTTACTCATATTATGAGTATAACAACCTATTTACTTATATTATAAGTATAACAGCTTATTTACTTATATTATAAGTATGACATCCTAGTTACTTATATTATAAGTATAACATCCTAGTTACTTATATTATAAGTATAACACCATAGTTATTTATATTATAGGTATAACACCATAGTTATTTATATTATAAGTATAACAGCCTAGTTACTTACAATAGAGGCCTAACAATTTAGATGTTTGACTGCCTAGATACTCATTATAAGTGTACCAATTTAGTATCTTATGCTGGACCGTCCTGGTTATGACCTTAGATGTTGCAAGGACATAAAACTCCAAAAACAAACACAAACCTACGCTGGAAGTGTACCAGTCTGATTTTCTAAGACTTGGCTCCGTCCCGATATAACCTTAGATGTTGCCAGGACGTCGAACTCCAACAACCAACCATCTACGACTTGATGTAACAGCCTAGTCACTTAAACTAGAAGCTGCCATCCAGAACATTAGTTCTTCCACTGCCGTCAGAGGGCGGGTTGGTGGTGAAAATTGTTCATTTCAACTTTTTTTAAACCTTTCTTTTCTTTCCCATTTTCTCCATACAAAACCAGACGGGATGGCCGAATGAGTTAGGGAGTCCGTCTCCCGTGTTGGTAGACCATAGGATCGTGGGTTCGAACCCTGGTCGAGTCAGACCAATGACTTAAACATTTATACTTGTCGCTTCCTAGCCTGGCACTCGGCATTATTAGGATATGGCAAGGACTGGTTGGCTCAGTGTCAGGATAATGTGATTGAGTGGGATATCAGGTCATGGTGCTGGTGGCCTGGTCTCCCAGTGGGGCAGCACTATAATGTCATCATGAGTGCACACTGTCACAAGTCGGTACCCGTCCTGATATGACCTTAGATGTTGCTAGGACATAAAACAACAAACAAATAAACAAACATCTCCTTACAACAACATAGCCGTGAATCTAACCATAGCCTTGCTGATTACGTTAAATATCGATTAGTGTATAACAGGCATTAGAGCTGTCATTTACAACTGTTATATACAGCTGTCATTTACAGCTGCCATCTACTTTTATTGCAATAGTAGACCAACTATATTAGTCATGACGTCATCCGGACGCCATTATGGCTTTATGACATCATTACCCAGACTCCCCCCCCCCCCACACACACACACATCCTCTTTTGCATCACCCACATCGTCACCGGTCCATTTGATTCCAATTTCTGATTTAAAGTTGCATAGTCCGGTGGTTTTGATTTTCTGTATTTTTTCTGAGATAAATATATTAGATCGATCACTAGTATCTACTTTACATTAGTTCAAAGTTACTTTTATTTTAAATCGTAAACCTTTGATATATTTTGAGTGCAAACATGGGAAATTAGTTTTGGCGAACTTGCCAAAACTCTGACACCACAGACTTCTGCAGTAACAGGTTCTGTAAAATTGACTCAGTATTGCATTCTACGCAGAAACAAATGCTTAATAAGTGCATCAGTATCTAAGTTAGATATTGTTGTGGGGTGATGAAAATGGGAAATATTGCGCCTAGAGCGGGACTTGAACCCACATCTCTTTGCATTCCGGGTCAGTGTGCTAACTATTACACCACCTAGGCTCCCTGATGTCACCACACTACCCACGCCTACCTGTCTATGCGGCTCCTTGCCTGAGAGGTCAGTGCAGACCACTACAATATGTAGAATCAAACCTAGATAATTGGTTTGGTTTTGAAAATTTGATATTTCATTGGACTATGCAGATTTAATTCATGTTGCATTTTTAATGCGAAGATAATAAAATTAATCTTGACAAAAATGTGTTCATTCGAATTATTATTATTTGTGTGTGTTGGGAGGGGGTGAATGTTGTGGTTGTGGTTATTGTCACTTTATTAGGTCGTTATGGCGGTGACGTCACAGAACTTGAGAGCGAGACCTTAAAGTTGCATAGTCCGATCGTTTTGAGTTTCTCTCATATTCTGAGATAAATATTTACGGTTGATCATTATAATCTATCTTACATTGGTTTGCGATAACTGTTATTTTAAATAGCTAACCATGGAGATATTTGCACTGCAAACATACAAAATTAGTTTTGGCAAGCACGCCAAAACTCTGACACAATAGGCTTATGCGATAACACGTTCTATTAAATTGACTCAGTACGCCCTTATATTTAGCAACAAGTGCTTAATAAGTGCACCAGTATCTAAGTTAGATATGTAGAATCAAATCTAGTTGAGTGTTTAGGTTTTGAAAATGTTATGTTTCATCGGACTATGCAACTTTAATATGGATGGTGAATGGTCATTTGACTAATATTAAATTCAAGACTTTTTTTAACAAATTTAAAACAACTTGATCAAATTTCCTGCCTTTCAATGTAATGAATCGTGACTGAAATTCTACAGTTTTGTAAATCAAATGAAATTCCACACTTTTCAGCACTACTTAGTACTTTATCCAAAATTAAAGGAAATAAAATAAAACTTGTCAAGACTTAAAAAAAAAAAAAAATCCAGTTTTTAAAGCCATAGATATGTCAAATGAACCGTTCAAGACGACTTGATACAATCTGCGACTTTTAAAGGAATGAATATCAAATTAAATTCAAGACTACTTAATACACATAATTCCAGGCTTTCAAAGGCATGGATATAGGTCAAGTGAAATGGAAGCTGTTTCAAGACTTTCAGATCGGGAGTTCGCGAGTTCGGTTCGCAGTCGAGTCAAACCAATGACGTAAAAATTGATACTTGTTGCTTCCTAGCCTGGTGCTCGGCATTATTAGAATAGGGCAAGGGCTGGTTAGCTTGGTGTCAGGATAATATGACTGAGTGGGATATCAGGTCATGGTGCCGACGGCCTGATTTCCCAGTGGGGCAGCACTATTAAATCGCCATGAGTGCGTACTGTCACAAGTCGGTACCCATCCTGATATGATCTTAGATGTTGCTAGGATGTAAAACAACAACAAACATCAAGACTTTCAATGCCCCTTTATGGATCCCACCCCGCCTCTCCCTAAACCCGACCAACCTAAGTTACTGCTTATGGAAATAGCCAGGTCTATTTCACAACATACGCCATGGCACACATATTTCATTTCTGTTGCGTAGATCAGGTATGGCAGGCTTGGACAACCCACCTGCACCGCCTCCCTGAAAATCTCCCATCCTTACACGATACGAGTCCGGCTGCTCATATATACTGAAATGCCTGTATGACACATTGAGAACTGTTCCATCGAAGGTCTGAAGAATTCATTTTTTTCTTGAAGATCTATAATGCCTATCATGGATAAGTCTGAATAGACTTGTTTTCACCATTAGACAGTTTATCGATAGAAAGCCTGAGCCTACACTTTTACCGACCCAAGGGATTTTTAACCTCCCACACCACATAGACATGGTATGAGAGCAAATGGCCTTTGATGACGCTGTAAGTTCTACACAGCGGTGGAAATCCAAATCGGCAGAGGTGGGGGGCACGGGGAATCGAACCACCCACCTTCAGATTAGGAGTCCGACCTAGAAAAAAGTCCGACACTCTAACCACTCCGCCACAGAGAACACCAGCCACAGAGAAGTAGTGACTGCGCGTTATCCTATGTGAGGCGGTGAGCGTGCTCTCTGGCGATCCAGTGGTTGCTGGCAAGGTGACAAAATCCATTCTGGTAGCTAAGTCAACTCCAGTTGAAATTGAACCTCATATTGTTCCACCTCTGGATGAACTGTACACATGAAAATAATGAGTATGATTAGGAGTTTTAAAAAAACTTTGTAAAACGAAGATATACGGCAATTTTATGTCAGTGGTCTAAATAAAATCCGATTGAATGATGGGAGTGTACCAATATGGTGGGGTTGTGCCAATATGATGTGGCTGTACCAATATGATGGGAGCGTGCCGATATGATGAGGTTGTACCAATATGATGGGATTGTACCAATGTGCTGGGAATGTACCAACCTAATGAGATTCACCAATGTGACGGGGTTGTACGGAGTTGTACCAATGTGATGGGAATGTACCAATCTAATGGGATTCACCAATGTGACGGGGTTGTTCGAATGTGATGGGGTTGTACCAATATGATGGGATTATACCAATATGATCGGAGTGTACCAATTTGATGGAATATACCAATGCGATGGGACTCTGGGGGTGTACCAAAGTGATGCGAATGTACCAATGTGGTGGAAATGTGATTTGCCATTATCGTTATTATTTATTATTATTGTTAATTAGTGTTATTGTATTTAGTTTGAGGCTGGTTGCCGGTCGGTGTTAAATGGGTCATTATTGTGAGAAGGAATTAAAAAAAGACTAAATAGCTGTATGACATTAATTGAGTAATTTGACAACATTGGTCGCTTAAGCCTTGGTCACACCTACCCGGATCAGGGGCCGGACGAGCCCCGACCCATGATCCGGTGTGGTCTGGCGATCCAGTGTCATCCGTGGCTGGTCCTTGGTGATCCGTGGCTGGTCCTTGGTGATCCGTCATCATCCGGGGTCAGCCCCGGATGTTTTAAAATGTTTAAAACATCCGGGGCGATCCTGGGAATATTCCAATCCAAGGTTAACTGGCATCATCCGTGTGTGATCCGTGACTCATCCGGGTAGTCCGTGTGTTGTCCGGGGGTCGTCCGTGTCTCGTCCGGGGCAGTCTGGGTCATTTTATACTCCGGGCTATCCTGGAGTCGTCCAGGGCTGATCCGTAGCTGTTGACCGTGGCTCGTCCGGGTAGGTGTGAGAGCGAGGCAAAAATGACCAAAAATAATGATTTTATCCGGGGCAGTCCGGGGTGGTTCGGCTTAAAATCCGGGGCTCGTCCGGGTAGGGGTGGCTTGGGCTTTACACAGTTACAGAACCATTCACCCGGTAACTTCCCCTCTCTACACATGGTTACAATGGCGTCTCTATGGCAACGTCATTCATCCCCTAACTATCAGTTCCGGTGCTTGGCATGTTGTTCATTTGGGCGAGTCCATTTAATTTTTTTTATTTATTTATTTAAAAAAAATTGTTTGGTCAGTGACAATGAGCAGGAAGGCGCTCAAAATGCAGAGCTTTTTGGCAAGGACACACATTTCCTGTTTTGTTGGTGGCTTTTCATTATTTTGGTTGACCTTTTGGACTTATTGAAATGGCGGACGCGTTATTTATGTTTGGGGGTTTGTTATTTGTGGTTTGTTCGAGCTGTTTGGATTGGTTTCCGGAATGGCGTGGGCTGTGGAAAAGAGGAATTATACGAGCAACAGAAAAATGTTAGGAATATCATGGGCAGTAGGTGGGTTAGATCGGCAGTAGAAAACCAGAAAATGGTGGTAGGATTATAAAGGCAGTGGAAAATGGTGAACATAACACGTGCAGTAGAAAATGGTGGAATTATAAAGCACCATGAAATGAAATTATGTGGGAAATGGAATTATACGGGGAAATGGAATTATACGGGAAAAGGAATCATATACGGGAAAAGGAATTATATACGGGAAATGGAATTATATACAGGAAATGGAATTATACGGGGCAGTGGAAAATGGTGAACATAACACGTGCAGTAGAAAATGGTGGAATTATAAAGCACCATGAAATGAAATTATGGGGGAAATGGATTTATACGGGGAAATGGAATTATACGGGAAAAGGAATCATATATGGGAAATGGAATTATATACGGGAAATGGAATTATAGGGGGCAGTGGAAAATGGTGAAAATATCACGTGCAGTAGAAAATTGTGGAATTATACAGGCACTACGGAATTAAATTATGTGAGAAATGGAATTATACGGGAAATGGAATTATATGGGACATGGAATTATATACGGGAAATGTAATTATACGGGGCAGTGGAAAATGGTGAAAATATCACGTGCAGTAGAAAATGGTGGAATAATACAGGCACTACGAAATGAAATTATGCGAGAAATGGAATTATGCAGGAAATGGAATTATATGGGAACAGGAATTATACACGGGAAAAGGAATTATATACGGAAATGGAATTATATACGGGAAAATGGTATTATATACAGGAAATGGAATTATACAGGAAATGGAAAATGGTGAGAATAGTAGTTAGTACAGGCAGTGAGAAATGGTGGCAAAGTTGTATGGGAAGTGGAAAATAGTGGCCAAAAGGTAGGGGCAGCAGGAAATGGTGAACCATTAAAGGCATTATGGCCGAATTGTATGGGCAGCATTAAAAACGTGGTGGGATGGATGGTACGGTTAATGTGGAGTTGTGATGGGAAATGGTAGCGAGAATATGGGAACCTATGGTGGGTAGCCATGGAGACAATCGTAGCATCGGTCACGTGATAGCGGGGAATGGTGGCGGGAAATGGCAACGAACAGCGGGAAATGGTGGCGGAATGGTATGAAGAGGGAGCCTTGCCTCCCCCTCCCCCGATCCCCTCTCCCCCTCACCCTTACCCCCTCCACTTTCCCCCCTCGTCCCAACTCCCTCCCCCAATCTCCTCCCCCAATCTCCTCCCCAACTCTCCTCCCCAACTCTCCTCCCCAACTCTCCTCCCCACTCTCCTCCCCATTCTCCTCCCCATCCCTCGTCCCCCCTCTCCCTCCCCTCTCCCCCTCCACTCTTCTCCCCTCCTCCCCCCTCCTTCCTCCCGTCCCTTCCCCCTATCCCCTCTCACCCATTCACCTCCCCTCCTTCCTCCCTCCCCCTCCTCCCTCCCCTCTCCCCTCTCCATCTCCCCCCCTCCCTCCACTTTTCCCCTTCCCCCCAACTCCCTCCCCACTCTCCTCCCCCTCCGCCTCCTCGTCCCCCTTCTCCCCCTCCCTCGTCCCCCTTCTCCTCATGTTCCCCACTCTCCCCCTCCACACTCCTCCTTCCCCTCTCCCTCTCCCATTCTTCCCTACTCCCCTCCACTCCCATTCCCCCCTCACCCCCCACCCCAACTCCCTCCCCACTCTCCTCCCCCCTCCCCCTCCCTCTCCCCCTTCTCCCTCATGTTCCGCACTCTATCCCCTCCACTCTCCTCCCTCCCCGCTCCCTTCTCCCGTCCCCTTACCCCCTATCCTCTCTCCACCTCTCCTCCCCCTCTCATCCCCTCCCCCTTTCCCCTCCACCCTCCCATCTTCACCTCTCTCCTCCCCCTATATCCCCTCCACCCTCCATCCGCTCTCCTCCCCTCCCTCCCTCCCCCCACCCCTCTTCACCTCTCTCCCTTCCCCCTATCCCCCCAACCCTACCCCTCCCCTCTTCCTCCCCCTCCTCCCTACCCCTCCCCTCTTCACCTCTCTCCCTCCCCCTCCCCTCTTCACCTCTCCCCCCCCCCCCCCCCCCCCCCCTTCCTTTCCCCACGGGCCGTGTCTGGTAATGACAGTGCGACGCCTTCCATGAAATATGAAAATGAACAGGTTTGGGACGCAGCCGCCACCAGCACGGCCGGGCACCAGCACCCCCGCCTCTGATTGGTCCAATACTGTGACGTCACGTGACATTTCCCACCCAAAAGGACATCAATGGAAGCAGTTGCCTCGGACGATAGAAACTCCCCTCCCCCCCCCCCCCCCCAACCACCACCATCACCCAGACGGGGTGGCTGAATGAGTTGAGCGTCCATCTCCTGTTTTGGGAGATCTGGGGATCCGAACCCATGGGGTTGTGGGTTTGAACCATGGTTGAGTCAAACCAATGACTTAAAAATGTATACTTGTCGCTTCCGAGCAAGGCGCTCGGAATTATTCGAATCGGGCAAGAACTGGTTAGCTCAATATCAGGATAATGTGACTGAGTGGGAAATTGGGTCATGGTGCCGGTGGTCTGTCTTCCCAGTGGGGCAGCACTATAATATTGCTGTGAGTGTGCACTGTTACAAGTCAGTACCTGTCCCGATATGACCTTAGATGTTGCCAGGACGTAAAACTCCCCCCCCCCCCGAGCCTGCGCTATGTGAATAAATAATAAACTCGCCGTTCCCCCCCCCCCCCCCCCCCCCCCCCCCCCGAGGCTGCACTCTGTGAATAAATAGTAAACTCGCCCTTGCCCACCAGGTGGCGCCAAGCAGGCATTGGCAGGAAAACACACCTCGTCCAGTTTGACGCTGGGCGACCTGCGCTCTACCGCTAATAAAAATGTAAATTGAATAAATTGGGATTGGGGGAGATGTGGAGATGGGGATGTGTGTGTATGGGGGATGTCGGGTGTGTGTAGGGGGGAGATGGGGATGTGCGTGTAGGGGGGGGGGGGATCACGCCTGGGTTGGGGAATTGCTGGCGCTGTGCCAACGAACAAAAGCGCAATGCATGACGGGGGCACCTTCAAATTGGGATTGATCTTTTATCGCCCAGTCAGGTGGGCGGGGTGTGAGTGGATGAAGGTGGGCGGGAGATCCATCCACTCCCTGTGGGTTTCACTCGACTAGCCCCCCCCCCCCCCCCCCCCCCCCCCCACGCCCCGCTCACTCTCACCGCGCCCTAAATGTCGTCTGCTTCGAAAACCCAATTTGATCCTTTAGAATTTGGCTGGATTGCGGAAGCATATCAATGGGGGTGTTATGGAAGTGTATCTATGGAAGTGTATCTATGGAAGTGTATCTATGGAAGTGTATCTACGGAGTTGTGGAAGTGTATCTGCGGAGCTGAGGAAGAGTATCTACGGAGTTGTGGAAGTGTATGTGTATATATAGAGTTGTGGAAGTGTATCTATGGAGTTGTGGAGATACATATCCACAAGTGTTATGTAAGTGTATCTATGGAAGTGTATCTATGGAAGGGTATCTATGGAAGTGTATCTACGAGTTGTGGAAGTGTATCTGCGGAGTTGTGGAAGTGTATCTGCGGAGTTGAGGAAGAGTATCTACGGAGTTGTGGAAGTGTATGTGTATATATAGAGTTGTGGAAGTGTATCTATGGAGTTGTGGAGATACATATCCACAAGTGTTATGTAAGTGTATCTATGGAAGTGTATCTATGAAAGGGTATCTATGGAAGTGTATCTACGGAGTTGTGGAAGTGTATCTGCGGAGTTGTGGAAGTGTATCTGCGGAGTTGAGGAAGAGTATCTACGGAGATGTGGAAGTGTATGTGTATATATAGAGTTGTGGAAGTGTATCTATGGAGTTGTGGAGATACATATCCACAAGTACTTACATATATATATCTATGGACTTGTGGAAGTGACCGGCGGAAGTGGGACTCCAGCGTCCCGCGTTTGTTTGGTTGGAGTCCGATTAGGCGTATGGTGTGTGGTGGTGTAGAGTGTGGTGGGGTGGGGTTGATGGTGGGGCGTAGTGGTGTGGTGGGGGTGTGGGGTGGAGTGTGGTGGGGTGGGATGTTGGAGGTGGGGTGGTGTGGTGGGGTGTGGTTGGGTGGTTGGTGGGGCGTAGTGTGGTGTGGTGGGGTGGGATGTTAGGGGTGGTGTGGGGTGATGTGGTGTTGTGGGGCTGGTGTATGGATGTGATGTGGTGTGGGGTGTGGTGTGATGCTGGCAGGGTGTGTGTGTGTCTGTGTTTGTGGAGATATTGATGAGGTGATTAGTGTGGTGCTAACCATTACACCACCTAGGCTCCCTGATATTACCACACTACCCACGCCTACCTGTCTATGTGGTTACTTGCCTGAGAGGTCAGTGCAGACCACTACACTCGTCCCCCTGGAATTGTAAGTCTTTTAATGCTTACAATTACATACATACAGGCAATGCAATAACACATACATACACAGGGTAGATTCAACAACTATACAGTGCGTAGCTTGTACAGGACCCTGGTCACGGCACCAGTGT
This sequence comes from Branchipolynoe longqiensis, assembly GCA_030323885.1. Taxonomy (NCBI): domain Eukaryota; kingdom Metazoa; phylum Annelida; class Polychaeta; order Phyllodocida; family Polynoidae; genus Branchipolynoe; species Branchipolynoe longqiensis. The sequence goes on along the minus strand of CM059202.1, from coordinate 33,782,816 downwards.
CATGGGGGTGATAAAAATGGGAAATATTGCACCTAGAGTGGGACTCGAACCCACATCTCTTTGCATTCCGGGCCAGTGTGCTAACCATTACACCACCTAGGCTCCCTGATATCAACACACTACCCCACGCCTACCTGTCTATGTGGTTACTTGCCTGAGAGGTCAGTGCAGACCACTACACTCGTCCCCCTGGAATTGTAAGTCTTTTAATGCTTACAATTACATACATACAGGCAATGCAATAACACATACATACACAGGGTAGGTTCAACAACTATACAGCGCGTAGCTTGTACAGGATCCTGGTCACGGCACCAGTGTCATGGGGGTGATAAAAATGGGAAATATTGCGCCTAGAGCGGGACTCGAACCCACATCTCTTTGCATTCCGGGCCAGTGTGCTAACCATTACACCACCTAGGCTCCCTGATATCACCACACTACCCACGCCTACCTGTCTATGTGGTTACTTGCCTGAGAGGTCAGTGCAGACCACTACACTCGTCCCCCTGGAATTGTAAGTCTTTTAATGCTTACAATTACATACATACAGGCAATGCAATAACACATACATACACAGGGTAGATTCAACAACCATACAGTGCGTAGTTTGTACAGGAACCCTGTCACGGCACCAGTGTCATGGGGGGATAAAAATGGGAAATATTGCAGCCTAGAGCGGGACTCGAACCCACATCTCTTTGCATTCCGGGCCAGTGTGCTAACCATTACACCACCTAGGCTCCCTGATATCACCACACTACCCACGCCTACCTGTCTATGTGGTTACTTGCCTGAGAGGTCAGTGCAGACCACTACACTCGTCCCCCTGGAATTGTAAGTCTTTTAATGCTTACAATTACATACATACCGGCAATGCACTTACATATACATACACAGGGTAGGTTCAACAACTATACAGCGTGTAGCTTGTATAGGATCCTGGTCATGGAACCAGTGTCATGGGGGTGATGAAAATGGGAAATATTGTGCCTAGAGCGGGACTCGAACCCACATCTCTTTGTATTCCATGCCAGTGTGCTAACCATTACACCACCTAGGCTCCATGATATCACCACACTTCCCACGCCTACCTGTCTATGCGGCTCCTTGCCTGAGAGGTCAGTGCAGACTACTACAGTATTATTATGTCAATTATTATAATCTACCTTACTTTTTAGTTTGAGGTATTTACTTAAAATAAGTGGCTAACCTTTTGTAAAGATATTTTAACAGTAAACATGCCAAATTTATAACGATCAACCTGATGATTTATCTCGGGCCGGGGAAATGAAAATTTAAATGGCAAGAACTAAAAACCGTAATTAATTTTCTTTTCCATCCTGCTGTGATTTTAGATGTTGCTAGGACATAAAACCCATATAAGCAATCAAACTTTAACCATCGGGCTATTCCACCACCGCTTAAGGCGAGCCTACGTGTTAATATAAATAATTGTTTCCATGTGAATGTCTTGTGCCTCCTGCCACCGGTTGTCTGTCATCCTGTCATCCTGCCAGCCTGACCCTTGACTAGCAATGTCCGAGGTGGAGAGTTCGACTCCTGACAGACCATGGGCAGAAGGCCCTTAATTAAATAAGATTATAGAGCAATCCAAATAGCAATCTGAAGTTGACCATAGCAGTTAATAATATAAGTCTGGAGGACAGTAAAGACTGCAAGGAACGTTCATGTCACTTCTTAGGAGCTCACCATTTTATTCTTACCTCTTACTAACAGAATGAATTGATCAATAAAATCTATGTTCTTAGTTAAATATAGTTCAACAGTGGAATGTATGTTATAAGCCAAATCCCCTCCCATATAATTAAGTTAAATAAGTTTGGAATTTCCATAATAAAGGCCTAAATCTCGGCTAAAACATCGGAGCATGCAAAAACACGTCCGATGGGTCTGGGTCCGAACGCCCGACCTTCTATCGTTGCTAGGATAGTCACAATCGACGTATCCAAGCAACGCTTTACAGCAGGGAACCCGGCCTCGCAAAATGCGCGCCCACGCAAAATGCGCGCCTGCGCAAAATGCGGTCGAGTAGTCTCGCCCACTTCAAAACCAACTGTTGCTATGATTTAAAGCTCCTGTAAGCCATTAACTTAAACCCGCTGTTGCTAGGATATAAAACCTCTGTAACCAAGAAACCAATTGTTGCTAGGACGTAAAGCCCCTGTTAGCAAGAAACCCACATGCAGTCCTTCAGGGCTACCTTGTGTTTTGCAGATTCCATGCGATCTCTTGTTTCTACGCGTCTTGAAATTTCCACTTAGCTTCTCTCCACTTTCCTCTTGTTTTACACCAGGCAGGGTGGCCGAATAAGTAGAGCGTCCGTCTCCTGTTTTGGGAGCTCAGGAGATCCGAGACCATGAGTTTGTGGGTTCGAATCCTGGTCGAGTCAAACCAATGACTTAAAAATTGATACTTGTTGCTTCCTAGCCTGGCACTCGCATTATTAGGATAGAGCAATGACTGGTTGGCTCAGTGTCAGGATAATGTGACAGGTCATGGTGCTGGTGGCCAGATTTCCCAGTGGGGCAGCACTATAAAGTCGCCATGAGTGCGCACTGTCACAAGTCGGTACCTGTCCTGATATGACCTCAGATGTTGCTAGGATGTAAAACAACAAACAAACAAACAAACCTCTTGTTTTAACTTTCCTCTTGTCTGCACATTCTTCATGTTTTTTTATATTTTTTATTGCAGGTGAGTCGTGCTACTTGCTGACTGCGGAACAAATGCACCTGGACATCTCAAACAGGTAGCGCAATGAATCAGCAGTGCAGTTAGCGGGTGGTTCATTGAGGTTGGTTGTTGGAGTTTTACGTCCTGGCAACACCTAAGGTCACATCAGGACGGGTACCGACTTATGACAGTGCACACTCATGGCGACTTTATATATATTTATTTTGTTTGTTTGTTATTGAGGCTGTATTTATACTGTCCATTAGCATATAAGCCCGGGTACCCAGGCTTATTTTCAATGCTGGCCAGTTGTAGTGTTGGTGTTATCTTACCACACAGTGGCTGCTGATAAGGTATTTGATTGCCTGCATTTCAGTAGCAGATAGATAATTGGTTGGTACGGTTAGTAGCCTATGTTAGTTTTTTTGGATTTTCTTGGCATATATGTATTTATTTTTTCTACTCTTATTACTAGACTAGCCTACTCCTATCTACATATCACAAGCTTGTATGTAGCTGTGTGGTGTGTTATCTGGCTACTTTGGCATGGTTACCTTCCATTGGGCATACCGCTGGTGGGCCGTGACATATCACATGCCCCTTTGCAGTGCAGCTTAGTGGGGGTTTCCTTGCCTTATTTTGCACAAATATTTGTTGTTAGTTATTTAGAAACACAAAATGTTATTTGATGCAATTAGTTGTCATCTGCATATACTCAGAAGAGTTTAAAACGCTGGTTCTGCGCTGTTCAGCTGCCTGGATGGGCAACAAACCTTTCGGTAGAAAGGGGCATTAATTAGACAGAAACAGACGACACTTGATGGAAGCAGACAACATTTGGTAGAAGCAGACGACGTTTAATTGCAGCAGATGACATTTGGTGTTTCTAATTGGATGACATTTAGTATATGCTGAATGTATTTAATGGAAGCAGATGATATTTGATGTTTCTAAGTGAATTGGGTTGAGTATATGTAGCCAACACTTTTGTTTGCAGTCGACGACATTTGGTGTTTCTAATTGGATGAGATTTAGTGTATGTAGCCGACATTTAATTGTAGTGGATGACATTTGGTGTTTCTAATTGGATGAGATTTAGTGTATAGCCGACATTTAATTGTAGTGGTTGACATTTGGTGTTTTTAATTGGATGACATTTAGTGTATGTAGCCAACATTTAATTGCAGCAGATGACATTTGGTATTTCAAAATGGATGAGATATATTATGCAGATGATATTTAATTGAAGCAGACGATATTTGATGTTTCTAACTGAATGATATTCAGCATATATTTGCAAACAACATTTAATTGAAGATGACATTTGGTGTTTCGAAATGGATGAGATTTAGTATGTGCAGACATATCATTGAACCAAACAATATTTGATGTTTCTAAGATTTTTATTATATGCAGGCAACATTTAATTGAAGAAGATGGTGTTTGGTGTTTGGAAGTGGATGAGATTTAGTATATATATATATATATGTACATATATGCAGACAACATTTAATTGAAACTGACAACATTTGGTGTTTCTAAGTGAATGGGATTGAGAATATGCAGATGACAATTAATTGCATCAAATAACATTTTGAGATTTAGAATATATATGGTTCAATGAAATGTCTGCATATATATATGCAGATATTTCATTGAAGTAGACGATATTTAGCGTTTCTAAGTGAATGAAATTGAGTATATATACAGACATTTAATTGAAGATGACATTTGGTGTTTCTAAGTGGATGCGAAATTGTATATGCAGATGGCATTTAATCAAGGAAGACAACTTTTGGTGTTTACAATATAAGTTGATGCAATTTAGCATAAGCAGACATTTAATTGAACAGACAACAGTTAATAGCACTAACAGACTATACCTGGTAGAGAAGCAGACGACATTTGTTAGAAGTGGATGACATTCAGTATAAAATTATGCAGGCGACAATTATTTATAGCAGAAGATGATGACATTTAATGGGAACGTGTGACATTTACTAGAAACATATGACATATAGTAGAAGCGAATGATAGCCAATAGAACCGGGCATTGTGGTCCGTTATCCTCAGAGGCAGACGACATTTGAGACAACATTTCAGACCCACATTTGATAGGAAAAAAAGATGTTTGTAGAAGCAGACGGCATTTAGTAGAAGCAGACGACATTTGGTAGGCTCGTTAGTAAAAGCTAGCTTGGACAGGCAGACGCCGGGCATACGGAGATGCACGTGTTGCCTTGACAACCATGTCCGGTGTGATGGATGGACGTTGCCAATGGCAACAGGAAAGCAGCAGATGTGCTCGATAAAGTTTGCCACGTGGAGACGCCGCATCTCTCCGCCAACAAGCGGGGATGGGTTGGTTGGTTGATGGAGATTTACGTCCTGGCAACATCTAAGGTCATATCAGGACGGGTACTGACTTGTGACAGTGCACGCTCGTGGTGATCATCGCGCTTTGTAGTGCTGCCCCACTGGGAAATCAGGCTGCTGCCACCATGACCCGATATCTCATTCAGTCACATTATCCTGACACTGAGCATTATCCTGACACTTGCCCTATCCTATAGAGGGAGTGCACATGACGTCATTACTTAGCAATCAGTGGTCAGTGGGCTGCCATCTTGGATTACGAGCACCCTCCCTAGCCATGTTGTGAATGCATGCAGATGCAGTAAAACAGAGTTTTCTTGTGTTATCGGAGGTTCTGGGCAGTTTACATCCAATGTGTTTACTTACAGCACTTTAGCAACAACTTCTGAGGCCAAACTGCTCAAAACAGTGAAAAATAAACCAACAAATCAGTAAATAACTACATTGTAGGCAGTTGCAAGCCTTCTGTATGTCATCCAATATGGCCACCGAAAGTTGTCTCATGACATCATTACACCCCCTCTATTAATGCAGAGCCGCGCCAAGCTAGGAAGTGACAAATATCAGTTTCATAAGTCATTGGTTTGGCTCGCCCGGAAAGCGAACTCCTGATTTCCCGCATCGTCTGCGATCTACCGATTTGGGCACCACATCCGGTATGGGGGGTGGTGGGGGGGTGGGGGTGGGGGGGAGAGAATGACTTGAGAAATGACATGTGGTGTGAGGGTACGTGGGGATGACGTACGGTCCGAATATGGGGAAATGACATGAGAAGTGAAGACACATGGGAATGAATGACATGAGAAGTGGGATTGACGTGGGAATGACATGAGAAGTGAGAATATGTGGGGGATGACATGAGAACTGAGAATATTTGGGAATGACATGAGAGCTGGGAATGAGATGAAGTAGAATACATGGGAATGACATGAGAAGAGGGAATGACATATGAATGGGAATACATGGGTAGCGGTAACAAATCTAAGCCGACACTTAGATCTAGGCTATTAGCATGTAGCGGTAACTAAGCTAAGCCTACACTTTTCACATCTAGGCTATTAGAATGTAGCAGTAACTAAGCTAAGCCTACACTTTTCACATCTAGGCTATTAGCATGTAGCGGTAACTAAGCTAAGCCTACACTTTTCACATCTAGGCTATTAGCTTGTAGCGGTAACTAAGCTAAGCCTACACTTTTCACATCTAGGCTATTAGCATGTAGCGGTAGCTAAGCCAAGCCTACACTTTTCAGATCTAGGCTATTAGTATTACCAGGTAGCGGTAGCTAAGCTAAGCCTACACTTTTCACATCTAGGCTATTAGCCTGTAGCGGTAACTAAGCTAAGCCTACACTTTTCACATCTAGGCTATTAGCATGTAGCGGTAGCTAAGCTAAGCCTACACTTTTCACATCTAGGCTATTAGTATTACCAGGTAGCGGTAGCTAAGCTAAGCCTACACTTTTCACATCTAGGCTATTAGCATGTAGCGGTAACTAAGCTAAACCTACACATATTAGATTTAGGCTATTAGTATTACCACCTAGTGGTAACTAACCTGAGCCTACACTTTTCAGATCTGGGTTACTACCAGGTAGTGCTAACCGACCTAAGCCTACACTTATCAGATCTAGGCTATTGTTACCTAGCGCTAACTAATCTAAGCCCACACTTAGATCTAGGTTATTACCATCTAGCGGTAACTAAGCTAAGCCTACACTTATCAGGTCTATGCTATTAGTATTACCAGGTAGCGGTAACTAAGCTAAGCCTACTCTTAGTCTTATCAGATCTAGGCTATTAGTATTACCAGGTAGCGGTAACTAAGCTAAGCCTATACTTATCAGATCTAGGCTATTACTATTACCAGGTAGTGGTAACTAAGCTAAGCCTATACTTATCAGATCTAGGCTATTGGTATTACCAGGTAGTGGTAACGAAGCTAAGCCTACACTTATCAGATCTTGGCTATTAGTATTACCAGGTAGCGGTAACTAAGCTAAGCCTATACTTATCATATCTGGGCTATTACCACCTTGCGCTAACCAATCTTCCTATGCTTAGATATGGCTATCACCAGGTAGCAGTGCCTAAACTAAACGTAAGCCTAAGCTTAGATCTAGGCCATTATTATCTACCACCTGGTGGTGACTACAGTAAGCTCACTCCTACCTATCTAGCCTATTGTGTAACTATACTAAACCCGCCCCTATCAGATCTAGGCCACCTGGTGGTGACTATAGTAAGCTCACTCCTACCACATCTAGCCTATTGTGTAACTATATTAAGCCCGCCCCTATCAGATCTAGCCTATTGTGTGACTACACTAAGCCCACCCCTATCAGATATAGGCTGTTGCCACCTAGCGGTAACTAAGCTCCTATCAGATCTAGGTCACTATTACCTACCACCTGGTGGTGACTGCAGTAAGCTCACTCCTAGCCTATTGTGTGACGCCCCTATCACAAGTATCAGATCTAGGCTGTTGCGACCTGGCGGTGACTATAGTAACCCTGGGCCGTGCAGTTGCAGTGCGTGGCTGTCAGCAGTAGGGGAGCGCCCATTGTCTGCGCCTGACGGACCGAGGGGAGCATTCATTGTGAAGTAGCGGCAATGTAGAGGGAGCCACATTCAGCCTTGTCGATTTGTATGTTCACGGTTGGGGTTGGGTTGGGGGCGGCCACCACTAAAACGCTAGCGGCTTTGAAATGCACGCATTTCCCATTGTCAGTGCAAACTGGTCTTATGCTGGCCCATTTGTAGCCACACGCCAAGTGTAGCTTAGTCTTCCGGGCCCACTTTGAAAGAATTATTTTATATAATAATAATTTTTATTATTCATTTGATTTGATTTGATTTGATTTTTTTATCATAATTTTGTTTATTTTTGTTTAATTTTTTTCTCAAATAGGCTCATGCGTGTAAAGTGTAATCTGGTGCATTTGTGTAAGGCTGGATCTATAAACTATAGGGTGTGAATAAACAGCTGGCCACTTTGGTTTGGTTCTGTGGTGTTGGATGAGGTGTATTGAGGATGTGGCGGGGGGAGGGGGGTGGATTAATGATCACGTGACTGGCTATATTAGGACATGTGAGCACTGGTGTTATTGCAAATGAACTTCTGCTGATAGAACAACACAGGCATCAACGTATATACGTATGTGAACCGGGCGCGGTAGCCGAATCGGTAGAGCGCAGGCCTCCCGTGCGGGAAATTGGGAGTTTGGTTCCCAGTCGAGTCAAACCAATGACTTACAAAATTGATACTTGTCGCTTCCTAGCCTGGCGCTCAGCAATTATCTGTTAATGAGATAGGGCAAGGACTGCTTAGCTCAGTGTCAGGATAATGTGACTGAGTGGGATATCAGGTCATGGTGCTGGCTGTGTGATTTCCCAGTGGGGCAGCAGTATAAAGTCATCATAAGTGTGCACTGTCACAAGTCGGTGCCCATCCTGATATGACCTTAGATGTTGCCATGATGTAAAACTCCAGCAACCAACCAACCAACATATATGTGAATAGTCGAAGCGAGTAGGAAGGGTGACTTCAAATGGGTCAAACCCAAAGGCTAAAGCCCATTTGTAATCATACCACCCACCGACGACTGCTATGAATCTGCCTACAAGTATGTTTAATTGTGTCTTTCGGGTTTTGTATTTTTTGATCGCATGTGTACAGATCCATTTTTCGATTCGCCATGTAAACTATGTTCTGACGACTTCATATGGTGCTTGTGTCATTCGGCCGAGCAAAATTAAAGCACCTGTGCATCAGAGCAACGCATGTGCAGTAATGAAAATATCAATAGTTTGTTACCAGCTATTTCTGCCTTTCTCACACCAGCCTCCAAAAAACATAAAGCTTGTTTTATTTACCAAGGCCTCCGGAGCACATTGATTTTTATCATCGGCTATTGGACGTCAAACATACGGTCATTCTGACATATTTCTTTGGAGGAAACCCGCTGTTGCCACATAGGCTACTCTTCCCAATAAGCAGCAACGGGTCTTTTATAGGCACTTTCCCACAGACACGACAGCACATACCACAGCCTTTGATGAAGCGGTTGTGGACCACTGGTTGTTTTCAGCCTCTGTGCTGTTCAGCAACGTGGTCATGCACTGCCTCATTGGTTGCCTGGTTTCATGGTTCACAGACTCTCCATGGTTCGTTAACCCCACCTCTCTCCTTCCCCTTGGTTGCTAACTCAGGTTCCCATGGTAACTCTCTCAATACCCCTGTGATCTCTAAAGCGCTCCCACCCTGTCACCCTCCGTCCCTCCCACCCTTCCTGGGTGATTAATTTGGGTTTTATGTCTGAGCAAAATCTAAGGTGATGTCAGGACAGATGTCGATATACCACAATGCACACTTATGCTTGCTTTATAATATGCTGCCTCATTAGTCCATCATGGCCTGATATCCCACTCAGTCACATTATCCTGGGGCCCAGACGGGATGGCCGAATGAGTTAGAGCATCCATCTCCCGTGTTGGTAGATCGTGGGGTCGTGGGTTCGAACCCTGGTCGAGTCAAACCAATGACTTAAAAATTGATACTTGTCGCTTCCTAGCCTGGCACTCTGCATTATTAGGACAGGGCAAGGACTGGTTGGCTCAGTGTCAGGATAATGTGACTGAGTGGGATATCAGGTCATGGTGCTGTTGGCCTGGCTTTCCTGTGGGGCAGCACTATAAAGTTGCCATGAGTGCACACTGTCACAAGTCGGTGCCCGTCCTGATATGACCTTTGCTAGGACGTAATCAGATGGGATGGCCGAATGAGTTGAGAATCAGTATCCCAATTTGGCAGATGTGGGATTTGAAACCCATGGGTTCGAACCCTGATCGAATCAAACCAATGACTTAAGAATGTATACTTGTCGCTTCCTATCCAAGCGCTCCGCATTATTATGATAGGGCAAGGACTGGTTGGCTCAGTGTCAGGATAATGTGACTGAGTGGGATATCAGGTCATGGTGCTGGCAGCCTCATCTCCCAGTGAGGCAACACTATAAAGTCGACGTGAGTGCGCACTGTCACAAGTCTGTACCCGTCCTGATAAGCCTTTGTTTTGACTCAGGAGCCATTAGTTAGTCCCATAGCACTGCCCGTCCTGATATGACCTTAGATGTTGCTAGGACGTAAAACAACAACAAACAAACAACAACCCATAGCACTGTCTCTGTGACAGGACTGCTGGACAGCCATGTGAGAAAAAGTGTCGTATAACTGAGATATAGAAATAACTACATTAATTTTCGATCTAATATGCTAACTATATTCTTCAAATACTTATCTACCACAGTCCTCTACTCTTGGAGGGAAGAATATATAGAATCATGTAGATTAAAGCTGCACAGTCCGATCAAATATCAAATTTTCAAAACCAAACCAATTATCTAGATTTGATTTGACATATCTAACTTAGATACGGATGCATTTATTAAGCATTTGTTTCTGCGTAGAAGGTAATACTGAGTCATTTTAACAGAACCTGTTAGTGCAGAAGTCTATGGTGTCAGAGTTTTGGCAAGCATGCCAAAACTAATTTTCCATGTTTGCACTCAAAATATCTCAAGAGTTTACATTTTAAAATAAACGTAACTTAGTAAAGTAGATACTAGTGATCGATCTAATATATTTATCTCAGAAAAAATACAGAAATTAAAAAACATCGGACTCTGCAACTTTAATAGTCCTTAAAAGTTGAATAGAGAGCATTCAGTGGCTACCATCTTCTTTTTTCCATTCTCTCCCATTTCACCGACTCTACGCCAACATAGATAAACACTAGCACACTGGAACCAGGAGGTCCACATCTTTTATTCTTCCAAAGCAGCTTTTGTTCGGATTCAGCCATGTTTGTCATTCACCCCTTATTGTGGGTAGGGGTTTGTTTGTTTGTTGTTGTTTTACGTCCTAGCAACATCTAAGGTCATATCAGGACGGGTAGGGGTGAATATTTTATCTAGTGGGGGTGGGATCAGGGGGGGCATGCGATTGAATCCATGACCTGCCACACACAGAGTGAACTCCCTTCATGGCAGGTCGTGGGTTCAATCCCCAGCCGAGTCCAAACAGCGGAAGCCATACAACATTGATGCTTTGGCTACCATGGTTTGTTGGATGTTCGCTGTTGGTTTGTGGGGTTTCTATTGGTTTCTTTAGTTGTTGGTGGGTGTGTGTGGGGGGGAGGGAGATGGGGGAAGGACTTCCGGGTCAGCATAGATCGCACCTGCGCAAAGAGTTGAAAGCTGTACTGGACGCAGCACATTCCCATACTGGCTTCCCGCCCAACAATGAAGAGGAAACCTGACAGTAGTGAAAATGCAATCGTTCGGGTTCCGCCCTTTTCTTCTCATGTTTGATAGTCTCCGGCCCAATCTTTGTTTCACTTTATTTCCTATGCACATTTACGCTAACTTTTGTTGTCGTTTCTTGTTTTGTTTGTTAAGCCCCTGTCACACCTCGCCGGATTGAGGAAACGGAAAGAAAACAGAACAAAATCCGTTGATATCCAGCAAAGCCTGGTTTGTGTCTGTTGCATATCCGTTGATATCCGGCCCGATCCATTATAAGTTTTGAACATGCACAAAACTTGGAACGGATCCCACCGGATTGACGTCTATGGTTGTTGTCCGGTTTGAGTCCACATACCATCCGTTGGCTATCCGTTCATGTCCGCTTCATGTCCGTTCGTCCAGCAGCCTTTGACCCGATATCGCAACATTTTGACACATTTTAATACATTTTGATACTTATCACGCCCAAACACCACCGGACTAGACAATTCTGTCCATTGCTCAATCTGGCGAGGTGTGACAGTGGCTTTACATGTGTCTCGCTGAATGAATAAGAGATTGAAATTTCAATCGCGGACAATCAGTCTTCCCCATTCCACTGCTTCTTTTCCTATCCTAGTTATGCCGAGCGCCAAGCTAGGCAGCGACAAGTGCCTTTTTTTTTTTTTAAGTCATTGATTAGATTTCACCAGTGTTACTACTGTTAGAACCCGTTGGTTTCAAATCCTGTGACCTACCAAAATGGGAATCGGGCATTCAACTCATTGGGCCATTGCAGCCTGCAAGTTGAAAGAGAGCAAACAGGGTGGGAGGTAAGGGGGGGGGAGGGAGGGGGGGGGGGAGAAAAAAATATGATTTGTGACAAAAACGCCCGCTGAGCCTTGTGGATTCCGCCATACAAAGTGGCTGACACTTTAGTTCTCCGGTCTCCCGCAGGGTGGCGCATCGCTCACGTCTCAATAGGGCGGGCCACACACGCGCACAGAAACCCCCACCCCACCATCCTAACACACACACACACACACACACACACACACACACACACACACACACACACACACACACACACACACACACACACACACACACACACTCCTCCGCCTGACCTGCAGAAAGAGGTCACTGTGACCTAATTCAATCAACCCACCCACCCCCATCTCTAACCACGTCATCAGTTCCTCCTTTGTGTCGACACTCCGGTAGGTGGTAGCACTGTGGCAACTTTTTTTCCGCTTCCCCCCCCCCCACCCCCCCGCCCTCCCTTCTTCTTGTCCACTTGTTGACGTAATTTGGCGCAATTTGACTTAATTTGTCGTAATTTGTTCGGCGGGGGGGGGGGGGAGCGACAGGGGGAGCGTCGGACCCATGGGACTTTTGGGTGAGGGTGGAGAGGAAGCTATAAAATAAATAAATAAAAATGTTACGGTGTATTAAAGCTGCATAGTCCGATGAAATATCAAATTTTCAAAACCAAACCAAATATCTAGATTTGATTTTTACATATCTAACTTAGATACTGATGCACTTATTAAGCATTTGTTTCTGCATAGAAGGCAATACTGAGTCAATTTAACAGAACCTGTTGCTGCAGAAGTCTATGGTGTCAGAGTTTTGGCAAGCATGCCAAAACTAATTTTCCATGTTTGCTCTCAAAATATCTCAAAAGTTTACCATTTAAAATAAAAGTAACTTTGAACTAATGTAAAGTAGATACTAGTGATCGATCTAATATATGTATCTCAGAAAAAATACAGAAATTCAAAACTATCGGACTATGCGACTATGCTGAGTGAGCCGTCTTGGTATTATAGGGTCTTTGTATAAACATAGACACTAATAAAGTCTGTACTAGACTACTAAATGACTGAAACGTACAATCCTCCAAGCATTGTTTATCCCATCATTACTAACAACCTACTTACTCAAACTACTTCATGAAGTCAAAAAACACACCTGAGGTATTAACCTTTTAAGCATAACCCTATAAGCTAACCACACTCTATCTAACAGAATAAACAAACCATTCTACTAACACTCACTCCATCTCAAAATGTTAACTCGAACAACATGATAGTTTTGCAATTCACAACATAGTAGGCATACAAACCTATGAAGGGAAACTATGCACCTAACCACTTCGTAATGTAAAGGTCTAACCAATACACATATATGTATCAAGTGTGTAGGAATTCAACATATAACTGCTATTTTTGTATGTGAATTGTCAAACTATACCATATGTAAGTCTTTGAATGTTTGATATTGTTATTTCAGCTGATTTGGGCTAGCTGCATATATTGTAAATAACTGTATTGTCACATGGCTGGAAGACCAGTGCCACAGCGCTGACAAAAGACTTTATTCAATGAATAAACTATATTTACAACAACAAAAAATAATAATAATATGTAGGATATCTCTCTAGAGAACCAACAGAGATGACGGTTGGGGGAGGGGGGTTACTAGGGTGACGTAGTGTGACCAGTGGTGACGTCATACTTAGTCAGGCAAAAGTACCATGGAACCTCGTGTTTTGAGTCTAAAGGTTTTTTTTTATCGTTGATTATTGATGTTTAGGGCATATATATTCAGAAACCTCTGGGTGACATCATGGCACCTTTGAACAATTTGTGCTAGGCGCCTAAATCCAAGATGGCCACCTCAGAATCAGAGCAAATCTATTTCCCTCATATCTTCGTGAATAGATCGATAGAAACATGAATGAAAGGTCATTTGATGTGTTTTCGGAAATAAGGAATCGAACGCAGCTGTGATTTTCCCAATAAAACACAAAGAAATCGATAATATTTCTGTTTTAAAGTGTACTAAATATGTAAGAGAAGAAATGTTTAAAGAACAAACAGAGATGGTGGTGGGGGTTACTAAGGTGAAGCAGTGTGACAAGGGGTGATGGGGGTTACTAAGGTGAAGCAGTGTGACAAGTGGTGATGGGGGTTACTAAGGTGAAGCAGTGTGACAAGCGGTGATGGGGGTTACTAAGGTGAAGCAGTGTGACAAGCGGTGGTGGGGGTTACTAAGGTGAAGCAGTGTGACAAGCGGTGATGGGGGTTACTAAGGTTAAGCAGTGTGACAAGGGGTGATGGGGGTTACTAAGGTGAGCAGTGTGACAGCGGGTGATGGGGGTTACTAAGGTGAAGCAGTGTGACAAGGGGTGATGGGGGTTACTAAGGTTAAGCAGTGTGACAAGCGGTGATGGGGGTTACTAAGGTGAAGCAGTGTGACAAGCGGTGATGGGGCTTACTAAGGTGAAGCAGTGTGACAAGCGGTGGTGGGGGTTACTAAGGTGAAGCAGTATGACAAGGGGTGATGGGATTTACTAAGGTGAAGCAGTGTGACAAGCAGTGATGGGGGTTACTAAGGTGAAGCAGTGTGACAAGCGGTGATGGGGGTTACTAAGGTGAAGCAGTGTGACAAGCAGTGATGGGGGTTACTAAGGTGAAGCAGTGTGACAAGCGGTGATGGGGGTTACTAAGGTTAAGCAGTGTGACAAGGGGTGATGGGGGTTACTAAGGTGAAGCAGTGTGACAAGCGGTGATCGGGGTTACTAAGGTGAAGCAGTGTGACAAGCGGTGGTGGGGGTTACTAAGGTGAAGCAGTATGACAAGGGGTGATGGGGTTTACTAAGGTGAAGCAGTGTGACAAGCAGTGATGGGGGTTACTAAGGTGAATCAGTGTGACAAGGGGTGATGTGGTTTACTAAGGTGAAGCAGTGTGACAAGCAGTGATGGGGGTTACTAAGGTGAAGCAGTGTGACAAACAGTGATGGGGGTTACTAAGGTGAAGCAGTGTGACAAGGGGTGATGTGGTTTACTAAGGTGAAGCAGTGTGACAAGGGGTGATGTGGTTTACTAAGGTGAAGCAGTGTGACAAGCGGTGATGGGGGTTACTGAGGTGAAGCAGTGTGACAAGCGGTGGTGGGGGTTACTAAGGTGAAGCAGTATGACAAGGGGTGATGGGGGTTACTAAGGTGAAGCAGTGTGACAAGCAGTGACGTCACACTGCTGCTTTTATGTCTTTTTTGTGTGTGTACATTAGTCTTTTAAGCAGGGGAAATTTCAAGCGCAGACGATTGGTCTTCCTCATTCGACTGCTCCTTGCCCTATCCTAATAATGCCGAGCGCCTGGCTAGGAAGCGACAAGTATACAATTTTTAAGTCATTGGTTTGACTCAACCAGGGTTCAAACCCCACGATTTACCAACACTGGAGACGGATGCTCTAACTCATTCGCCATCCTGTCTGGTTCTCGCTTCGATGACATTACTGATGTTATAAGCTGCACAATCGGAGGAAAGCAGAAACATTTTCTAAGCCAAAACTCTGACCTAGATTTGATCTCGACATACCCAACTAAAGCCACAGTCAGACTGGATTGTGACCGCTTGTGACCACCTTGCGACCACTTTGGACCAAAGAACCCACAGTCACCAGGTACTTCCTTGCGACCAAGGTAATGGTCGTTGACCTCTGGGTGACCAGGTTTTTGGTACAGTAGCTTCAACCTCGTTGCGACCAAAATTGTTAAATTAGCGCAGTATTTCTCTTCTATGTAGAACCCATGAGGTTGTGGGTTCGAATCCTGGTCGAGTCAAACCAATGACTTAGAAATTGATACTTGTCGCTTCCTAGCCTGGCACTCGGCATTATTAGGATAGGGCAAGGACTGGTTGGCTCAGTGTCAGGATAATGTGACTGAGTGGGATATCAGGTCATGGTGTTGGTGGCCTGGTGTCCCAGTGGGGCAGCACTATAAAGTCCATGAGTGCGCACTGTCACAAGTCAGCAGCTGTCCTGATATGACCTTAGATGTTGCTAGAATGTAAAACAACAAACAAACAAAAACCTTCTATGTAGCAACAAATATTTAATGGATGCATCAGAATCTAAGTTGGATTCATAGAATCGAATCTCACTCAATAACATTTGATTTTGTTGTTGAAAATGGGAGAAGGATGTAGCTCAGGTGGTGGCGTGTCCACCTGTGAAGGTGTCGGTCATCCTATCAATCCCGCTCATTGGTTCCATTTTCAGTTTGGGCTATTTTAAATTCCAGCCAGTGGTCCACAACTGGTTCATCAAAGGCTGTGGTATGTGCTGTCCTGTCTGTGGGGAAAGTGCATATAAAAGACCCCTTGATGCTTATCGAAGGAGTAGCCTATGTGACGGCACCGGGTTTCCTCCAAAGAAATATGTCAGAATGACCATATATGTTTGACGGTGAATAGCTGATGATAAAATCAATGTGCTCCGCAGGCGACGTTAAATAAAACAAGCTTTGTGGTCGAAAATGTGTTGCTTTCATCGGACTATGCAGTATTTGCTTTGAACCGGCCGCGGTTCGAATCCCATGAAAGCGGGGTGCTCAACCCATTAGGCCATCCCGTCGAACAGTCGGGACGAGATGCGGGCCGTAGATTGGCGAGAGTTGGGGCCTCAAATCTCGACTCTTAAAACGAGATAGGATCAGGTGTGGACAGGCAGCACTCTCCTATCGCATCGTGGATCGACGTGGCCATTTATAAAGCTGAGGGACTGTTTGTTTTTTTGTTGTTGTTTTACATTCTAGCAACATCTAAAGTCATATCAGGATGGGTACCGACTTGTGACAGTGCGCACTCATGGCGACTTTATAGTGCTGCCCCACTGGGATACCAGACCACCAGCACCATGACCTGGTATCCCACTCAGTCACATTATCCTGACACTGAGCAAACCAGTCCTTGCCCTATCCTGATAATGCCCAGCACCTGGCTAGGAAGTGACAAGTATAAATTTTTAAGTCATCGGTTTGACTCCACCAGGGTTCGATCCCACGGTCTACCAACACGGGAGACGGACACTCTAAGTCTAACTCATTCGGCCATCCTGTTTGGTTCTGAGGGACTGTGGGGGGAGAGTGTGTGACACAGGTCTAACGCCTAGACAGACGCCCGCAGGATTCATTCATTGTTCGCTTTGCATGGCAAATTGCAATGTATGTTAGCATGGCGTGAGCGGGCGCCGTGGCCGAGTAGGTAGAGCGCACGCTTTCCATGCGGAAGGTTGGGAGTTCAATTCCTGGTCGAGTCAAACCAATGACTTACAGCATTGAAATTTGTCGCTAGCCAGCCTCAAGAACTGTTTAGCTCAGTGTCAGGATAATGTGACTGAGCGGGATATCAGGACATGGTGCCGGTGGTCAGATTTCCCAGTTTGGCAGGACTATTAAGTCGCCATGAGTGTGCACTGTCACAAGTCTGTACCCGTCCTGGTATGACGTTAGATGTTGTCAGGACGTAAAATTCCAACAAACCAACCGACCAAACTTATTATGACGGGAGGTGTGTCATTCAAAGTTTTAAACATTTTCACGGTTGTACCAGAATGCATGATGTAGCAGAGAGAGGCGTGGTCATCTGCAAAAGTAGTACCCTTTGTATCACCGTGAGAATGTTGAAAACTTTACACCCCCATCACACCAAACTAGTTCTCAAAACGTCTGAACCCGATCTAAAACGGGGTAGAACGTAGCCGCCGAAAATGTTGAACATGCTCAAAGTTCTAGAGCACCCTTCCGTCCTTGCCCGTCTATGCAGTTTATAAAATGTTAGTAAAACGTTGCTACTATGTTCACTAGTTCGCACACAGTTTGAGCCCATTCAGCAACATTTTCAAGAACGTAGTCAGAACTACTTTGGTGTGATGGGGGTATTATATGACCACTTACATAGGCATATATCGCTAAGCAATGATCAAGTCCATCATATAAAATCATGAAGTATAATACTATATATTAATCAGGGATGAAAGATGTCCGCGGTTTGGCGGATTTCCAGGATTGTTTATATTAACAGATTAATGTTAAATAAAATTCCAAAAGGTGGGATGTATATGACACCAGTTGGGTGGTTCGAATCCCTTTCTTATATGACCTTAGATGTAGCTAGAACATCGAATCTAAACAAGAAAGTGTTTGGTACGGGCGATAATACAATCACAACAAGGCTAGTTGAAACCTGACTTCGGTATTTTTCCACTATTCCCTGATAATGCTAAACCTATGTGAGAATATCCGCATTTCCGCTTTTTTCCCCGGAGACTACTTTCATCCCTGATTAATAGGTTAATTGTTACGTAAAATGAGCAATTGCCCAAGTTGAGGTGCAATTGTTGCTAATATTAGTAATAATAATAAAAAATGTGTATATATCGCGCTTGATGTTCATTATCTATCTACAGTAAAACCTCTCTAAATCGACCGACCATGGGACCGACTTTACGTGGTCCATTTAGGGAGGTGGCCGGTTTGGAGAGTTAGAATACCCTTACAGCAGTATTGTTGGGACCCAAATAAAGCAATCGATATAGAGGAGTGATCGATCTGTGGAGGGGGTCGGTATAGAGAAGTTTGACTGTATATATATTTGTTTGATTGATTGATTGATTGATTGGTGGTTGCTTTACGCCGTGTCGGCAGCATAGGCCATATTCACGGCGTTATATTTGTTTGAAGTGAGGGAAAAGATACTGTTGGTGTCGGTTCCCAGGAGGAGGGAAGCAGAGAGTGCCCGGTTACAAGGGGTTTTGTGGGTGTGGGTGTTTTCATTCTGTTTACCTCAGTAGAGATGGATGTAAATCCATGGAACTTTTTTTAGTTTTTTGTTGTTGAAGATTTATACTGCCTATCATGGATAAGCCTGAATAGGCTTGTTTTCACCATTAGACAGTTTGTCGATAGAAAGCCCGAGCCTACACTTTTACTGACCAAAGGGATTTTTTACCTCCCACACCACATTGACATGGTATGAGAGCAACTGGCCTTTGATGACGCTGTAAGTTATACACAGAGGTGGAAATCCAAATTGGCAGAGGTGGGGGCACAGGGAACTGCTATGACATAAGGACCAGGGGGGATGGCCAAATGAGTTAGAGCATCCGTCTCCCGTGCTAGTAGATCGTGGGCTCGAACCTTGGTCGAGTCAAACCAATGAGTTAAAAATTGATGCTTGTCGCTTCCTAACCTGGCGCTCGGCAGTATTAGGACAGGGCAAGGACTGGTTGGCTCAGTGTCAGGATAATATGACTGAGTGGGATATCAGGTCATGGTGCTGGCAGCCTGGTTCCCCAGTGGGACAGCACTATAAAGTCGCTATGAGTGCGCACTATCACAAGTCGGTACCCATCCTGATATGACATTAGATGTTGCTAGGATGTAAAACAACAACAAACAAACAACAGCTATGTTATAAACAGCGGAATTGTACTTATACTTATGCTTATACTTATCCTCTTCTGTTTATATATTTAGGCCTAATAGCCTGTTAACAGATTCAGCTTATCTATATATTACCTGTCATAATTAATTTATAGTGGTCATGTGGCGAAGACTGACTATATCGATACTGACGCCAAAATTTATCGAGTCTGTTTGCCAATTGCTGCATTTAGTGATAGAGCTTCGACTATTTCGGGTGGAAGCCTATTCCAAATGTTTGCCGCTGTGGGAGTCATGTTGCTGCTGCTAGTCATGTTCCTTGTGTCCATGACCTGATGTTCACTGGAATTATTTTTTAGTTGCCAACCCTCACATTTTTGGAAAGCTTAAACAATGCCAAAACAGAAAATCCACGTTTCATATTTTTTAATGCACATAACTAGGTTAAATAGGTCAATTTAGGGCAAAAAGCCATCTTTTGTCTAATTTTCGCTCTAAAAATTCTAAATTGTTGGTTATTGTTTTACGTTTGTTTGTTGTTGTTTATGTCCTAGCAATATCTAAGCAATATGGCGTTGGTTGTGTGATAAACCATGATATTAACAGACACAATACCCACAGGGCTGACCGGGCACGGTGGGCGAATCGGTAGAGCACAGGCCTCGCGTGTGGAAGATCAGGAGTTCGCGAGTTCGGTTCCCAGTCGAGTCAAACCAATGACTTAAAAATTGATACTTGTTGCTTCCTAGCCTGGTGCTCACCATTATTAGGATAGGGCAAGGACTGGTTAGCTCGGTGTCAGGATAATGTGACTGAGTGAGATATTGTGTCATGGTGCCGGCGGTCTGATTTCCCAGTGGGGCAGCACTATAAAATCACCATGAGTGCATACTGTCACAAGTCGGTACCCGTCCTGATATGACCTTAGATGTTGCTAGGATGTAAAACAACAACAAACAAACCCACAGGGCTATGGCATCTCTACTGTACATATATCATATTGGACATGAATTATTGTTCTGTGTGAAAGCAATTACCGTGAATCAATTATGCAATATTTATTAGATACAACCCGTTGCTTTTTATGTCAAAATGATTACCACGAAGCAATTACATCACCGAAAGACATGATTTCACATGCGCCTAATAATATCTAATAGCTTCGTGGGTGGGCTGAAGCTAGTTCGTCTGTAACCGTGTCGGTCAAAGTCAGAATATCGTGCCTTCTGAACCGGAATTTCTTGAAGAGTTCTTGATCATTGAATTTTTCAAATGGATTCGTTCTGTCGCGGAAGAGCCGGTCCCTGCGCAACTGTCTCTGCATATAACGCCAATAAATGAAGACCTCCATCTTGACCCCCGCGAGTAACTCCGACGCCCACGAGTAACTCGGACGTTAAACCACCTATGTATTGGGGTTAGTGCGGGCGACCTTAACTCTCGAGGCGTTTGCCTAACCCGGACACATACATGGTCCCTTTTGGCCACTAACCCGGGAAATCCGCACAACGCTCGGGTTAGGACCGCTAACCCGGACTCATACATTTGGCCCCAGAGGTCTACCCTGACTGACTTCTCAGGCAATGAAAGGAAAGCTTTCGTTTATTTAACGATGTCTCTACTAGAGCACATTGATTATTATCATCGGCTATTGGACGTCAAACATATGGTCATTCTGACATATTACTTTGGAGGAAACCTGCTGCCGCCACATAGGTTACTCTTTCCAATAAGCACCAAGGGGTCTTTTATATGCACTTTCTCACAGACAGGACAGCACATACCCCAGCCTTTGATGAACCAGTTATACACTGGTTGGAACGGAAGATAGCCTAAACTGCAAATGTGCCCAATAAGCAGGATCGATAGGATGACCCACACTTTCACAGGTGGACACTCTACCGCTTGAACTACGTCCCGCTCCTATCTCTCAGGCAAAGAGCCGCATAGACACGTATATGTGAGTAGGGTGGTGATATCAGGGAGCCTGGGTGGTGGAATGGTTAGCACACTGGCCCGGAATGTAAGTGGTGTTTCGATTCCCGCTCTAAGTGTGATATATATATTTCCCAATTTCATCACCCAGACGGGATGGCCGAATGAGTTAGAGCGTCCATCTCCTGTGTTGGTAGTTTGTGGGATCATGGGTTCGAATCCTGGTCGAGTCAAACCAGTGACTTAAAGATTGATACTTGTCGCTTCCTAGCCAGACGCTCGGCATTGTTAGAATAGGGCAAGGAGCAGTAGAATGAGGAAGACCAGTCGTTTGCAACTGAAATTTACCCTGCTTAATCAACTAACGTACTAAAAAAAACCTAACTGATATGAATATTAGATATATTTTAATGAAAGATCACGCTTAGAATGGGTTACTTAAGTTTGAATGCGTAGGTCAGGATTGGTCTGCACTACACCATTGAAGTATAAGTATCCCACAACTAGTGGTCCACAACTGGTTCATCAAAGGCTGTGGTATGTGCTGTCCTGTCTGTGGGAAAATGCATATAAAAGACCCCTCGCTGCTTATCGGAAAGAGTAGCCTATGTGGCGGCAGCGGGTTTCCTCCAAAGAAATATGTCAGAATGACGATATGTTTGACATCCAATAGCCGATGATAAAAATGAATGCGGCTAGAGGCGTCTTCTTTTTTGTGTGCACGTATCCCATGGCTATTATTATGTTATCAATATTTCTGTAATGTCACACAAGAAAAGGAAGGGTGTAGTTAACAGGTTATATGGCCTACTCAAAAACCTTCAAATTTAGCTTTAGGAAATAGTACGGGTTGCACTACTTTCCAGGCTTGTAAACTTGTAATACACCATATTGCACATCGTCAATGAGGACAGTCATTAAGGCTGAATGTGACCAGACGGGATGGCCGAATGAGTTAGAGCGTCCGTCTCCCGTGTTGGTAGATCATGGGAACGTGGGTTAGAATCCTGGTCGAGTCAAACCAGTGACTTAAAAATTGATACCTGTCGCTTCCTAGCCAGGTGCTCGGCATTATTAGGATAGGACAGGGACTGGCTAGCTCAGTGTCAGGATAATGTGACTGAGTCATGGCGCTGGCGGCCTGGTCACCCAGTGGGGCAGCACTATAAAGTTGCCAGGAGTGCACACTGTCACAAGTCGGTACCCGTCCTGATATGACCTTAGATGTTGCTAGGACATAAAACAACAACAAACAACAAACAAACAAACACTGAATAGCCGCAGCCTGACAACAGAGACCCTCGGAACATGGTTGGACCCTAAATAACTCCCAGAGAATAGGATGTTTCAAGATATACAGTAAAACCTCTCTAACTGACCACCTCCACACATCAATCACTCCCCTATATCGATCACTTTAAAAAAAAATCCCAAACCATCACCCATATAATACCATTTTAATGGAAAAAAGAAGTTTTGGTTCAGGCTATGCTGACCATATCCGTAAATGGACCATTTAAAGTAAATCCCATGGTCGGTCGATTTAGAGAGGTTTTACTGTATATATATATATATACATATATATATACATATATGTAAACCGTAACTCGTTAAATTGGATCTTGATAATTGTGAACAAGTAAAGTTGTGTTGGTCATGTTAGTGCCCCTTTAATGATGTTTATTAGAGTCTTTGAAAATTACAGCGGAGAAGAGTCATTGAAGCGACTTCCTGCTTAGTGCTTGCTGGCTGAGGTGACTTGAGGAGTGTGGCCTCAGGGGCTGTCTGTATGTGTGTATATATATATATATTTATTTTACCTCGGTAAACAGCCTCAGGCTAGCCTCAGGCTAGGGAGAGGTAAGCACGTCCGGTACCAGCAATTAGCATATACAACTCACGACTGGATAACGTGTCGTTGGGTTGCTCCGGCAAAATTAGTCTACATACAAGCAAATACGCAGTAAGTATAATAAAAACTGTGGTTAGCTTAATTATGATGCATTAGAGCATCAATATGGAAAGTTTAGACTTTCGTTGGTCCAATTTGGACGAGTTATTTGGTTATAAACAACCAAGGATAGAACACTCGAGTGGGTTTCTCGAAGGAACCAAACCGGTCATTAGCGTGTCGTTGGGTTGCTCCGGCAAAATTAGTCTACATACAAGCAAATACGCAGTAAGTATAATAAAAACTGTGGTTAGCTTAATTATGATGCATTAGAGCATCAATATGGAAAGTTTAGACTTTCGTTGGTCCAATTTGGACGATTTATTTGGTTATAAACAACCAAGGATAGAACACTCGAGTGGGTTTCTCGAAGGAACCAAACCGGTCATTAGCGGTTCTGTCAACACCCGGGTCACCGTGTGACTATGGGTAGAGATGTGGGTTTCGCCCTATCTCATGTGGAAATTCTCTCGTACTCTAATAGAGAGTAATGTTGGAGATGCTCCTGGTTTCTTTTATAGACTCCCCACAAACTTTTTCAGGCGTTTCTCCGAGTTTCGTAGCATTTTCTCCAACTTGTTGACGTAGTAGTCACAGGTGGGAGAAGTGTGCGGAACAGAGGGATGGGCGGGCCGATACACTGGTCCCGACCCCGCGTAATGTTTGGGCTTGACCCACAACCCACGCACAAATTTAGCTTATTACGCCTGTGTTATAACGGTATAAACACGTTCTCTAACACCAATAGATGTCCAAATGAGTTTGAAACAACCATATTGTGACATATATATATACCGGGACTGACCAAAATTCTTTGTTTCAGCTCCCGATGGCCACGAAGCGGAGTAAGCGCGGTGCAGCAGCAGCCGAGGGGCGTGTTCCGAGTGGAGGGGACGAGGAGTACGACTCCTCACCCGTGTTGTCGGCAGGGCCTTCGACACAGCCTGGGGCGCATATTCTCTCCGAGGAGGACATAGTGCCTGACGGCGCCGTGGCTCAAAATTGGGAGACGCGGGTTGGGGCGATGGAGAGTCATATAATGGCTCTCAAACCACCGGTGTCTCGTAAACGGCGAATGCCGAGTGTTCAAGAGGAGTCTTCTTTGGAGGATTTCTCGGAGACAGACTCAGAGATGGAGCTTAGGGCTCCTCCTCCTTCTCCTAAACGGAGGAAGAAGAAGAAACATATCGTTTCTTCTGGTGATGATTTCACCAAGGAAAGGGGGAGGACGGGACTTCGCAAAAAGCGCAAGACCAAGTCCGAGAAGAAGAAGAAGAGGAAAGATTCTTCTTCTTCCGACTCGTCCACGGATTCCACTTCCACGGAATCGGACTCAGACACGCGATATGAAGGTGTCTATGCTGCCATTGGGGGCAAAGTGGCTAAGAAAGTCGAGAAGCCAAGGGCTAAGCGTGTGAAAACCACTACGCTTATGCGTGAGAACATTAATGGCCATTTCCGCATGTTTAAGCCGGCGGAGATTATTTCTAAGTTATCAGATGAGTTAACAGGCATTAAAGGTGTTCCCAACTCCATCATTAAGGAGATGGATCGAGATGTCAATATGACGGAGGACATAAGAGGTTTGAGGGTGTGTTGCACATAGTGCATAAGGCGGTGCTTGGTACCTTAACAGCTATTGCTCCTGTAGCAAACAGAATGCAACAAGAAAACAAGTTCTCGTCTTTGGCTAAGACGATGGACAAAGGTATTGCATTGTTGGCGGCGGCAGGTAATTACCTGTCGTATCGAAGATATGAAAATGTCTTCAAGTCGGTTTGCACAGATGCTGGCAAAGAAGTGGCTCGCTCAAAGAAGGTTACCGATAATGATGGGAAAGAGTTTACGCTCTTTCTTCCTCCAGAGCCGATTAAAGGGAAACCTTTAGATAACCCGAAAATGTTTGGCGGTCAACTACAATACCTCTATAAAGAGGTAGAAACTGCAGCCAAGAGTGGCAAAAACATGGATGGTAAGAAGAAACAGGAAACTCCTCGTTTCAAAAGGTCACGAGGGGATTTTCGTCCACGGCGGTTCACCAGGGGAACCAGACCCGGCTCAAACTTCGGTCAAGCTTTTCGGGGCCGGGGCGCTGTCCCCCAACCGGCGGTCACCATGGGAACCAGACCGGCTCAAACTTTGGTCCAAGCTTTTCGGGGCCGGGGCGTCAACTCCGCCAGACCCTTCCCCAGGGGCCGGTCCCCCCAAGTAGAGGTTGAAACACAAACGTTGCAAGTCCTTCCAGCCTCTAAAACCACACAAACTGTAAGCAACTTTGTGGCTGGTAATATTAATAATCATATTTATGAGTGGCACAAAATTACTAGTGACCAAGAAATTTTACAAATAGTTATGGGTTTTCACATTCCCTTCACACAATTTCCGGTACAAGGCAGGATACCTTTTCCTTATAAGATTGAACCGGTTGAACGAGAGGCACTAACTAAACAGGTACAAAAATTCTTTGAGAAAGGAATATTACAAAAAGTGACACACTGTTCAGGAGAGTTTATTTCAAACATCTTCTCGAGACCAAAGCCTAATGGCGAGGTTCGAATGATCCTGGATTTAACAATCCTTAATAAAATGGTTGAATATTGACATTTTAAAATGTTCTCGCTAGATACGGCACGAGATCTGATTACGCCAGATGCGTGGATGGCTAGTGTTGATTTACAAGATGCATATTATACGCTTCCCATAAGGGAAAAAGACCGGAAATTTCTTCGGTTTCTTTAGGATAACCAACTCTATGAGTTTACTTGCATGCCGAATGGTTTGGCTTGTGCCCCTCGTTTATTCACTAAGCTGCTTAAACCTGTTTTCTCAGTAATGGCGCGGAAGGGGCATATAATGTTTCCATACATAGATGATTCCTTTATTATAGCATCAACACAAATTGATTGTGTGAATGCAGTTTTGGATTTATGTGCATTACTTACTAAATTGGGGTTTCATGTACATCGACAAAAGTCAGTGTTTAAACCAACAAAACAACTCAAATGTTTAGGGTTTATTCTGGATACACAGTCTCTTACAGTGTCGATAACAGAACAAAAACTAATTAAGTTTATGAATACAGCGACCCAGCTTATTAAGTTACCAAAGCCTAAAATTAGACAGGTCGCAGTCCTTATTGGGATAATGATATCGTATGCACCCGCTATTCTATACGGGAAGGCCCATATTAAATCTCTAGAAATAGATAAAAAATTTAGCGTTAACACAAACTAAAGGGAATTTTGAGCGAAAGATGTTTATTTCGCAAGAAGGGCTACAGGATATTGGATGGTGGATGCAACACATAGCAAGTTCACCAAATCCAATCCGCATGGCGGAACCTAATACAGTAATTACTACTGATGCTTCGTTAGAAGGTTGGGAGCTCATCGAGATGGGGTCACAACAGGAGGTAGATGGCTTGATGATGAAAAATCAGACTATATTAATGCACTAGAATTGCGTGCTATTTATCTGGGCTTACGTAGTTTAGTAAAGATAAATAAATCACAGGTTAGAATACTAAATGATAATACTACTGCCATGGCATATATTCGTAACATGGGTGGAACCAAATCAAAGTCTTGCAATCAGTTATCTAAACTGATTTGGAACTGGGCACAGGCTCAACAAGTCTTGCTGACTGTAGCGCATATTCCAGGGTCACAAAATACACTTGCAGATTATAAAAGTAGAAATTTCCATGACCATTTAGAGTGGTCTCTCTCTACACATTTGTTTAACTTCGTTTGTGAAAAATGGGGTACACCTGAAGTTGACTTGTTTGCATATCACGAAATAAAACAAATTACCCTTGTTATGTATTCCTTGGCATCCTGAACCGAGGCTTGGAAAGTAGATGCATTTGGCTATTATTGAAAATACTTATTTATATTTTCCCACCGTTTAGCATTATCAGCCGAGTTGTCAGGAAAATCGGTTTGGAAAGGACACATGCGATACTGGTGGTGCCCGATTGGGACAAGCAACCTTGGCTGCCGGCAGTTTCACAACTGGCAAAAGAACATATACAATTCCCAAGAAAACTCGGGAATCTGACACACCACGGACCGCTAGTGGTTCACGGCAACGTGTCAACGACGCCCCTATTGGCATTCCTTTTCTAAGGAACCAGCTGCAGCAATTTGGATGGGACAAAATTACTGAGAATAGGATAGTAGCTGATGCCTGGAGGCCAGGAACTGTCAAAATGTACACATCCTATTTAAAGAAATGGGGTGTACATTGTTTGTTAATGAAAGTTAAGCCAACAAATCCAACAATTTCACCAGTAGCTCGTTTTCTTCGTTCTCTAGAGGATGGAGGAACTAACCATTGGGTCGATTAATGCGGCAAGATGTGCATTATCAATCATATTACCGAGAATTGATGGCGAAACAGTTGGAAAACATTATGTTCTTGGATATCTACTTCATTCAATTTATCAAAGGAATCCTCCAAAACCAAAGTATAGTCGGTTTTGGGATGTGTCTGTAGTATTTAAGTTGTTTCAGGCTTGGCCTCACAACTCGTGGTTAGATTTAAAACAATTAGGTTTTAAGGTCGCGGTCCTGTTATTATTAGTAACCGGACACAGAGGACAGACAATTGTTGCTTTGTCTTTAACTGGATTAGAAATAGACAAGAAACAAGCTACGTTTGATTTAGCACAATTGCTTAAATCGAACACGTTAGGTGACCCTTTATCTACGGTTCACTTAGACTGTTTTCCGAGTGATCGAAAATTATGTGTTGTGTCAGCCATACGGGCTTATATATCTAAAACAAAGGATTTA
>CM059202.1:33726829-33754043 GCA_030323885.1 Branchipolynoe longqiensis | reverse complement strand
GTGAGACATGACTGCTTTACAATGCACCCCCCCCCCCCTCCTCTCCCTCCCTCCCCTCCCTCCCTATATAACCAGGATGCTGACCGGACGAGCTGTCTGAGTCGGTAGAGCGCAGGTTCCCGTGCGGAAGGTCGTGTGTTTGGTTTGATCCCAGCCGAGTCAAACCAATGACTTACAAAAGTGATAATTGTCGCTACCTACCTTGGCACTCGGCATTAATAGGATAAGGCAAGGACTGGTTAGTAAAGTATCAGGATAATGTGACTATGTGGGATATCGGGCCATGGTGCTGGTGGCCTGGTCTACCAGTTGGACAGCACTATAAAGATGCCATGAGTGCGCAATGTCACAAGTCGGTACCCGCCCTGTTATGACTATAGGTATTGGAGTTTTACGTCCTGGCAACATCGAAGTGCCCATGAATATCGACCTGTCACCTTGCGAGGTCATGGCGATTTAATAGCGCAGCCCAACCTGATATCCGACTCAGTCACAGTACCATGGAGCGGTTACTCTCGCGCATTAATCACAATTGTTCAACTGTGACAATTATCTACTTAATTATGTCAATTTTGTAAGTATTTGGTTTGATTCGGACGCGGATTGATTCTACTAGACCTCCTGCATTGAAAGCAAGAGCTCTATCCACTCGGCCACACCGTCCGATGTGTGTGGTGTGGTGGTGGTGGTGGGGGGGGGGGGAGGTGAGAGGTGGGGGGGGGGGGGAGTTGTGTTAGTTTAAATGCGGATTCACGAATCTGCTTTTCTTTCCTGAGCTTAGAAATCACTGAAGGTAAACTTCCCGATGGGCGTCACCAGACTAAAGGGGAGCGTGTATGTGTGTACCTGTGTGTATGTGTGTGTACCTGTGAGTACCTGTGTGTATGTGTGTACCTGTGTATGTGTATGTGTGTACCTGTGTGTATGTGTGTATGTGTGTACCTGTGGGTATGTGTGTATGTGTGTATGTGTGTATGTGTGTACCTGTGTGTATGTATGTACGCATGTATGTGTGTATGTGTGTATGTGTGTATGTGTGTATGTGTGTATGTGTGTATGTGCGTATGTGTGTATGTGTGTACCTGTGTGTATGTGTGTATGTGTATGTGTGTACCTGTGTGTATGTGTGTATGCATGTACATGGGTATGTGTGTACATGTGTGTAGATGTGTGTGTGTGGAAATGTGTGTATGTGTGTACCTGTGTGTGTATGTGTGTGTGTGTGTACGTACGTACGTGAGTGTATCTGTGTACATGTATGTATCTGTGTATGGGTTAGATAAAAGATTCACACCGTACTTCCAGTACAGCGGTGAAAACCAGCCTTATATAAAAACGGTCGAAAAATCGGGCTAATGAACGGAGTCTTTATGAGAGCCTAATTTCACAATCTAAGAAGCAACATTTATTCTTTGTATATGTCTTTATGTTTACCCGCTACTTTTGAGTTGGAAAATATAATCAAACATATACTTTAATGCAATTTAAAAGTGAAATCGATGGCGTTCTCTGGCCGCCATCTTGTCTTTTTGCACTATCTCCCATTTCACCAACTCTGTTCTGATATAAATAACCATTTGACACTGGTGCCAGGCATTCTACTTCTTGTTCCATACTAACACTATTTTTTCCCGTATTTATATAAGGCTGGTCTTCACCCGTGTACTACAAGTACCGGGTGAATCTTTTATCTATGTACAGGTGTGTATCTATGTAATTGTGAGTATGTGTGTACCTGTATGTATATGTGTATATGTGTGCACTTGTATGTGTGAAAATGAATGTATGTGTGTATGTGTGCACCTGTGTGTATATGTGTGTGCACATGTATGTGTGCAAAGGTATGTCTGTGTGTGCATCTGTGTGTGTGCAAATGTATGTCTGTATGTGCATCTTTGTGTGTCCAAACATATGTTTTGGTGTGCACATGTGTGTGAAATGTATGTCTTTGTGTGCACCTGTGTGTGCAAATGTATGTCTTTGTTTGCACAGTTGTGTGCAAATGTATGTCTTTGTTTGCACAGTTGTGTGCAAATGTATGTCTTTGTGTGCACCTGTGTGTGTCCAAATGTATGTCTTTGTGTGCACATGTGTGTGCAAATGTATGTCTGTGTGTGCACCTGTGTGTGCAAATGTATGTCTTTGTGTGCATCTGTGTGTGTGCAAATGTATGTCTTTGTGTGCACCTGTGTGTGCAAATGTATGTCTTTGTGTGCACCTGTGTGTGCAAATGTATGTCTTTGTGTGCACCTGTGTGTGCAAATGTATGTCTTTGTGTGCACATGTGTGTGCAAATGTATGTCTGTGTGTGCACCTGTGTGTGTGCAAATGTATGTCTTTGTGTGCACCTGTGTGCAAATGTATGTCTTTGTGTGCACATGTGTGTGCAAATGTATGTCTGTGTGTGCACCTGTGTGTGTGCAAATGCATGTCTTTGTGTGCACCGTCTTTGTGTGCACATGTGTGTGCAAATGTATGTCTCTGTGTGACCAGAGTAAACATCTGTGCACCTGTTTGCACCTTAGTGTGTACATATGTGTGCACCTGCTTGCATATGTATGTATTGTATATATATGTGTGCACCTGTCTGTGCAAGTGGCACTTAACTTTATATATGTGTGCACGTGAGTTTATATATGTGAGCATCTATTTGCACCTTACTGGGTGTACATATATATATGTACCTGTGTGTATATATGTTGATTGATTGTTGATGGTTTACCGCCATGTCAGCAGCAGGGGCCATCGATATTCACAGTGAAAAACTAGTGGTATGTATTCTGTCAGTCGTGCGAATCACATCCACACGCCTACATTGAAATAAATGTAAAGTGTCTGTCACACTATGCCGGATTGAGCAACGGACAAAATTGTCTAGCCTGGTGGTGATAAGTATCAAAATGTATTAAAATGTGTCAAAGTGTTGCGACATCGGGTCTCAGGCCGCCAGACGAACGGACATGAAATGGCCATGAAACGGACATGAAACGGACGTGAAACGGACGTGAAACAGACATGAAACAGGCATGAAACGGACATGAAACCAACGTGAAACCAACATGAAACCGACATGAAACCGACATGAAACCGACATGAAACCGACATGAAACAGACATAAAACGGACATGGAACAGACATGTAACGGACATGAATGGATAGCCAAAGGATGAAATGAAATCAAACCGGTCAAGAACCGTAGACGTCAAGCTGGCGGCATCCGTTCCTAGTTTTGTGCATGTTCAAAACTTGTACAGACACAAACCGGACTTTGTTCATTTTCTGTCCGTTTCCCCCAATCCGGTGAGGTGTGACAGGGCCTTAAACGAAATTCTGAAATAGTCAGATCCATGTCAAATGCCCACAAAAAAGAATCTGTGATGCAATTTTAAAATGGTGAAATGTGTGTCAAATAACTCTAAAATATAACTCACAAAACCCAACACAGCTTTTCCACGATTCAGGATCCAAAGTTTAATTGTTGTGCTCATATGGGTTGATTTCAAACTAGACTCGGCCCCTACATGGTTTCGTCTAAGTTTTAAAAACAACTGGATGGCCGAATGAGTTAGAGCGTCCATCTCCCGTGTTGGTAGATCGGGGGATCATGGGTTTGAATCCTGGTTGAGTTAAACCAATGACTTAAAAGTTGATACTTGTCGCTTTCTAGACAGACGCTCGAAATTACTAGGATGGGGCAAGGAGCAGTGGGATGAGGAAGACCAGTCATCTGCGACTGAAATTTTCCCTGCTTAAACAACTAATGTACCAACAAGAACAAAATCAAAAAAATCCGCGAGAGGTGTGTCCTGTAACCTGAACAGTAGAAGGACCCGGTTAGATATGTGTGTGTGTGTGCACCTGAATGCATTATGTGCACCTGAGTGCACATTAGTGCACCTGAATGTATGTATACATCTGCGTCTGACTGTGATGAGAGTTTGTTTGTTTCTTTATTGTTTGTTGTTTTTATATTTGTATAATATGTTATATATCATATATGTGCGACTGTTATATATCATATATCACTTGTGTTATATATCATATATGTGTGACTGCTATATATCATATATCACTTGTGTTATATATGATATATATACGCTGTTCCTCCGACCTTATTTAATTATTTATTAATTATTCTTGATTATTCTATATATTCTGCGGGCCTAGCATTTTGCACCGCTGCTACGGCGCTGCCGCCACTTTTCATTCATTCATGCTGGCGCTTTAGCTTTTGTATAGGTAGGGCTATTTCTTTTGCCCGGTCATGGGCCTTCGTTGCAAAAATAAAATTAGAAGGTTCCCACCAACTCCTCGCTTCGACTCTCTCTCTTTATCTCCTCCACCATAGCCAGTTTTATATCATATATCACTTGTGTTATATATCATATATGTGCGACTGCTATATATCATATATCACTTGTGTTATAAATCATATATGTGCGACTGATACTAACTTGCCCAAACCCATTGGAGTGAGTTCTTTGTTTGATGTTGTTTTACGTCCTAGCAACATCTTAAGGTCATATCAGGACGGGTACCGACTTGTGGCAGTGTGCACTCATAGTGACTTTATAGCACTGCCCCACTGGGAGACCAGGTCACCAGCACCATGATCTGATTGATATCCCACTCAGTCACATTATCCTGACACTGAGCCAACCAGTCTTTGCCCTGTCCTAATAATGCCGAGTGCCTGGCTAGGAAGCGACAAGTATTGATTTTTAAGTCTTTGGTTTATATCAGAATAACCATATGTTTGACATCCAATAGCCTATGATTAAAATCAATGTGCTCTAGAGGTGTGGTTAAATATAACAAACTTTCCACAGATCGACCACTTCCCTATATCGATCGCTTTATTTGGGTCCCAACAATACCATTGTAACCATAGTCAAACTACCTAAACCGACCACCTCCCTAAATGGGCCGCTTAAAGTTGGTCCCAAGGTCGGTAGATTTAGAGAGGTTTTAGTTGTGTATATTTATATATTAGGTTGGTCATATAATCTACCTTACTTTTAGTTTGACCAGACGGGATGGCCGAATGAGTTAGAGCGTCCGTCTCCCGTGTTGGTAGATCGTGGGGTCGTGGGTTCGAACCCTGGTCGAGTCAAACCAATGACTTAAAAATTGATACTTGTTGCTTCCTAGCATAGCGCTCGGCATTATTAGAATAGGGCAAGGACTGGTTGGCTCAGTGTCAGGATAATGTGACTGAGTGGGATATCAGGTCATGGTGCTGGCAGCCTGGTCTTCCAGTGGGGCAGCACTATAAAGTCGCCATGAGTGCTCACTGTCACAAGTCGGTACCCATCCTGATATGACCTTAGATGTTGCTAGGACATAAAACAACAACAAACAAACACTCCCCTGCTGGATTCAACCGTTTACACAGCTTAATTCTACTTGGAGCATATTCTCTAAGTTCACACTTACTCACACTACATAGGAGCAGGACGTAGCTCAGGCGGTTGACTGTCCACCTGTGAAGGTGTCAGTCATCTTGCTTTGGGGGTGATTTGTAACCTGACAACGGTTACTGGTTGCAGAACTGCAACATTAATAGAGACGCTCAAATAAATCGGCCTAATCTTTGGTTGAAGATTTAACCTCAGTAAGGAGTGTTGTAGAAGCTGGGGACATCTTTACAACATTGTAATGGCGAAGCCTTGAGGCGGCACCGAATCTCTTCGGTCCGGCGGTAGTTGAGCGGTAGTTGGCACTTGTATCCAGTCGACAGCAGCACAGGTTTCGAGGAAGGGCGGGTAAAGATGGGTGCAGTGGTGGTTCCAGCAACGAGAACAAAGCGAGAGAAAACGTAAAGGTACAGGGCCCCACCCAAGCACACAACTGCCCTGGTCAGGGGGAGGAGTATGCCTGGGAGACAAACAAAAGGGTAGAGTATAGGGAAGAGAAATGAGGAGAGATGAGTCAAAGGACCGTGTCTATCTGCTCTATGGCAACCAACCAGTGAGCCATAGACACGTACAGAGTAAGAGTAGAAAGTGAAATGCCAGCGGGCCCCCCTCCTGGAACTCTTTTCAGACATATCAAGTAGGAGCAAGGCTGGCGGAGAGGAGATAGAGAGAGGTGTGGACAGAGTGCGGTCCAGATAGCAAGTGTGGTCTGGCGGTCATCCGATCAATCCTGCTCAGTGGACACATTTGCAGTTTGGGATATTTTCCGTTCCAACCAGGGGTCCACAACTGGTTCATCAAAGGATGTGGTATGTGATATCCAGTCTGTGACCCATTGCTGCTTATTGGAAAGAGTAGCCTATGTGTCGGAGGCAGGTTTCCTACAAAGAAATATGTCATAATAACCATACGTTTGATGTCCAATGGCCGATGATAAAATTCAATATGCTCTAGAGGCGGCGGTAAATAAAACAAATGTTCCCTTTTCACACTAGACTCTTTTCTGTAAACCACGTCACATACATATTGCATTACATACTTTAAAAAAAATGAAGAGTTCTCTAAATTTAAGAAATTCACTTAGTTGACACTATCAAGATGATATACTAACCAAATAAATAAAAATGAAAAGGTGTTTAAAGACAATTCTAAACCCATGTAATACATATTCACTGAATGCATGATACTTTTATTGGACTGAATTTGAACATGGTTACTACTACAGCTGATGTTTCATTTATAAAATGTATGGTACTTTTGGTAACAAACAGGATTTGCATGCAGTCACTATTACAACTGATAGTAGTTTCATTTATGCACGATACCTCTATTGGACTGGATGTGTACACAGTTACTACTACAGCTGATACTTCATTATAAAATGTATAATACTTTTAGTAACAAAACAGGATTTGCATGCAGTCACTATTACAACTGATGGTAGTATCATTTATGTATTAAGGAGTTGTACTGTACAGCCGGAAGACCAGTGCTCTGGTGCTGACAAGAGATATTATTCGATGAATAAATACTTGAAGAAAAAAAATAAAGAAAAAATGAAAGCAAAAACATAGCAATTCACAAACATCTGGGTACCCAATTCAAAGGCCAATTACAACTCATATTATGTCCTCCTGGAAGCTACAAGCTGCATAGTTCGATAAAAGCATCAAATTGTCAAAACCAAAAAATCACTTTGGCCGTATTCAATTAATACGACCCGGGCGACTCGGGTCAACCGAGTTACTAGAATTTCAAATCGAACACCGCAAGTGGAGTTGACAAAAACATGTGCCATGTGCAAAAAGGCACGACCCCAGTAACCCATGTCATGGCAGGGGGTGGCTAGGAATGATGACCTCACATTTGCGCTGGTACCATCCTGCAGGATAACAGCTACCACTACCAGTCCTACATGGTGTTTTATTTTGTAATAACCCAGATTAATGAAATGGAAATATAACTAAACTATGCAATCATAAAATACTATAAATCCAATTTTTCTGTAGATATATCGGTTATTAAACAAACAAACAAAATGCTTTGGATTCAGCCACCATTTTTTCCACCCCGAGCATGGAGAAGCGTATTCGATTATTCAACCCGAGTCTGTAGGATGTGCGCATGTGCCAAAAAGTGACTCGGGTGACCCGCATTGATTAATCGATTATGCCCCTAGATATCATTCTTTACTGCCACCCTAGATACTGTCGCACTCATTAAGCAGTAATTACTGCATGGAATGGAACACTAAGACAATGTAATAGAACCTCTTACTGCTGAAGCCGATGGTGTCTAAATTTTGACATGCATGCCACACACCACACACCACACACCACACACCACACACCACACACCACACACCACACACCACTAACCACCTATTAACAAATCCCTTGGTGCACATATAGAAAACATCTTTACCAAAAAGATTATATTACATTTATAAGGTTAGTGTTCTTGATTTCTATTAATTTTGAATAAAACTAATGGTTTGCACTGTGCGTACCGTCAAATTCAAGCCATTGTCAATGGTGGTGAGCAATCTTCATACACAAAATGCAGGAAAAGTGAAATATCGCTAAAACCACACCACCTAGAAACAGATCGTTCCAGTTCTACCACCTTCACACCCAACCTCACCCCACACCCCCACACCCCCACACCCCCACACCCTCACCCACACCCCTACACCCTAACACCCACACCCCACACCCGCACACCCTCACACCCCAACACCACCACACCCCACACCCCCACACCCTCACACACAACCTCACCCCACACCCTTACACCCTTACACCCAAACTCACCCCACACCCTAACACCCAACCTCACCCCACACCCTCATATCCAACCTCACCCCACAACCTCACACCACACCCAACCTCAACCCACACCCCCATACCCAACCTCACCCCACAACCTCACACCCAACCTCACCCCACACCCCAATACCCAAACTCACCCCACACCCCAGCTCACTCACACCCCACACCCCCACTATCTCACCCACACCACACACCACACCACACACACCCACCATCCACTGACACACCACACACCACACACACACCACACACCACCACCACACCACACTTCACACGCCACACGCCACATGCCACACACCACACACCACACACCACACACCACACACCACACACCACACACCACACACCACGCACGGTCATGGTGCTGGCGGCCTGGTCTTCCAAGTTCCAGTGGGGCAGCACTATAAAGTCACCATGAGTGTGCACTGTCACAAGTCGGTACCCGTCCTGATATGACCATAGATGTTGCTAGGACGTAAAACAACAAACAAACAAACAATCGCTACAACACACACCGGCTACTTTCGTGGCGTGTTGGTTACCTGTGTGCGCGTGTGTGCGTGTGTGCGTGTGTGCAAATATGCGTGTATGAGGACGACCAAGGAGGCGGTGTGGGTGGGTGTGTGGTGGGGGGGGGGGTATGTGGTTGTGGGTGGGTGGGGGGCGGGCGGTGGGAGCCTTCCTTTCCTGCCCGGCAGTCTTCGCGCGGGCTTTATTTACCTAGGTGCCCGGTTTTACGGCCGTCATTCAGGTGAGCCGAAGCGTAGCGCAGATCTCTCAGATAACGGGGCCGGTGCGCTGGCGGGGGCCCAGTGCGCTGACCCTCCTCAATTACCAACAGTCGGCGGCTAGGGTGCCAGTGTGGGGATAATGCGCATAAGGGGAGGGGTGGGAGGTGGGGGGTTGAAGGCAGAAGGGGTGGGGGCAAATTATCTCACCCAATTTGAATATTTCTGGTACTTCTTCTTTGTTGCTTTAGATATAATCTAAGTTATAATCCGAACAAAGTGTCCACTTTTTGGGAGTAAAATACCTTTGAATGGCTAAGCGTGTTGTTCTATGGTGAATGTTGCGCTTGTCACATGCGACAAGATGATCAATCACCGAAGTGCATTATATTTTAGAATGAGTGATTGACCGAGTAGGGGTTACCATCCCAGCAACATATGAGGTAATATCAGGACCGGTATTGAATACGGGTATTCCTGAGTTTCGCTGGTCCCTCAGGAAAGACTGATGCTGTGACCCAGCACGCCGGGCCACAACTTTAGGCTACATGACGAAAGTTGGGGTTGGTGGCTTTTCCGCCCCTATCATTCATGATAGACCTTATGCCCTAAACTCACTTTGCGTCTAGAACCACATGCCTCCTGATGACCAAACTCGGTTAGATTCCTGCCATATATTCGTTTCTAATGTAGATTGTAGCAAAATTGTCCGAGCAAATATTTTACATGCGATGAACTACCACTTCCTGTATAATGGTTTATGTGTTTTCACCGCCTTCCCTCCAACTTCTGTCGTGTAAGCTGAAGTTGCAACCCGGCATACTCGTTTTATAAGTCATTGGTTTGACTCGACCTGGAATTGAACTCCCAGTCACCCGCAGTGGAAGCCTGCGCTCTATCGATTCGGCCACCGCGCCCGGTGCAGACAATGGAGAGTGGGGTTAATATTAAAGTTGCATAGTCCGATGGTTTTGAATTTCTGTATTTTTTCTGAGATAAATATATGAGATCGATCACTAGTATCTACTTTACATAAGTTCAAAGTTACTTTTATTTTAAATGGTAAACTTTTTAGATATTTTGAGTGCAAACATGAAATTGTTGGCAAGCTTGTCAAAACTCTGACACCATAGACTTCTGCGGTAACAGGTTCTGTTAAATTGACTCAGCATTACCTTCTACACAGAAACAAATGCTTACTAAGTGCATCAGTGTCTAAGTTAGATATGTAAAATCAAATCTAGATAATTGGTTTGGTTTTGAAAATTTTATATTTCATCAGACTATGCAGCTTTAAGAGAAGTTAGTAAAGTTGATAGATGTGTTCAACAGTGGTACAATGCCCGTTAGAACTACCAAGCCATTTTGTTGTAATGTTACTTTATTACATCATTGGGTATTGCGGGTATTGGAATACCTCAGGGAGTTTGATGCCTCTGCCCTGCAGAGTTGTAAACCACTGCCTTGTGGTACCGGTTCTTGACAGAACCGAAGGCTAAGGGAGCAAACCCTGAACAGAAAACTATGTCACTGTTGCAGCATTAAGGGCGGTTGATGTATGGAACTCCCAACATCTCCCGACCAGCCACTGCAGGGACAAATAGTTTTGCGCCTGTCTGGACATGTTCTTGCCGGTGTGAAACCTCTATTTGCTCCCCGAGAGAGTGCCGCTGGTAACTTGCAAAAGCCAGCAGCACTTCAACACTTTTGCAGGCAGCTTTCATGAAATATAAAACCTGAAGCTGAGAGACATTGAGACCGACTCATGGACATCGCTCTCACAGCAGAGAGCTAGGTGGAGAGCGGCGGGTAATGAAAGCAGTCTTTGTCGAATCACAACTGACAGCATGATGATGATGATGATGATGACATCAAATAATGCCATGTGGCACTACAGATTACACATTAATGGGTAAGTGGAGTATTGTAAAGTCCCTATTCCACCACCATATTGTGTACATTGGTTTATTGATTAATTACTGAGAGAGTAATCCAGTTTGGATTGACAAGAGTAGTCTATTTCTCTCAGCTCTGAGATATGACTGACGCGAACCCTCATTACATCTATCTTCCTTTATGTTAGTGAATCACGGACCCTCACAGCAGAGCTTGAAAGAAGAATACAAACCACGGAAATGAGGCGCTACCACAAGATACTACGCATCTCATACAAAGACCATGTTGCCAATGAGGAAGTCCATGCTAAGATCCAGCAGGCATGTTCGAATATACTAAAAACATCGGAAACGATCAGGTTTGTATCAAATTGTAAAATATTCCGATTTATGCCATTGGGGGGAATGCAAATGTTCTATTACTGATCAGGTATACATGACCAAGCGCATGTATGTATATATATATGTAGGGGCCGGTGGTGCCTGAGTGGGATGTAAATAGACATAGGGGTGCTGGTAGGGCTGTGTGTAAGGGGCACTCAGGGCCTACCCCCTCCCCCTCTGCTAGTCAGGATCACCACACTCAGGCTCAAGGTTGGTGGTAGCCAGGGGAGCCACACAGCTTGGTGGTGGTGGGCAGACCACTGGTAACCATGGGGACCAGGAATGCTGGATCCCTATTGGTAGAGCCAAGAATGCTTGTTTCCCATTGGGGGAAAAGGGTGGGGTGATACTCTACAATGAACCCATGTACCATATAAATAATAAACCAGAGGGCTTGACTCTCTCTCTTCCTTCATACTTTATACTCTTCCTTTCTCTTTGTCTGTATTGATTTCACCATAGCCTGGCTACACAACCACAGATTTGAGCCGTAGACTTGACAAAATAACAGCATAAATGATCGCACATTCAATTTTGAAGAGGTTAAACTTGTGGAGTGGGGAAAGGGGGGAAGGCGGAAAGGGGG
The DNA here is from genome assembly GCA_030323885.1 of Branchipolynoe longqiensis. Taxonomy (NCBI): domain Eukaryota; kingdom Metazoa; phylum Annelida; class Polychaeta; order Phyllodocida; family Polynoidae; genus Branchipolynoe; species Branchipolynoe longqiensis. The sequence continues at coordinate 33,742,202 of CM059202.1, read as the reverse complement.
AGGGGATGGGAGGGGAGGTTATCCCTTGAGTAAAAATACATGAGTCAGCCAAGAGTAGCCAATGTGACATCAAATAATAACAACTTAGTCTTGCTAACACCCAACATTATGACAAGACTGTTCTTCAATGCATGTCGTGATGATATGCGACTCATTATTCGGATGCTCATTCCATTCATGTTGCCATTTTGATTCGATACACTTGAGAATAAGTGGTCTCAGATCAGAGTGAGGGATCCAACGTGGCGCAACAACACCGTTCAAAGCAATTTTCGCAGCTCGGTTCTGATCGAGCTGCGAAAGCCACCACTATCCAGGCTGACTCGTTCTGTAAGTCTTTAATTTAGCTCATCCAGGTTTCGAAACCATGTGTGAAGCAGACGCGCTAACCAATAGTCCATCCAGTGTCGCAGCTTGAGCGCCCTGCCAGTTTCAGCTGACTGCATACACCCAAACTCAAGGCATTGTCAATGGTCGTGAGCAATCTTCATACAGAAAATGCAGAAGAAGTGACCTATCTCTAAAACCACACCACCTATTAACAAATCGCTTAGTACACATATAGAAAACATCTTTACCAACAAGATTATATTAAATTTATAAGGGTAGGTTTCTTGATTTCTATTTATTTTGAATATAACTAATGTTTTGCACTGCGCATACCGTCAAACTCAAGGCATTGCCAATGGTCGTGAGCAATCTTCATACAGAAAATACAGGAAAAGTGAAATATCTCTAAAAGCACACCACCTAGAAACAAATCGCTTGGTACACATATAGAAAACATCTTTACCAAAAACATTATATTAAATTCATAAGGTTAGTGACAATGCTGTTAGATTTTGACGCATGCGCATGAAACTGACAGTCAGCTGAAACTGGCAGGGCGCTCAAACTGTGACACCGGTCAGGTGGGGGGGGGGGGGGGGAATTCCTTTAGAAGCAATAGCTGTTTTCAGAGAGGCACAGACCACGTGATGGTTCACATCATTTGATGTTCACAGCATCAAACTTGGCAATTTTTCAACATTATTTAAATATTTGAGATTATGAATGTTATTTTCGTGCTATGCTACTAAGCAAGAGAGTCGGGTGGTTTAAAAAAAAGTTGCGTGGTCCAATAATTTTTTTTTTTTCAAAACCAAAACATGTATATTCGTTTGATTATATATATCCAGCTTAGATATTGGTGCATTTGCGACAGCATATATAGAATAATCAGTGAATTTACTACGTTAGGTGACCAGTCTATTTTTGATTTAGGTCATTCCACATCACGTGGTCATCGCGAGATGTCAATACCAGTCATAGCGAGAGGACTTTAGGAAAGCTTGTCGAAAGTATTTTGGGTTCTTTCAGCTCAAATTGCTTCAAAACTAGCCATTTTTCATCAGAATTACTCTGGACTAATGATTAGTAGGTCATAACGACCAATTTGATATATTTATCTAAAAAATGAGACAAATATTCAAATGCGATCAGACTATGCAAATTTAAGCAAACTCTTAACAGATCTGACCAGATTAATTTATAAATTAATTAATGGCTGAGAATATATTTGTGCGCATCCGTCATCCTGTCAGCGAGATTAATTTTCATAATATTTCACCTTGAATAAAATTTGAAGGTTGGTTGGTTGTTGGAGTTTTACATCCTGGCAACATCTAAGGTCATATCAGGATGGGTACCAACTTGTGACAGTGTGCACTCATGGCGACTTCATAGTGCTACCCCACTGGAAGACCAGGCTGCCAGCACCATGACCTGATATCCAACTCAGTCACATTATCCTGACACTGAGCCAACCAGTCCTTTGCCCTATCCTAATAATGCCGATCGCCTGGCTAGGTAGTGACAAATATACATTTTTAAGTCATTGGTTTGACTCGATTAGGGTTCGGACCCATGATCTACCAAAAATGGGAGACAGATGCTCAACTCATTTAGCCATGCCGTGTGTTCCACATTTGAAGGTTTTATGGTGTATTTTGTTTTTGTTTTCTTTTGTAACACATGAGGGGAAAAATGGAAAAAAATGGGGAAAAAAGAATATTCGGTGCAACGGTAGAAAAAAAGTGACGATCTGTTAGTGTAACAGAGTTTCAAAGAAGGCACAGGTTGGCGGGGACCGTTTGCGCATGTGCGCGCAAACATCGGGATCCGGTTTCGGAACCACGTGACCCGGTCACGCGTTATTATCATTGCGGGGAGACTTGCCGAGATGTCGTGTGTTTAGACAGCTTTCCTCCCCCAGAAGCGCCCTCCCTAACCCCTCCTCCCACAGACGAACCCTCCTTAACCCCTCCACCCACAGACGCACCCTCCCTAACCCCTCCTCACACAGACACACCCTCCCTAACCCCTCTTCCCACCCTCCCTAAGACACTCTCCCTGACCCCTCCTCACACAGACACACCCTCCCTAACCCCTCTTCCCACACTCCCTAAGACACACTCTCCCTAACCCCCTCCCACACCCCCAAGACCACCCTCCTAACCCCTCCTCCCACAGACTCGCCCTCCTAACCCCTCCTCCAATAGATGCACCCTCCCAAACCCCTCCTCCCACAGACGCCCCTCCCTAACCCCTCCTCCCACAGACGCACCCCTAACCTCCCACCCCTCCTAACCCACCTCCCATAGAGCACCCTCCCTAACCTCCTCCTCCCACAACCCTCTCTAACCATCCCTAAGCATTCCCTTCCCTATTCTAATTCCCTAACCCCTCCTCCCACCGACACACCCTCCCTATCCTCTCCTCCACCCACCCTAACCCAATAGATGCACCCCCCTAACCGTCCTCCCACAGAGCACCCACCCCTAACCCCTCCTCCAAGAGACGCATACGCACCCTCCCTTACCCCTCCCACTCACCCCCTCCCTAACCCCTCCCCAGATGCTCCCTCCCATCCCCCCCTCCCACAGATTCCATGGCCCCCCCCTCCCACTACGCACCCCTCCTAACCCATCTGCACAAAGCACCCACCCTAACCTCTCCTGCCACAGATGCACCCTCCCTAACCCCTCCTCCAATAGACGTGCCCTCCCTAACCCCTCCTCCCACCGACGCACCCTCCCTAACCCCTCTTCCCACCCTCCTTAAACCCCTCCTCCCATAGACGCACACTCCCTAATGCCTCCTCCCACAGACGCACCCTCCTTAACCCCTCCTCCGATAGACGCACCATCCGTAACCCCTCCTCCCACAGATGCAACCACCCTAACCCCTCCTCCCACAGATGCACCCACGTTAACCCCTCCCTCCCACAGACCACACCCTCCCTTACCCCCTCCTCCCATAGACCCACCCTCCCTAACCCCTCCTCCACAGACGCCCTCCACAGTTGAGCCCTCCCTAACCCTTCCTCCCACAGTCGAGCCCTCCCTAACCCCTCCTCCCACAGACCCACCTTCCCTAACCCCTCTTGCCACAGACACACCCTCCATATTCCCTCCTCCCACCTCCCTAACCCCTCCTCCCTTAGACACACCTCCCTAACCCTCCTCCCACAACCACCGCATCGCCAACCCCTCCTCTCCACAGAGGCAACCCCCCCCCCTAACCCCTCCTCCCCTACCTGCTCCCCACACCCTCCACCTTCCGTCCTCCACCTCCCTCCTCCTCCCGTCCCTACTCCCTCCCTCATCCTTCCTCGCTCCTCCTCCACCCCCTCCTCCTCCACCCCCTTCCTCCTCCCCTCACTACTCCTTCCCTCCTTCCTCCCTCCTCCCTCCCCCCTCCCCCCTCCTCCCTCCTCCCTCCTCCTTCCTGCTTCCTGCTCCTCCTCCTTCTTCGTCTTCTCCCTCCTCTCCCCTCCTTACCCCATCCACTCTCCTGCCACCCCTCCCTCCACCCTCCCACTTTCCTCTCCTCTCCCGTCTCCCCCTCTCCCCCTCCCTCCTATATCTCCCCACAACCTCCTCTTTCCTTTGCCCACCCTCCACCTCCTCCCTCCTGCCCATTCTCCCAATTTTCCCAATTCCCCCACACCCTCTTGCTGCACAACTAACTTCCCCTCCTAATATATATATATATATATATATATATATATATATATGTATATATATTGCACAAGTCACGTGTCAATGAGGTTTATCTAGCCCGTGTCCATGCTTGATACTGATTGGCTGACAGCTATATGGGGTTCTACCCAGTTCTATCCAATGGCATCAACAAAGCAGTTCTCTCGATATCACACCCCCATAATAGATCTTAATTCAAATAAGCACATTGCCTTCTGTTTCTTATCAATCCATTGTTCACAATAGGAGAAGTAATGAAACCTTTTTAAGTTGATGCGTTGAACATGCAAAGCGGCAATCCTTCAGCCTTAGTGGCATTGACAACATGGCTGACAGCATGTTATTACCTCATTTGTGGTTTGTTAATTTGGCACAGAAAATAACGCGGAGTGAGAGGCGGGATGGCCGAATGAGTTTAGTGCCTGCTCCCCATGTGGCAGGTTGTGTGATTCGAAAGGTTTGAACGCTGGCCACGTAAAAACAAAAAGAATAACGTCAAAATTTATACTTGTCGCAACCTCAGAATGGTATTGATAGGATATGGCAAGAAGCGGTGGAATGAGGAAGACCAATTGTCTCTCATTAAAATAGCTCATGCTTAGTTACCGAATGGACCCAAGAGAGTGGCGGTAATATATTATCAATAAAATTTTCTTTAACTTTAAAAGAAGACAATCTAGATGTACTTCATTAGGAGGGCAAGGCATCGTTTGAGCAGTTCCAGTTAATTTTCATCGGATTAGATTGTGCCTGATGTTCCATCGACAGGATTCCGTCTGTTTAAGGTGTCGATGGTACCTGGTGTTCCATCGACAAGACTATGTGTCTGAGTTGTATCTTGTACCTGTTTCATTGACAGAACACCATATGTCTGAGGTGATAATTGTACCTGGTGTTCCATCAACAAGAATGCGTCTGTCTGAGGTGTAGATTGTACCTGGTGTCCATCAACAGATCTCAATCTGTCTGAGGTGTAGATTTACATGGCGTTCCATCGATAAGACTCTGTATTTCTGAGGTGTAGCTTGTACATGGTGTTCCATTGACAGATCTCCATCTGTCTGAGGTGTAGATTTACCTGGCGTTCCATCAACAAGACTTTGTATGTCTGAGGTGCAGTTTGTACCTGGTGTCCCGTCAACAGGACTCCATATGTCTGAGGTGTAGATTGTACCTGATATTCCATCAACAAGAATCTGTATGTCTGAGGTGTAGATTGTACCTGGTGTTCCATTAACAAGACTCCGTCTGTCTGAGATATAGCTTGTACTTGGTCTTCCATCAACATATCTCCATCTGTCTGAGTTGTAGATTTACCTGGCCTTCCATTGACAAGACTCCATCTGTCTGAGGTGTAGCTTGTACATGGTGTTCCATCGACAGGACTCTGTATGTGTGAGGCATAGATTGTACCTGGTGTTCCAGCAACAAGACTCCGTCTGTCTGAGGCGTAGCGTGTACCTGGTGTTCCATCAACCAGACTCCATCTGCCTGAGGTGTAGTGTGTACCTGGTGTTCCATCAACCAGACTCCATCTGTCTGAGGTGTAGTGTGTACCTGGTGTTCCATCAACCAGACTCCATCTGTCTGAGGTGTAGCGTGTACCTGGTGTTCCATCAACAAGACTCCATCTGTCTGAGGTGTAGCGTGTACCTGGTGTTCCATTAACAAGACTCCATCTGTCTGAGTTGTATACTGTACCTGGTGTTCCATCGACAGGACTCTGTATGTTTGAGGCATAGATTGTACCTGAGGTTCTAGTGACATAACTCCTTGTGTTTGAGGTGTAGATTCTACCTGGTATTCCAATGACAATACTTTGTATATCCGAGGCATAGGTTCTACTTGGTGTCCGTTCGACAGGACTCCATGTCTGTGCAGTAGATTCTACATGGTGTCCCATCGACACGACTCCATGTTTGTGCAGTAGATTCTACCTGTTGTTCCATCGACAAGACTTTGTATATCCGAGGCATAGGTTCTACTTGGTGTCCGTTCGACAGGACTCCATGTCTGCGCAGTAGATTCTACTTGGTGTCCAATCGACAGGACTCCCATATCTGTGCAGTAGATTCTACCTGGTGTTCCATCGACAGGACTCCATGTCTGTGCAGTAGATTCTACCTGGTGTCCCATCAACAGGACTCCATGTCTGTGCGGTAGATTTGACAGGACTCCGTGTCTGCACAGTAGATTCTGCCTGGTGTCCCATCGACAGGACTCCATGACTGCACAGTAGATTCTACCTGGTGTTCCATTTTCAGGACTCCATGTCTGCGCAGTAGATTCTACAAGGTGTCCCATTTTCAGGACTCCATGTCTGCGCAGTAGATTCGACCTGGTGTCCCATCACGCAAGACGCCATTCTTGCGGGTATCCTGTAATCATATCGACAAGACCCATTTTCCTTTTTTGTGTCCCAGCGACCTAATCTCAGAGCCACTGGATGTGGACCCCGGTTCTTCCCACGTCACTCCCATCAATTCAGATGTTTCAAGGCAAGTAAAAAGAATGTTTGTAAAGAAAATTGTCTGTGTTTTTTTTTGCAACCAACCTTCTTTCCCCTCCCTTTTAAATTGTCAAAAGTTGTTCGTTTTGACAACTGTTGTGCTTAGCCTTTTAGCTGTTAGAGTTGTGTTGATTTGTGTTCGAGGTAGTGGGGTTGTTTGTTGTGTTTCACCACCATATTTTATTCATTTTATTTTTGTTAATCCCTTGTCTTCTTTGTGCTTGCCTGTGTAGTAATAAGAGTATTTGACATAATTGAAAATTACAACAACAAAATTCGATGCTCATTTCGCATTACCTGTTGCTGGGTGTTTTTTTTTGGGGGGGGGGAGATCTTTCACAAATTGCTAATTACAATTTATTTTGCTGTTACTAAATTCCTGAATTAAGGAGCGAATGTTAACAATTGATCTTCCTCATTTCAATAGTGAAATAGTGAAATAGTGAATGGTAGACAGGAAGTGTGAACACTTATTTGTCTCTTAGCTCCTAGTCCTATCCTAATAATGCCAACTGCCAGCTTCCCACCCTGATATGACCTTAGATGTTGCTAGGATGCAAAACCCCCCCAAAATCAATCAAGCTAACAGACTGACAGCTTCCCATCCTGATATGACCTTAGATGTTGCCAGGATATAAAACCCCAACAACCAATCAAATAAACAGACTGCCAACTTGCCATCCTGATATGACCTTAGCTATTGCCAGAATGCAAAACCCCAACAAACAAGGAAACAAACAGACTGCCAGCCTAGGGTTTGCGTAAATTACAAATTTTAAGTCAATGGTTTGACTCGGCAGAGGTCTAAAGTTGTGTAATCCGATGTTTTTTTGAGTTTCTTATCATTTTCTATGATAAATATATTAGATTAAAGTTGCATGGTCCGATGCCATTTGAATTTTTGCCTTATTTTTTAGATAAATATATCAAATTGATCGTTACGAGCTACTAATCATTAGTCCGGAGTGATTTTGATTAAAGATGATTAGTTTTGAAGTAATTTGAGCTGAAAGAACCAAAAATAATTTCGACAAGCTTGTCAAAAGTCCTGTGGCTATCTATGACCTAGATGGTCATCTCGCGGTGACCATGTGATGTGAGATGACCCTGCACAGTAGGCCTACTTGGTTGGGGGTGGCTAATGAGGTCACAAGATTGGCCTAGTTGGTTAATGGCCTCCGTGCATAATGGGTGTTTCAAAGTGAGTGTCTAAAGGGGTGAGCGTATAAATTCACTGGTTATTCTGTATATGCTGTTCCAAATCATTAGCTAATACACCAATATCTAAGTTGGATATATAGGATCAAATGTAAGTAGTTGTATTAATTTTGACAAAATTATATTTCATCGGACCATGCAACTTTAATCATTATAATCTACCTTACTTCAGTTTGAAGCAGCTTTGTTTTTAAAATAGTGTAGTAGTCTGTACATGAGCCCCACTACCACGCGGTGGTGGCAGACACCGCACACGTACGCAGTTACACTGAACTATGCTAGGTCGCAGCAGGCTAGCCACCCGGCAGACCCCGACTGGGCTGCCCTCGACAGCATGTGGCTAGCTCACCCCCCACCCCCTATTGAGGCGATGTGGGACCTGGCAAGTTAGGGGGCGGGTCAGTTGACTGTTGACGCCGCGGAGAGCAGAGAGGTTTTGTAATAAACCAGGTTGAAGCGTACTGAAACTGAATCTTGGCGTTCTTCCGTGAGTGCGTGGCATTGTGGGGAAGACCGTGGGCCATCACAATACCAAACTTAGGAGATTTTGGAAGTGAGAACATGCACATTCTCATAATCATACTCATCCACTTCTGATTTTGTTAGGCTTAAAAGCCATAAATGTTTAATGAGTGCACCAGTATCTAAGTTGGATATGTCAGTTCAAATGTAAGTAAGTTTTTTGGTTCAGAAACATGTTATGCTTTCATCAGATTATGCAGCTTTGAATGCCATGTTTTTTTTTTTGGGGGGGGGGGTTTGTTGTTGTTGGTTATTTTTGGGGTGTTTTTTGTTGTTGTTGTTGTTGGTTATTTTTGGGGTGTTTTTTGTTGTTGGGTTGTTTGTGCTGTTTTTTGTTGTTGTTGGGTATTTTGGGGTGTTTTTTGTTGTTGTTGGTTTTTGGGGGTGTTTTTTGTTGTTGGTTTTTTGGGGGTGGTTTTTGTTGTTGTTGGGTATTCTTGGGGTGGTTTTTGCTGTTGTTATTGTTTAGCTTTTTGGGGGTGTTTTGTGTTGTTAGTTTTGTTTGGGTGGTTTTTGTTTTTGTTGTTGGGTAGTTTGGGGTTGTTTATTTACATGTTTCTGTACTTCGATTTTTGTTTCCTTTCCTTCTTTTAAAAATTCTGATGCTTCCTCCTCCTCCACCCCACTTCTTCCATTCTCTGCCACCTTGACCCCATCCACCACCTTCCCGCCCCACCCCCCACCCCCCACCCCTCACACAATCCGAGCTCGGTTCCTGGAATGCTGCATGTCGGCGTCTCCACGTCTCGAGACTCTAAAAAATTCAACATGTTTTTGTTTATTTTGTGTTTGTTGGAGGTCTTACATCCTGGTAACACCTAAGGTCATATCAGGATGGGAACTCACCATTTATTTTGACGACCAATATCTGGTCATGTGACTTATCGTAAAGCCTACTCAACCTCTGGTCTCTCTTTGTCTCTTTCTCTTTCTTTCTCTCTCTCTTTCTGTTCTCTTTCTTTCTGTGTTCCCTTCTGCTTCTTTTTTATCCACTTTCTCTCCCTTTTTATCTCTTTCTTGCTTTCTCTATCTTTCTATCTCTAGCTTTCTTTCTCTCTAGCTTCCTTTCTTTTGTTCTGTTGTTCTCGCTCTTTCTATCTGTGTTTCCCTCTGCTTCTTTGTATCATACTTTCTCTCCCTTTCCAACTCTTTCTCGCTTTCTCTATCTTTCTTTCTCTCAATCTTTCCTTCTTCCTTCCTTCCTTCCTTCCTTTTTTTCTGTTTTTCTCTTTCTTTCTGTGTTTCCCTCTGCTTCGTTTTTTTCATACTTTCTCTCCCTTTACATCTCTTTCTCGCTGTCTTTCTTTGTCTTTCTTTCTTTTTCTTTCTTTCTCTTTTTTTTCTCTTTCTCTTTCGTTCTTTCTTTCGCTTTTTCCTTTCTTTCTTTGTTTTCTTTTCTCTTTTATTTTCTCTTTCTTTCTCTTTCTTTCTCTTTCTTTCTCTTTCTTTTTGTTTCTTTTAGTTTCTGTCTGTCTTTCTTTCGCTATTCCTTTCTTTCTTTTGTTTTATTTTCTCTCTTTCTTTCTCTTCCTCTTTCATTCTCCTTCTCTTTCTTTCGTCTTTCTTTTGCTTTTTCTTTCTTTGCTTTATTTTCTATCTTTTTTTTCCTTTCTTTTTCTTTCTCTTTCTTTCTCTTTCTTTCTCTTTCTCTTTTGTTCTGTCTTTCTTTCGCTATTCCTTTCTTTCTTTTGTTTTGTTTACTTTTTCTTTCTTTCTCTTTGTTTCTCTTTCTCTTTGTTTCTGTCTTTCTTTTACTTTTCTGTCTTTCCTTCTCATTCTTTTGTTGTCTTGCCTCTAATTCTTTCTCCTTCTTTCTCTGTTTCCTTCTAGTTCTTGTTATCCTACTTTCTATCCCTGTACTCCCTTTCTCTTTGTTTCTTTCTCTCTCTTTCTATCTCTCTCTCTTTCTTTCCCATTCTTTGCTTCCCTGTACTCGCTTTCTCTTTCCTTGTCTTTCTTTCTCTCTCTCTTTCTTTCGCATTCTTTGCTTCCGTATACTCACTTTCTCTTTCTATTTATCTCTCTTTCTTTCCCATTCTTTACTTCCCTATACTCGCTTTCTCTTTTTTTCTCTTTATTTCTCTCTCTTTCTTTCCCATTCTTTGCTTCCCTATACTCGCTTTCTCTTTTTTTCTCTTTATTTCTCTCTCTTTCTTTCCTATTCTTGCTTTCTCTTTCTTTCTCTCTCTCTTTCTTCCTTTCTCTCTTTCTTTCCCATTCTTTGCTTCCCTATACTCGCTATTCGCTGTTTCTTGTTTTCTCTTTCTGTCTTTGTTCTATCTATTTCTATCTTTACCATTCATTTCATTTCGGTCTTTCTTTCGTTCCTTATCTATTTCACTCTTTCTCTTGTTGAGTATTTCTCTCAATTTCTCTTTCTTCTTATATTACCCTTTCTCCGCATTTCAATCATTTGGTATGCATTGATAATCTGGTAAATTTGTTTTAATTTATCATGAAAAGAGCTTTAATTCGCTAATGAATGATAAGGACTGCAGGTATTTCTATCATCTGGTATGCTTTGATAATCTGATAATTGGTTTTAATTCATCATAAAAAGGATTCCGGGACAATAATGAATTAACGCAGAGAAGTAATGGGGGTAACAACAGTTTTATTGAAGGCCTTTAGTCGCGACTGGGCCCAGCCCCGAAAGAAAAGTAACAAGAAATAGTAGGGGGGCGTGTGGAAAAAGTGTGCTCATCGCTGGCTCAGCAATAAGTGAGGAGACAGTTGCGGCCCGGCCAGCTGGGAAAAAAGGTGTTAAAGAACGCTGGCCAATTGGGTGGATGGACAGTGGACTTATCCACCACCCAAAGTAGAGGCCAAAATGCAGTGGGCGGTGCTGGAAGCCTGTCGTTCCCACCAAATTAAACACAATGTTAACATGGCAATCAATTTTATATTAAATTCTGCTTATCTGAAAAGAAATCCTGATATTCCTTACTAGGCAGAGTGGCTGAATGAGTTGAGTGACTGCTTCCCATGTGGTAGGTCATAGGTTCGATCCCACCCAAGTCAAACTAATGACTTCAAAATGTATACTTGTCACTACCTAGCCTGGTACTCTGTATTACTAGGATAGGCCAAGGACAGTTGGATGATGAAAACCAATTATCCGTAATTGAAATTTCCCTCCTGCTTTGCAATACAAAATCCAATGCTGTTGAGTTTCTGTGCTTTATTTATATAACTATCTGAGGTAGATCGTTCTAATTTACTTTACCTTAAAGCTGCATAGTCCGATGAAATCTCAAATTTTCAAAACTAAACCAATTATCTAGATTTGATTTGACATATCTAACGTAGATACTGATGCACTTATTAAGCATTTGTTTCTGCCTAGAAGGCAATAAATACTTAGTCAATTTAGCAGAACCTGTTAATGCAGAAGTCTATGGTGTCACAGTTTTGGCAAGCTTGCCAAAACTAATTTTCCATGTTTCCACTCAAAATACCTCAAAAGTTTACCATTTAAAATAAAAGTAACTTTGAACTAATGTAAAGTATATACTAGTGATCGATCTAATATATTTATCTCAGAAAAATTACAGAAATTCAAAACCATTGGACTATGCAACTTTAACTTGAAGCAACATTGATATAAAATTACTAACTTAGGAAATATTTGAAGTGCAAACTATCTGCTTCAGCAATAATAGGTTCCATTAAATCGACTCAGTATTCCCTTCTATGAAGCAACAAATGCTTAAAGTTTGCACCAGTAGCTAATGATATGTCAAATCAAATCTAGATAAGTGTTTTGGTTTTTAAAATGTGATACTTTCATCGGACTATGCAGCTTTACTCAACAAATATAATTAACAAAAAAACTGAATGTAAACAACTTTAATTTGCTGTGTACAGAAATTGATATTGTTAGTTTTTCACATGAAGAATTCAAATATAATATCCAATGAAAGTGACTGATACCTGAGTAGGCCTACACCCCCCCCCCACACACACACAATATGATAACTGAGTAAGCCTACACTCTCCCCACACATACCTGATAACTGAGTAGGTCTGCACTCTCCCCCCACACAATCTGATAACTGAGTAAGCCGACACTCTCCCCACACAACCTGATAACTGAGTAGGCCTACACACTCCTCACACACACCTGATAACTGAGTAGGTCTACACTCTCCCCACACAGACCTGATAACTTGGTAGGCCTACACTCTCCCCCCACACAATCTGATAACTGAGTAAGCCTTCACTCTCCCCACACACACCTGATAACTGAGTAGGTCTACACTCTCCCCCCACAAATCTGATAACTGAGTAAGCCAACACTCTCCCCACACACATGATAACTGGGTAGGCCTACACTCTCCCCCACACACTCTGATAACTGAGTAAGCCTACCCTCTCCCCACACACACCTGATAACTGAGTAGGCCTACACTCTCCCCCACACACAACTTATAACTGAGTAGGCCTACACTCTCCCCACACACAACTGATAAATGAGTAGGCCTACACTCTCCCCCACACACAACTGATAACTGAGTAGGCCTACAGTCTCCCCACACACACCTGATAACTGAGTAGGCCTACACTCTCCCCCCACACACACCTGGTAAATGAGTATGTGTACACTCTCCCCACATACACAGCTGATAACTGAGCAGACCTACACTCTCCCCACACCCCACCCACACACACACAACCATCCTGGCCATATACTCTCCACGTACATGAGCAGCGCATGCGCTGTGATTTGGAAGAAGAATGGAGAAGGCGCTTGGAGACTGAGTCCGGTGTAATCTGCAGGAAGCACACGGAATCATTAGACTGCAAACGGAATGGAAGCCATATGGGTGGGAAGAAAAACACAACCCATGTGCAGCCATCCAAACGGAAAGGGGGACGCGCCATCCAAGATGGCCGACGCGCTGAGAAGGTACCTTTCAGGGGGAGGAGGGGGAGGAGAGGAGGAGGAGTGGGAAGGGAGGGCAGGGTGAGGAGAAGGGAGGAGTGGGAGGGGAGGGGAGAGGACATACCAGAGGAGTAGTGGGAGGGAGGGTAGGGGTGAGAAGGGAGGAGTGGGAGGGGGGAATGCCGAGGGGAGGGATGGGGACGGTAAGGAGGACTGGGAGGGAAGGGGGGAGGGGGAAGTTCGAGGTAGGAGTGTGAGGGAGGAGAAGGAGGGTAGAAGGAGTGGGAGGGGATGGAGCAAGACGAGGAGGAGTGGGAGGGGAGGGAGGAGACGAGGAGAGTGGTATGGGGAAGGGGAGAGGGGGAGGAGGTGAGGGGAAGGGAAAGGGGGAGGGGGATGAGGGAAGGGTGAGGAGAGAAGGAGGACGTGGAGAGCAGGACGGGGAGGCTACGGTGGCAGAGAGGAGGAGTGGAACGGGATTGAGGAAAAGTGGAAGGAGAGAGAGGAGGAGTGGAAGGATGGGATGGAGGAGTGGAGTGGGAGCTTGAAGAGGACTGGAGGGGAGGGGGACTGGGAGGGGGAGGAGGAGTGGGAGGGGGAGGATGAGTGGGAGGAGAGGGGGAGGGGGGAGGGTGTAGGAGGAGTGCGAGGGGAGGGGAGGGGGAGGTGGAGTGGGAGGGGGGGAGGGGAGGGGGAGGAAGTGGGAGGGGGAGTAGTTACTCCTACAGCCCTTGTTTCATGGACAGGGTTCCTAAGCTACTCTATCGAACAAGTATCGCACGGCTGGGTTATGGACGAACATAGCCACATGAATTCTTAATCTAATAATATGGGAAATATATTGTTCACATATGTATCTATTATAGCCCGCTATTTTTCTTTTGAGGTGCAGAATTGGTGAAATCTTGTAGATTAACAGACGTTACAAGTTGAATTGAGAGAATCCAGTGGCTGCCATCTTGGTATGCTGGCATTCTCTTACAGTTCAGCGACTCTACGCTAATATAGATAAACACAGCTCGGTGGACCCAGGATCTCTGCAGCTTGCTTACAGTGAGTGGGCTCTCACCGAAGCAGTTTTTGCTCAGATTGAAAGATGGATGTCGTTCACACCAACTTGAGGTGGGTATTTTTTCTACGTTGGGAGGGGATTGGTTATTGGAGTATTACGTCCTGGCAACATCTCAGGTCATATCAGGATGGGCACCGACTTGTGACAGTGCGCACTTATGGTGACTTTATAGTGATGCCCTACGGGGAGGCCATTCCTGCAGCACCATGACCTGATATCCCACTCAGTCACATTATCCTGACACTGAGCCAACCGGTCCTTGCCTTATCCTAATGCTGAGCACGTGGCTAGGAAGCGACAAGTATACATTTTTAAGTCATTGGTTTGACTCGACCTGTTTCGAAACAGTGGGTTTGAATTCCACGAGCTACTAAAACGGGAGACGGGGGGGGGGGGGGAGGGGGTGAGGGGGTGAGGGTGAGGGTGAGGGTCTTCAGGAACAGGCTTTGAAACAAATTTGGAAGATGGAATGAATATAGCCATTCTCTTTTCTTTTCTTTCTCTTCTTTCTCTTTTTTTTCTTTTTTTTCATAGAAAGAATTCATGGCCAAAATGATATTGGAAACACCGACGACTTTACATTATAGTGTTTCTTCACTGGGGTACACCATCCCACCACCAGCATGGTCCCGATATCCGACTCAGTCACAGTATCCTGATAAAATAGCAATCAGTCCTTGTTCTGTCATAGTACTGCCAAAAGTCTGGCTAGGTAGCGACAAATATCAATCTTGTAAGTCATTGATTTGACTCGACTGGGTTTCGAACCCATGATCATCCTGCATCAGAAGCGCGTTCTCGATTCATTTAGTTATCCCATGTGATGCCTATCAGGATGATGTGACTGTGTAGGATATCAGGTCATGGTGCTGGTGGCATGGTCTCCCAGTGGGGCAGCACTATGAAGTCGCCATGAGTGCGCACTGCCACAAGTCGGTACCCGTCCTGATACGACCTTGGGTGTTGCTAGGACGTAAAGCAACACACGCACAAACCAATCTGGTGCCGGACGAAGAATGGCCACTCGTTCTCACGGCACTCTGACAGGTGAATCCGGTACAATTCTACAAAGACATAAAAAAACCATTAACAGCAGGATGGCTAAATGAGGTGAATTCCCCGCTTCCCATGTGGCAGGTCATGGG
>CM059202.1:33700386-33726332 GCA_030323885.1 Branchipolynoe longqiensis | reverse complement strand
AGTCAGCACTGTTACCGATTCGCCCACTGTGTGCAGTATATAAGTTTGTTTTAGATGTGATATATCACGTTATATATATGTTATATATAGCACGCAGCATGCTGGTCGCGGTCAGTTCAGGAGGCTGAGTGGTACTGTGACCTTCAGGCTGAATCTATGACCTCGCAGTCTCTCACCTGTGACACGTGACGAACGCACCCGCATCTCTGCACCCCTCCACCCCTGCACCCCACCGCCTCTCAACCCCACCACCCCACCAGCCCACCACCCCACCAACTACCCACTCATCAATCCCACCACCCCACCACCCCACCAACCCTCCACTCGTCAACCCCACCACCCCACCACCCCCACCAACCCCACAATCCCACCACCCCACCACCCCACCAACCCTCCACTCGTCAACCCCACCACCACCCCACAAACCCTCCACTCGTCAACCCCACAATCCCACCACCACTCGAGCCCACCACCCCACAAACCCTCCACTCGTCAATCACCACCGTCCCTCACCACACCACCAACCTCCACTCATCAACCCCAACACCCACCACCCACGGACTGTCAATCCCACCACCCCTTCTCCCACCTCCACGCCGCACCCACCACCCCACCACCCCACCACCCCACCACCCCACCACCCCACCACCCCACTACCTCACCACCCCACCCCCTCACACCCCACCACTTCACCACACCCCACCACCCCACCACCCCACCACCCCACACCTCACCACCCCACCACCCCACCACCCCACCACACCCACCAACCCACCACTTGTCTACTCCACCACCCCACCACCCCACCATCCTCTCAGTGTCACATCCACGGCCTCTTCAAACCCCTCCACCGATCCCTTTCCCCATTCCTCACCCCTCCTCCTTCCCCTTTCTCTCTTCCTTTGTTGTTTGTTGTTGTTTTACGTCCTTGGAATATCTTCGGTCATACAGGACGGGTTCTTCCCCTGTCCCCCTCCCTTTCACTTCCATATCACCATTTCCCCTTCTCATTCCTCCTTCCCTTAATCTTTCTCCCTGGCATTGTCCCTTCTCTGTCTCCCCCCTCCCGTTCCCTCCCCCCCCCGTCCTCCTCCCCTTCCCTCCCCCCTTTCCCCTACCTTCATCCTCCCCTTCTCAATCGCTCCTCCCTCTTCATACTATCTCATCCCATCACCTTCACCACCCACCACAAACCCTTCACCACCACCCATTCGCGGGGCTTCTTTCACACTCTCCCCCAGACCCCTCTTCACCCCTACAGCCACTCCGGTGTCGCAGTTTCAGTTCTCAACCAGTTGCAGTTCTCAACATCGCTTCTGCGCATGCGTCAAAATCTAGCAGCATCTTCTGCGCATTGTCAATGGTCATGAGCAATCTTCATACAGAAAAAGTGAAATATCTCTAAAACCAAACCACCTAGAAACAAATCGCTTGGTACACATATAGAAAACATGTTTACCAACAAGATTATATTAAATTGATATGGTTAGGGTTCTGGATTTCTATTAATTTTGAATAATGTTTTGTACTGCGCGTACCGTCAAACTGAAGGCATTGTCAATGGTCGTAAGCAATCTTCATACAGAAAAAGTGAAATATCTCTAAAACCACACCACCTAGAAACAAATCGCTTGGTACACATATAGAAAACATGTTTAACGAAAAGATTATATTAAATTTAAAAGGTTAGTGACACTGACACTATAGTGACAGTATGAGGCAATGATTTGCGGTGATCGGCGATGGTTTGAATCGGAATGATGTTGACACATGCGCACACGATGCTTTGACACATGCGCAGATGCTTTGACGCATGTGCAGAAGCGATGTTGAGAACTGCAACTGGTTGAGAACTGAAACTGCGACACCGGGCCCCTTCATCCCCTGCTGTCGCCATCAACCCCCCCCCCCACACACCCACACACCCACACACCCACACACCCACACACCCCCTTACACGGCTGTTCCCTTCACTGACTCACACTGTCGGCTACTGGAGGAAGGAAGGAAGAGGAGGAGGAGGAGGAGGAGGGGGCCTCTGGATCATAGCGAGTCGGTGCAGTGTTCTTCACCCTCTCAGGTACATACATACAAGGGATCCAAAATTTAGTCACACCTCCTCCCATGTCTAAACCTTTCACACCCACCTCTGTGGCGACACCTAGCGGCTGTAGAAGGAAGCAGGAGGAGGTGCAGGAGTGCCGGGGTACTGGAGGATATAATGAGCCTGTCTCAAATGTTTGTTTGTTTTTTGTTGTTTTACGTCCTATCAACATCTAGGGTCAAATCACGACGGGTACCGACTTGTGACAGTGCGCACTCATGGCGACTTTATAGTGCTGCCCAACTGGAAGACCAGGCCTCCAGCACAATGACCTGATATCCCACTCAGTCACATTATCCTGACACTGAGCCAACCAATCCTTGTCCTATCCTATTAATGCCGAGCGCCAGGTTAGGAAGCGACAAGTATACATTTTTAAGTCATTGGTTTGACTCGACCAGGGTTTGAACCCACAACCCCATGATCTACCTGTCTCAAAAGGTGATAAGTAATATGGGACAAAACTTTGTCCATTGTAACGATCAACATACTATCTGCTTATACAGATAGTATGTTTCTCAGGATAAACTGATTTATGGTATTTCATAATCCCAATAGAATACATATTGATTTGAACCAAATGTCCTTGTGTTTTCAGCGTAACCGTTTCTGTGCTGTTTTGTGTCAATCGTTACATCGACAATTTTTTTTATTAGTTAACACCTTTTGAGACAGGTTCATTCATATACTGCTCCATCCATTCACATTGCACTGGTACCTGCCGACAACACAGGTCCCTCCAGTGTAGTTGGTAGGTTATTGGAGTTTTACGTCCTGGCAACATCTACAGTCATATCAGGGCGGGTACCGACTTGTGACAGTGCACACTCATGGTGACTTTATATAGTGCTGCCCCACTGGGAAATCAGGCCGCCAGCACCATGACCCAATATCCCATTCAGTCACATTATCCTGACGCTGAGCTAACCGGTCCTTGGCCTATCATATTAATGATGAGCGCCAGGCTAGGAAGCGACAAGTATTAATTTTGTAAGTCATCGGTTTGACTCGACCGGGAACCAAACTCCTAATCTTCCGCCCACGAGGCCTGCGCTTTACCGATTCGGCTACCGTGCCTGATCCTTCCAGTGTATTCCAATGAACAACGCCACGTTGGGACCAACAGTGTTTTATAATATTCACATAAAAGGATTACACACCACATAAATTGATTTTGGTGAAGCGTTGGATCGCGACACTATTAGTGTGTGTACAATGTATTTGGTCTTGGTTTGATATTGATTGTCTGGGGTTTTAGGTCCTGGCAACATCTGAGGTCAATTATTGGTATTGGTGGAACATATACACACAGGCACACACACTCAATATATAATATATATATATATATGTATATATATACACACATGTTTAGAATATAAATATAGTTTGTTGAGGTTTGACGTCTTAGCAACATCTAAGGTGATATTAGGATGGGTACCAACATGTGACAGTGCGCACTCATGGATTCTGCATAGTGCTGTTCCACTGAGAGACCGGGTTGCTGCCACCGTGATCCGATATCTCACTCAGTCACATTATCCACGACCTGAGCAAAGTAATCGAATATAAATATACTTGATATATATATACATGTCAATCTATTCAATACATATAATATATAGTTAGTGTATAATATATATTTTGTGGGTAGCAAATATATATATAGGCCTATATAAATAATTATTTGCAGGACATATTATATATATATATGAATGTATTCAGTACGTCATATTTATTCAGCATATTATATATATATATATATTTAGTGTGCACAAAATAGATATATATATAAATATATATATGTCGTGGTGGTGATGAAAATGGGAAATACTGCGCCTAGAGTGGGACTCGAACCCACATCTCTTTGCATTCCGGGCCAGTGTGCTAACCATTACACCACCTAGGCTCCCTGATATCAACACACTCCCCACGCCTACCTGTCTATGTGGTTACTTGCCTGAGAGGTCAGTGCAGACCACTGCACTCGTCCCCCTGGAATTGTAAGTCTTGTAATGCTTACAATTACATACATACAGGCAATGCACTAACACATACATACACAGGGTAGGTTCAACAACCATACAGCGCAAAGCTTGTACAGGATCCTGATCACGGCACCAGTGTCATGGGGGTGATGAAAATGGGAAATACTGCACCTAGAGCGGGACTCGAACCCACATCTCTTTGCATTCCAGGCCAGTGTGCTAACCATTACACCACCTAGGCTCCCTGATATCAACACACTCCCCACGCCTACCTGTCTATGTGGTTACTTGCCTGAGAGGTCAGTGCAGACCACTACATATACATATATTGGAAACCTATGTGACCGCTAGGATATACCATGGAAGAATTGATATATTATTGCGGCAATCATTGGATTATATACCGGAAGACAATGGGCGTAACAATCAAACCATATGAGGTTGATTGATTGATTGATCGCTTGATTGATTGGTAGTTTGCGTCCTGGTAAATCTGAAATCATATCAGGACGGGTGTCGACTTGCAAGCCATTGCACTCATGACGACTTGATAGTGCTGCCCCACTGAGGTAACCATTACTATGGTGCCTGAATCATTTTCATCTGGAAGATTTATACTGCCTATCATGGGTAAGTCTGAATTGACTTGTTTTCACCATTAGAAAGTTTTTCGATAGAAAGCCCGAGCCTACACTTTTACCGACCGAAGTGATTTTTAACCTCCCTCACGACATAGACATGGTATGAGAGCAACTGGCCTTTGATGACACTGTAAGTTATACACAGCGGTGGAAATCCAAATTGGCACAGGTGGGGGCATGGGGAATCGAACCACTGACCTTCAGATTAGGAGTCCGACCTAGAAAATAGTCAGACTCTGTAACCACTCCGCCACAAAGAACACTAAGTCATGATACAATACCCCACTCAGTCACAGTATAAAGAAGCGAACCAGTTTTTGCCCTATTCTAATAATGCAGACATACATCGTCAGATAAGCTTGCTGCGAGTGTATGTTATTGGTCAGTTTTTAGTTTAACTCAGCCGGGGATTGAGCGCATCCTTGGCTGCATACACAGGAAGCGGACACCCTAACCGCAAGGCCACCACGTCAGGTATACTGTTATTGTATTCTCTCAAAGACCCTATAATACTAAGATGGCTCACTCCCTATCTCTCCAATGGTAATGTAAATTTTGCAGTGCCACCTTGTGGTGGGTTTGATCAGCCCGGCTGCTGGTTGGTGTTTCACATGTAAACACATACAATTATATTATACATGAGATAGGTAAGTATGAATACACATCAATATGAAATTGCTATGAACAAATACACATCAATCATCATCATCATCGCCATCATCATCATCATCTTTCACATTCATATATACATTTATACATATAACATAGCACCTGTTTAACCAAGAGAACAGCCAGCGCACCAAGTGGTGGGTTTGATCATTTTGATTACACAGTACAGGCTGAGTGAGCCGTCTTAGTATTATAGCATCTTTGATTCTCTGTCTCACATGTCGGTGTAGATAAAAGATTCACCCGGTACTTGTAGTACACAGGTGAAGATCAGCCTTATATAAAAACGGGCGAAAATAGCGTTAGTATGGAACATCACCTAGAAACTGTGGCTCCAGTATCAAATGGCTACCCATGTAGGCACAGAGTTGGTGAAATGGGAGAGAATGCAAAAAGACAAGATGGCGGCCGTAGAACGCCGTCGATTTCACTTTTAAATCTTATTAAACTATATATTATATTATATTTTTCAACTCAAAGGTAGCGGGCTATCAATAAGATATATGCAAAGAATAAATGTTGCTTCTTAGATTGTAAAATTAGGCTCTCAATTCTTTGACCCGCATTTTCGCCAGCTTTTACATAGGGTTGGTTTGCACCCCTACTGCAGCAGTACGGGGTGAATCTTGTATCTAATGTCGGTGGTGACTTGGTGACTCCACAACAGTTGGTACATTGTGTATTGATACACACATACGTATGTGTGTATCATTGTGCCTTACAGACGGGATGGCCGAATGAGTTAGAGCGTCCGTCTCCCGTGCTGGTAGATCGTGGGGTCATGGGTTCGAGTCCCGGTCGAGTCAAACCAATGACTTTAAAATTGATACTTGTCACTTCCTAGCCAGGCGCTCGGCATTATTAGGATAGGGCAAGGACTGGTGTGCTCAGTGTCAGGATAATGTGACTGAGTGGGATACCAGCTCATGGTGCCGGCGGCCTGGTTTCCCAGTGGGACAGCACTATAAAGTCGCCATGAGTGCGCACTGTCACAAGTCGGTACCCGTCCTGATATGACCTTAGATGTTGCTAGGACGTAAAACAACAACAAACAAACACAAACAACTTGTGCCTTACTTAAAGCTGCATAGTCCGATGGTTTTGAATTTCTGTATTTTTTCTGAGATAAATACATTAGATCGATCACTAGTATCTACTTTACATTAGTTCAAAGTTACTTTGATTTTAAATGGTAAACTTTTGAGATATTTTGGGTGCAAACATGGAAAATTAGTTTTGGCATGCTTGCCAAAACTCTGATACCGTAGACTTCTGCAGTAACAGGTTCTGTTAACTTGACTCAATATTGCCTTCTACACAGAAACAAAGGCTTAACAAGTGCATCAGTATCTAAGTTAGATATCTCAAATCAAATCTAGATAATTGGTTTGGTTTTGAAAATTTAATAGTTCATCGGACTATGCAGTTTTAAAGTTGCATAGTCCGATGGTTTTGAGTTTCTCTCCTTTTCTGAGATAAATAGGTTTTTGTTTGGTTGTTGTTGTTTTACGTCCTAGCAACATCTAAGGTCATATCAGGACGGGTACCGACTTGTGACAGCGTGCAATCATGGCGACTTTATAGTGCTGTCCCACTGGGAAATCAAACCGCCAGCACCATGACCTGTTATCCCACTCAGTCACATTATCCTGACACTGAGCACACCAGTCCTTGCCCTATCCTAATAATGCCGAGCACCAGGCTAGGAAGTGACAAGTATCAATTTTTAAGTCATTGGTTTCAGTCGACCAGGGTTCGAACCCACGACCCCACGATCTACTAGCAAGGGAGACGGTTGGGGTGTGGGTTTTACGTCAGGGAGTGAGGGTGTGTGTGGGGATGTGTGTGTGGGGGGTGTGGGGGTGTTGGGTGGAGTGGGTGAGTGGATTGGGGTGTGTGGGATTTGCGTCAGGGAGTGAGGGTGTGTGGGGATGTGCGTATGTGGGGAAGGGGTGGAGTGCAATGGGTGGCATGTGAGGGCGTGGGGGGGGGGTTAATGGGGGTGAGTGTGCATAGGTGTAGATGGAGTGTTGAGTGGTTTTACGTCCTATCAACACCTAAGGTCATATCAGGACGGGACGCGTGATTGGAGTGTGGGGAAGTGGGGGGGGGGGGGTGGAGGGGATGGAGGAGATGTGAAGGTATGTGTGGGTGTGTGGAGGGATGGGTGTGGGTTTGTTTGTTGTTGTTTTATGTCCTAGCAACATCTAAGGTCATATCAGGACGGGTACCGACTTGTGACAGTGCGCACTCATGGCAACTTTATACCAGACCGCCGGCACCATGACCTGGTATCCCACTCAGTCACATTATCCTGACACTGAGCACACCAGTCCTTGCCCTATGCATAATGCCGAGCGCCTGGCTAGGAAGCGACAAGTATCAATTTTAAAGTCATTGGTTTGACTCGACCGGGACTCGAACCCACGACCCCACGATCTACCAGCACGGGAGACGGACGCTCTAACTCATTCGGCCATCCCGTCTGGTCATCAGGGATGGGTGTGGGTGTGTGGAGGGATGTGTGTGGGGGGTGTGGAGGGGTGTGTGTGGGTGTGGAGGAGTGTGGGTTGGTGGAGATGTGGGTATAGATTCTGCAGACATCTGGGTTAGGTATTTTTCCTATCGGGGAAATAAACTAAGATATTTATGTGAATATATATATATGTATATATATATATATATATATATATATGTGTGTATTATAATGGATTATAATAATATAAAGAACGAAGCTAAATCCAAGGTTAATTATTATTATTATTGTATGTGTACTTTCGATATCTAGTATTAAGAGTCGCGCACCTACCTTGTTATGCGCACGAGTATGGGGCGCTACCTGTGTCGCGCGGAAATATCACTAAAAACGGACTCACTTCGATTACTTTTTTCCTTTTTTAGGTGGGGCACATTTAGTTCCGCCAGAGATAAAAAATAAATCAACTCAGCCCAACCCTGTTTGTTTCTCTATCCTTATGTTGCCGTAGTGGCTTATATATATATATGTGGTGCATAACGTATTATGGGAGTATAAAAATACGAAGGGAATTGTTTCCTTATTATATTATATTATTATATTACTTGATACCATTGTTATTCTCCGTAAGACTCCGCACTTGACCGGCGGCGCCTCCTGCGCTCACCCCCCCCCCCTCTACCTGCTGCCGACATTGTCAGTCGCACCGGAGGATTTTTTTCTTTTAATTACTGGGCAAGGGCCTATAATCCTTGCCAGAAATTAAAAACTACTCAACCACTACCTTTGTCTTTCTCTCATATGTGCGTAGTTATTTATATATATTATATATATAGTATGTAGGTTGGATTCATTCATCCACATGGGATTTTCAGATTCATAGCAGAAGAAGGGGAGGCGGTGATATATTATCGCTCACCGTGAATTATAATGTGGGTTATTTATTATGTTATTCGATGCTTGGTCCCTTAGAAAATAAATATATAGCAACCAGTGGTCCACAACTGGTTCATCAAAGGCTGTGGTATGTGCTGTACTGTCTGTGGGGAAAGTGCATATAAAAGACCCCTTGCTGCTTATCGGAAGGAGTAGCCTATGTGGCGGCAGTGGGTTACCTCCAAAGAAATATGTCAGAATGACCATATGTTTGATGTCCAATAGCCGATGATAAAAAGCAATGTGCTCTAGAGGCGTCGTTAAATAAAACAAGCTTTCCTTTAGAAAATAAATATATGTGAGTATGTGTAAAATTGAACACCTTAAGGCTAGGCGACGCCCCCATTTGCTTGGACTACTGGAGAGAGAGAAAGAAAGAAAGAAAGAAAGAAGGAAGGAGGAGAGGTAGGAGGAGTGAGGAATATATTAACTAGGTGTTGGGTCCCTATATATAACTTAGTAGATGTGTACAAACTGAAAACGAGATCTCGATACCTGAATGATTCGAAATCCTAGGTTCAAACCCTGGCCTAGTCAAACTGGTGAGTTAAAAAAAATTATACTTGCCACGCGCTCGGCATTACTAGGATAGGGAAAGGCGCAGTGGAATGAGGAAGACCAATTGTCCGCGATTGAAATTTCCCATGCTTAATCAACTAATGGATAACAAAATTGATATAAAACAAGTATCAGTTTAGTAAGTCATTGGTTTGACTCGACCGGGAATCGAGCCCCCGACCTTCCGCACGGGAAGCCTGCGCTATATCCATTCGGCCACGGCGTCCGTCCGGTCTAGTGGGATGGTTGTTTTGGGGGAGTTTTCAGTCGCGTTGGCGCGCTGAAGGCTGCTCGGTAGAGCACAGGCCTCGCATGCGGAAGATCGCGAGTTCGGTTCCCGGTCGAGTCAAACCAATGACTTAAAAATTGATACTTGTCGCTTCCTAGCCTGGTGCTCGGCATTATTAGGATAGGGCAAGTGCTGGTCAGCTCAGTGTCAGGATAATGTGACTGAGTCGGATATCGGGTCATGGTGCCAGCGGCCTGATTTCCCAGTGTGGCAGCACTATAAAATCACCAGGAGTGCGTACTGTCAAAAGTCGGTACCCATCCTGATATGACCTTACATGTTGCTAGGATGTAAAACAACAACAAACAAACAAACAAATCCAATAGCCAATGATAAAATTCAATGTGCTCTAGAGACATCGTTAAATAAAACAAACCTTTCTTTTACCAAACAAGCAGTATTCATCACCTCAGTGGCCCACTGTCACGAAAAAAAAAAGTGGGTTCTCAGTGTATTTGAGATCTGCCAAGTAAGTACACGGCAACCATTCATGTCCCAGTTGGCACACTAACGCCATTATTCACCATGTTTCAAAGTGTCAAGTAGTTTTTTTTGTATTTGGGGTTCATGTCCTAGCAACATCAAACGTCATATATTAGGGCTGATACTGACTTAATTGTGACAGTGCACACTCATGGGATTCAACTTCATGTTAGTATTGGACGTTAAGGTCCTGGCCACTTCTAAGGTCATATCAGGATGGGTACTGACTTAAGTGTGACAGTGCCCACTCATGGCGACTTTATAGTGCTGTCCCACTGTGAGATGAGGCTGCCGACACCATGACCTGACATCCCACTCAGTCACATTATCCCGATACTGAACTAACCAGTCCTTGCCCTATTCTATTAACGCCCGAGTGCCAGTCTAGGTAGCGACAAGTATCAATTTTGTAGGTCATTGGTTTGACTCGGCCGGCATTCTAAACCCCGACCTTCCACACAAAAAGCCAGCTCTCTTACAAGTAGAAGTCTGTGCTCCTTTCCCAGTGTGACAGTATAAAGCTGTGGTCACACAAACTAGTTTGCCTCATGTCAGTCGATTCAGATTGGGCATGTGAATGCTCAGCTGAGTCGAATTAAGGCTGAGTCGACTCAACTAGTTTGCCTCAAGTAAACCGCTTCGTGAGGTAGATTAGATGAGGTGAACTAGCTTGAGTCGGCCTAAGTGGCATGTGTGAATACAACTGGTTTAGTTGAGGTGGCTTAAGCACATGGATGAAGACTGCGTCCTAACAAGTAACAGATAGTTGTATTCATAGTGGTTAGAACACATGTTTGGACCGTCCAGCATGCTTTGACCGTCCATTTTCTTCATATATGGAGACTGCTTCCTAACAGGTAGATGCTTTTGATAGTGGGTGGAGCACATGTTTGGATCATCCTACTCTTCCCATCTCTTCGTTAGGTATGTTGTTTGTATGTATGTATGTGTGGATGTATGTGTGGATGTATGTGTGGTGTGTGTATGTACGTGTGGATGTACATGTGGATGTATGTATGTGTGGATACCCATCCTGATATGACCTTAGATGGTGCTAGGACATAAAACAACAACAAACAAACATCGATCTGAGTTGGTTTAACGCGCGTGTCTGAACGCAATACACTTTGAAAACTCTTTATGTGTGAACGCGCCGCGAGTTCGACTCATAGAGTTCGCCTCATCTAGTCAGCCTAACGCTGTATGTGTGACCACGGCTTAAAGCTGCATAGTCTGATGAAAACATCAAATTTTCAAAACCAAAACGGGTACCGACTTGTGACAGTGCGCACTCATGGCAACTTTATAGTGCTGTCCCACTAGGAAACCAGGCCGCCAGCACCATGACCTGGCATCCCACTCAGTCACATTATCCTGACACTGAGCACATCAGTCTTTGCCCTATCCTAATAATGCTGAGAGCCTTGCTAGGAAGCAACAGGTGTTAATTTGTAAGCCATTGGTTTGACTCTACCGGGGTTTGAACCCACGACCCCACGATCTACCAGCAAGGGAGACGGACGCTCTAACTCATTCGGCCATCCCGTCTGGTTCTGAAGTCTATGGTGTCAGAGTTTTGGCGTGCTTGCCAAAATTATTTTGGCATGTTTTGATGTCAAATATCTCC
This sequence comes from Branchipolynoe longqiensis, assembly GCA_030323885.1. Taxonomy (NCBI): domain Eukaryota; kingdom Metazoa; phylum Annelida; class Polychaeta; order Phyllodocida; family Polynoidae; genus Branchipolynoe; species Branchipolynoe longqiensis. Next base: position 33,714,564 of record CM059202.1, on the reverse strand, counting down.
AAACTTAGCCATTTAAAATGAAAGTTACTTCAAACTAAAGTAAAGTAGATTATAACGATTAGTATAATATATTTATCTCTGAAAATAGCAAAAACTCAAAAGCATCGGACTATGCAACTTCAAGTCTGGTATCCTAGGTAACCAACCACGCCCAGAGTATTGTGAGGGGCCTGGGCCCGTATGCATGGGGCAGTGGTAGCACTCCAAACCTGTGGGTAGAGGCGATCTCCGGGTTAGCGGCGAAAAGTCGGTATGCATGTGGCCGGGGTATGCAAACCCCCGGAGTTAAAAGTTGGGTAAGCTAACCCCATTCCGTAGCAGGTATAAGGGTGGTGGTAGGGACCGACTCGGGCCAAATCTATTGAATGCGATCATATTTAACAGAATTACATACGCAATAAGTGAAATTTCATGAAATTAACCCTAAATTCGAAGCAATATTAACGTATCAGGTACACCGGCGGCGATATTAATATTGTCAAATCGACGAATGTAAACAAAACAAATCACCGCCGCTGCCGCATCGACGTCGCTATCCATACTGTCGAATATCAACAAAACATCGCCGCCGCCACATCGGCGGCAATATATTAGGCCCAAATCTATTCAATGCGATCATATTTAACAGAATTACATATTCAAATTGTGAAATTTCATTAAATTAACCCTAAATTCGAAGCCATATTAACGTAGCAGCTACATCGGCGGCGTTATTCATATTGTCGAATCGACGAATGTAAACAGGCACAGAGGGATTTCCCAAATTTATAAATAACTGCTAGGGTAGCTAACGCCTCCGCGCTTTGGCTCCATGCATACCCCGTGACCCATTTCTCACCACCGGTGATAGCTACCCCGAACTCCGTCCTTACCACCGGGGCCGATAAATAATTCTTCATGCATACGGGCCCTGATTCTACAGTTCTACTCCCCCTGAGGGCACTGGGTTGATTGGTTGTCGGAGTTTTACCTCCTGGCAACAACTAAGGTCATATGAGGGGCCAGATTCTACAGTTCTAATCCCCCTGAGGGTTACTGTAACAAAGACCCTATAATACTAAGATGGCTCACCCCCTATCTCTCCCATGGTAATGTAAATTTCGCAGTGCCACCTTGTGGTGGGTTTGATCAGCCCGGCTGCTGGTTGGTGTTTCACATGTAAACACATACAATTATATTATACATGAGATAGGTAAGTATGAATACACATCAATATGAAATTGCTATGAACAAATACGCACCATCATCAGCATCGTCATCAGCATCGCCATCGTCACACATCTTTCACATTCATATATACATTTATACATATAATATATCACCTGTCTAACCAACAGAACAACCAGTGCACCAGGTGGTGGGTTCTGATCATTTTGAGAACACAGTACTGGCTGAGTGAGCCGTCTTAGTATTATAGGGTCTTTGACTGTAAGAAGGGACCGGCACACAGTAACGGCTTCAGTCACTGGGTTGGTTGGTTGTTGGAGTTTTACCTCCTGGCAACATCTAAGGTCATAACATATCAGGATGGTCAGTCACTGGGAGTTTATTCAACCTAGATCAGAATAGATGTTTGTTGGGGTTTTACATCCGAGCAACAGCTAACTTCTAAGGTTGGTTGGTTGGTTGTTGACGTTTTATGTCCTAGCAACATCTAAGGATACATCAGGACCCGTGCCAACTTGTGACAGTGTGCACTCATGGTGACTTCATAGGGCTGTCCCACTGGGAAATCAGTCTGTTGGCATCATGACCTGATATCCCACTCAGTCACATTATCCTGACACTGAGCTAACCAGTCCTTGCCCTATCCTAATAATGCTGAGCGCCAGGCTAGGAAGCGACAAGTATCAATTTTGTAAGTCATCGGTTTGACTCGACCGGGAACCGAACTCCCAATCTCCCGCCCGCGAGGCCTGCGCTTTACCGATTCGGCAACCGCGCCCGGTCCCTCCAGTGTATCCCAGTGAACAACACCACATTGGGACCAACCATGTTTTATAATATTTGCATAAAAGGATTACAGGGAGACGGACGCTCTAACTCATTCGGCCATCCTGTCTGGTCACCTATATATATGTACATATCAAACTAGTTTGTGCCAATGCCATCATCATCATGCTGTCGGTCGCGATGCGACAAAGACTGCTTTCATTACTTGACTGCCGCTCTCCATTTAGCTCTCTGCTGTGAGAGTGATGTCCATGAGTCGGTCTTAATGTCTCTCCGCTTCAGGTTTCGCTTGATGGTACATTTCATGAAAGCTGCCTGCAAAAGTGCTGAAGTGCTGCTGGCTTTTGCAAGTTACCAGTGGCACTCTCTCGAGGAGCAAATAGTGGTTTCACACCGGCAAGAACATATCCAGACAGGCGCAACACTATTTGTCCCTGCAGTGGCTGGTCGGGAGATGTTGGGAGTTCCATACATCAACACCCTTAATGCTGCCACAGTGACATGGTTTTCTGTTTAGGGTTTGCTCCCTTAGCCTTCGGTTCTGTTAAAAACCTGTACCACAAGGCAGTGGTTTACAACTCTGCAGGGCAGGGGCGTCAAACTCCGAGGTATTGCTATACCTGCAATACCTGCATACCCAATTGCCATTGCCAATAGACGACATAATGATGATCTGAGTTTGTAAACAACACATGTTTTCAAACGCATTTAACATTTCTAGGGTGGCTATTAAAATAACATATTTCATTTTGTTTGGCACATGTTCAGGGTTGGGTGACTACTAACGAGTAAACTATATTCTACTGACATCAAAACATGGGAATATTTCATTTAATTGATTACAGTAAAACCTGTCTAACCGACCACCTCCACAGATCGACCACTCCCATATATCAATTGCTTTATTTGTGTCCCAACAATACCATTGTAACGATATTCTTTTTTTTTTTTTTTGTGACAAGTTTGTTATTCTGCCCATAACGTATAAGCTCCCGTGAGGGTGCTTGTTTTCAACGCTGGACAGCTGTGATACTGGATTGGTCTGGTCCCGCACTCAGGAGTCTTTACCTGATCTTTCTCGGGCCAACCTTTGTGGTTTTGGGTGTTTCTATATTAGTTTTTTTTTAAATTTTCAAGTTTTTTCCTAACCTGTATATGATAACTTAGCGTCTAAGCATTCTAACTTCCTAAGCCTCCCACCTCCCTAAATGGACCAATTAAAGTCGGGCCCAAAGTTGGTCGACTCAGAGAGGTTTTACTGTATGTCTGATACATCAAGTTCATTTTTAGTTTGAGCTTTTATTTATTTATTTATTGAATGCTAGCTATCCTTGTGCTGATAACACTTAAAGCTGCATAGTCCGACGAAATATCAAATTTTCAAAACCAAACCAATTATCTAGATTTGATTTGACATATCTAACTTAGATACTGATGCACTTATTAAGCATTCGTTTCTGCGTAGAAGGCAATACTGAGTCAATTTAACAGAACCTGTTACTGCAGAAGTCTATGGTGTCAGAGTTTTGGCAAGCTTGCCAAAACTAATTTTCCATGTTTGCACTCAAAATATCTCAAAAGTTTACCATTTAAAATAAAAGTAAGTTTGAACTAATGTAAAGTAGATACTAGTGATCGATCTAATATATTTATCTAAAAAAATATATAAAAATTCAAAACCATCAGACTATGCAACTTTAATGACCACATTAGCACAGTCTCTAACAATCCGGCCACCCCGTTAAGGAGGACATTAATTGGTTAAGCCCACACTGAGATGTCATTTGTACCATATTTCTTCACCATTTCTATATCCCTATTAACTGTAATAGATACCGTTTTTTATTCAGTATTTTTATATCCATATTAGCTCTTATTTGTGCACTTTCAATTCAGTATTTTTATATTCCATTACCTCTTATTTGTACGGTTTTTATTCAGTATTTTTATATCCGTATTAACTCTTATTTATACAATTTTCATTCAGTATTTTTATGTTCATATCAGCCCTAAGTTGAACAATTTGTATTTAGCATTCTTATGTTCATATTAGCTCTCATTTGTACCATTTTTATTCAGCATTTCTATGTTTATAATAGCTGCCATTTGTACCATTTTTATTCAGCATTTCTATATCCCTATTAGCTCTCATTTGTACCATTATTATTCAGCATCTCTATATCCTTATTAGCTCTCATTTGAACCATTTTTATTCAGCATTCTTTTGTTTATATTAGCTCTCATTTGTACCATTTTTATTCAGCATTTCTATCCCTATTACTAGTATTAGCTCTCATTTGTACCATTTTTATTCAGCATTTCTATATCCTTATTAGCTGTCATTTGTACCATTTTTATTCAGCATTTTTTGTTTATATTAGCTCTCATTTGTATCAATTTTATTCAGCATTTCAATATCCCTATTAGCTCTCAATTGTACCATTTTTATTCAGCATTTCTATATCCCTATTAGCTCTCATTTGTACCATTTTTATTCAGCATTTCTATATCCCTATCAACTCTCACTTGTACTATTTTACTCAGCATTTCTATACCCCTATTACCTCTGATTTGTACCATTTTTATTTAGCATTTCAATATCCCTATTAACTCTCATTTGTGCCCTTTTTATTCATCATTTCTATATCTCCATCAGCTCTCATTTGTACCATTTTTATTCAGCATTTCTATATCCTATCAGCTCTCATTTGTACCATTTTTATTCAGCATTTTTATTCCGCATTTTTATGTTCGTATTAGCTCTCATTTGTACCATCCTTATTCAGCATTTATATATCACTATTAGCTCTCATTTGTACCATTTCTATTCGGCTTTTATATATGCCTATCAGCTCTCATGTGACTGTCCTGATATGACCTTATATGTTGCAAGGATGTAAAACAACAACGAACAAACAAGCTCTCATTTGTACCATTTTTATCCAGCATTTATATATATCTCTTTTACCTCTCACTTGTACCATTTTTATTCATCATTTCTATATCCCCATCAGCTCTAATTTGTCCCATTTTTATTCAACATTTTTATGTTTATATTACCCAGAATTGTCACTCTATTTATTCAGCCCCCTTTAACATCCCGTCTGGTCACCTATAAATATATATGCATATCAAACTGGTGTACTCTGTGGCGGAGTGGTTAGAGTGTCTGACTTTTTTCTAGGTCGGACTCCTAATCTGAGGGTCGGTGGTTCGATTCCCCATGCCATCATCTCTGCCAGCTTGGATTTCCACTGCTGTGTATAACTTAAGCGTCATCAAAGGCTGGTTGCTCTCTTACCATGTCTATGTTGTGTGGGGAGGTTAAAAATCCCTTGGGTCGGTAAAAGTGTAGGCTCGGGCTTTCTATCGACAAACTGTCTAATGGTGAAAACAAGCCTATTCAGGCTTATCCATGATATGCAGTATAAATCTTCAACAACAACAACATTGCTGAGTTGATTCAAACTTACCGACAGAAAAACATCAAACAATTATTTATGGAGCCAAAAAATAGGTCCCGATTGACTTTATTTCTGGCAGCGTCCAGGCTTTCTAGGTTCATGCCCCCCCCACCCCCCACCCCCAAGTCAACCCAACCCCCACCCCCACCTCTACCCCCACCTCACCCCACCCCACCCCGCACACACACACACACACACCGCCCCTCCATCGCCAACCCCCCCCTCTGCGTGCACTGCTCTCCGAGCAGAGTCTCTGGGTGTCTATCGCAGATGGGAGTGGAACCTCCGGGTGGAGAGTGCAGCGGTGGTTGACCTCTGACCTTGGCGGCGCTGTGACCCGAAACCAAACGGTGTCAAGTTGTCAGCCTCGGGTGGGAGAGTGTGGGGCGTGCGGGTTCCCTTGTGTGTGTGTGTGTGTGTGTGTATGCGCGTGTGTGTGCGGGTGCGTGTGTGTGTGTGTTTGGGGAAGGGGAGGAGGATAGGGGGTGGGGGCGGTGCCAGTGAGGGAGGGGGCTATCTCAGGTGGGATGGGGGGTCGGGGGAGGGGGGGGGGGGGAGTCACTGCCAATATTGGGTTCGTGAATCAAAATGAGTTCCAGTGGTTTTGGCCCCACACAAGTTTTGGCCTTCCTCACTGCTGGCCTCACAGGGCGTAATCGATTAACACGACCCGGTGTCGTGGTATAAAACCCCGGCCCGATCGCAGCCCCTGCGGTGAAGACAGTTGACTAAGCATTTATTTTTGTAAAATAAATTTAAAAGCTTTCATTGGATCGATTAAAAATATCTTAATGCGCGATTGAAGAGGAAGATCTGAAGTATTTAATGTAACCTGAGAGCAATTTATGCTGAAAGTATTAAAAACAGAGATAATAGTGAAAGTTGGGATATTCTGGTGTCAGTGCAATCTTCGTTTTACAGAAAAAGTGAAATATCTTGATGCGCGAGAAGGGAAGAACAGAGGCGGAGGTGGGAAAACTGAGGCGTTTATTGTGACGCCTCGGGCAACATACAGAGAAACAGTGAGAATAACAATAAATGACAAAGTAAGGTACAAACAGGGTAACTGAGGAGGTAAACAGGCTGAGGAGGCACAGAGCAAGGAGCAAAGAGTCAGGGGCTCATGAGGAGCAGAGGATAAATAGTGAGGGGCTCATAAGGAGCAGTGTCAGAGTTGGTAGAGGGGGGGGGCCGAGGAGCCCTCCGCCGCAGAGGGGGGAGGGTAGAGGAGGGAGAGTTGGGTGGGTGGGTGGAGAAGAAGAAGGGGCAGAGAGCTGGAAGGCGGCTGGAGGCTGAGTGCCTGAGGGAGGCCGGCGGGCGGCCTTATAAGGGGGGAAGTGAGCAGAGGCAGGAGGGGGGTGAGTCGCTCAGGGCCGGGGGGAGGTGAGCAGTGGCGGGGGTGAGTCGCTCAGGGGCGGGGGGAGGTGAGCAGTGGCAGGAGGGGGGGGGTGAGTCGCTCAGGGCCGGGTGAGTCGCTCTCCCTCCCCTCGCATCAAACGAAATGCTTCGCATTACGACCGATGCGCGAGAAGGAAGAACAGAGGCGGAGGTGGGAAAACTGAGGCGTTTATTGTGACGCCTCGGGGAACATACAGAGAAACAGTGAAATAACAATAAATGACAAAGTAAGGTACAAACAGGGTAACTGAGGAGGTAAACAGGCTGAGGAGGCAGAGCAATACAGGGGGCTCATGAGGAGCAGGGGGCTCGCGAGGAGCAAAGAGTCAGGGGCTCATGAGGAGCAGAGGATAAATAGTGAGGGGCTCATAAGGAGCAGTGTCAGAGTTCTGGTAGAGGGGGGGCCCGAGGAGCCCTCCGCCCAAAGAGTAAGGAGAGTGGCTCGAGGCTCGCCCGGGGAAGGCGCGGGCGCGGGGCGCCCGAGGCGGGGCCCGGAAGAGGCAGGCACTGCGGGATGACGAGTGAGGGTCCTCCCCCCCCCCCCCCCCCCCCCCCCCCCCCCCCCCCCCCCCCCCCCCCCCCCCCCCCCCCCCCCACCCCCCCCCCCCCCCCCCCCCCCCCCCCCCCCCCACACCCCCCCCCCCCCCCACCCCCCCCCCCCCCCCCCCCCCCCCCAACATAACAAGCGGTCTGCGGCTGCTCGATGGGGGAGCAGGCGGCCAAAAAAAAGGGGTAGGCCCGCTCCTGAGGGCTGGGGGAGGAGGTCCGGTGAGGGTCGAGCAGGGGGGCAGCGAACTCCTCAGGGCTGGGCTGGGTGGGAATGGGGGTCGGGTCGGGCGGCTTCATGAAGGCGGTGTCGTGAAGGTCGGTGCCGTGTAGGTCGGTGGCTGGGCTGTCTGGGGGGGGGTCTCCCGTGAGGCTGGGCTGAGTCGTCTGAGGTGTGAGGTGCGAGGTGGTGATCCTCGGCTTCGTCTGGGCGGCGTTTCGATCGGTGTTGCTGGGGGACCGTCGGTGGGCGTTGCGGAGCTGTCGGGAATGGTCGGGGTGAGGCGCCGGGCTATGCCCCCCGGGCCAGCCGGGGGGAGGCCGGCGGATCAAAAATCCGCCGAGGTGGCGGGGGTCTGGCGCTCACGGGCTTGCTTGGTGCAGCATGCGGCCTCGCTGTGCAATGTTAGTATGCGCCGGACGTTGGCGCAATACGCACAGACGTGCCGGTGCCTGTTTCCCACCTCGCCGTGAGCCTCTCCGAGGGGTGCCCGATCGCACGAGGTGGGATCGCGGTTCCAAGCGGAGCAGGGGGCCCCTTGAGCGTGCCTATCGTAGGCGGTGCGGGTGTCGACCTGCTGCCGGGGGAGGTGTGCGCCTCGGGCCCCCTCGTCGCCTCGGGGAGCTGGTGTTGCCGGGGTGGTAGGCGTGGTGAGGGAGTCGAGCCTGACCGCGTTGAGGGCGACAGGGTCATGCCAGCCCTGGGGGAGCCTTCCGTCCGCGATCCAGGAGAATATGGTCTCTGAGTACTGGCGGACGGTCGGCCAGGGGTGGATGAGGATGTCCCTCATGACGGTGAGGTGGTGGTGGTGTAGGCCCTGGAGGGAGTGGGCTGGGAAGGAGGGATGGTTAACCAAGGTGAGGAGGGCGAGGCTATACTCGTCCCTGGTCGCCTCCCCGAGTTTTACCGCCTTGCGCCCCGGCCCCCTTTCCACGAGGTCGCAGGGGAAGACGTAGTCAGCGGGAATACCTCGGCGGCGTACGGTGTGTTGCGCCTCGGCGGATGCGAGGATGTCCCAGACTGCGTCGGCCGCGGATGTTGGGGTGTGCTCCGCGGGATCCTGACGGTAGGCGACCGACGGTGTCGAGCTGGCGTGGACGCGGCTGTACAGCTCGTACTGCGGGTGCAGGCCTCCGGGCTGAGTCGCGTGAGGTGGAGGCGGCGGCCGGCTCCCGGCTGTGGCGTGCGCCCGAGATGCCGGGACGGGTGGCAGGCTGTAGGCGGGCTCCTGCCGCGGCGCGGGTGCAGGCAGGTCCGAGGCTCCTCGGGCGATCCCCGTCTCAACGGCCTGGACGCGGCTGGTGAGGTGGGTGATGGCCTGGATGAGGAGGGCGATCTCGCTGCTGGCGTGGCCCGAGGGTGCTGCGGGCGAGGTGGGGGCCGTGGAGGGGAGGGATCCCCCCGGGGAGCCCGAGGAGGGCCCCGGCGTAGCCATGCCGGAGATCTTGGAGGTTTTCCGGCTCTTTCCCTTTCCGCGCCCGGGCATGATGAATATCGGCAGAGGAGCAGCGATCCGAGGAGGAGTAGAGCCGGGCAGGAGAGCCAAAGATAGAAGAAAAAGGGCAGAGAGCTGGAAGGCGGCTGGAGGCTGAGTGCCTGAGGGAGGCCGGCGGGCGGCCTTATAAGGGGGGAAGTGAGCAGGGCAGGAGGGGGGTGAGTCGCTCAGGGCCGGGGGGAGGTGAGCAGTGGCGGGGGTGAGTCGCTCAGGGGCGGGGGGAGGTGAGCAGTGGCAGGAGGGGGGGGGGTGAGTCGCTCAGGGCCGGGTGAGTCGCTCTCCCTCCCCTCGCATCAAACGAAATGCTTCGCATTACGACCAAAGCTACACGACTTAGAAACAAGCTGCTTGGTACACATATAGAAAACATATTCGTCGGATAGATTATATTAAATTTATATGGTTAGGGTTGTGCATTTCTATTAATCTTTAATAGACACTGGCAGTGTGTATTCGTTCTGCAGCTGAGCTGCGCCTGTTTACAAACTCCGCGCATGCGCAGAAGCCATGGCAGGGGCTGCGATCGGGCCGGGGTTTTATACCACGACACCGGTCGACTCAGGTCACCCGGGTTGCTAGAATTTCAAATCGAACACGGCGAGTGGAGTCGACAAATACAAGTGCCGTGTGCAAAAAGGCCTGACCCCAGTAACCCACCTCTTGGCTGGGGTTGGCTAGGAACGATGACGTCATGTTTGTGCTGGTACCGTCCTGCAGGATACCAGCTACCAGTACCAGTCCTAGATGTTTTTTTTGGGTAATAACACAGATTAATGAAATGGAAATATAACTAAACCATGCGATCATAAAATACTTGAAATTCTATTTTGCTGTAGTTTATATCGGTTATTAAAATTTATTTTTAAATTTGTTATTAAGCCACCATTTTTTCCCGCCCCGAGCGTGGAGAAGCGTATTTGATTATTCGACCCGAGTCTGTAGGATGTGCGCATGCGCCAAAAAGTGGCTCGGGTGATCCGAGTTGATTAATCGATAACGGCCACAATGGGTGTGGGCAGTGCGACCGCGGGTGGGGTGGGGGAGGGTGTACTTTGGGTGGGAGAGTGGGGGGGGGGGGGGGGGGGTCACTACCAATAATATTGGGTTTGTGAATCAAAATGAGTTCCAGTGGTTTTGGCCACACACAAGATGTGGCCTTCCTCACTGTAGGCCCCGACAAATGATCTTATTTAAGCGTGATCGAACACGAGGCTTGTGCAGCTGTGTGGATTCCGGCGTTAGGGATTGTGGTTGTTTGGGGAATGGGAGTTTCTGTCAGTATTTGGTTAGATCCAGTGATTTTGACCACATACGTGATTTGCCCTTACTCGTTTTAGGTCTCAATAGATTGTATTCAAGGGTGATAACAATACATTTATTAAAAAAAAGATTTTTTTTTTTTTAAAGGCTTACCCAATTTGTAGGAGAATATCATTCCGGGGTTAACGTGCTAACAATTACACCACCTAGGCTCCCTGGTGCAATCACCCTACACACCTATGTACTGGTCCATGTGGCTCCTTGCCTGAGACTGTGAGAGGTCAGTGCAGACTACTACACTATTCCAAACGGGATGGCCGAATGAGTTAGAGCGTCCGTCTCCTGTGTTGGTAGACCATGGGGTCATGGGTTCGAACCCTAATCGAGTCAAACCAATGACTTGAAACTTGATACTTGTCGCTTCCTAGCCTGGTGCCCAGCATTATTAGGATAGGACAAGGACTGGTTGGCTCAGTGTCAGGATAATGTGACTGAGTGGGATATCAGGTCATGGTGCTGGTGGCCTGGTCTTCCAGTGAAGCAGCACTATAAAGTCGCCATGAGGGGGCACTGTCACAAGTCGGTACCCATCCTGATATGACCTTAGATGTTGCTATGATGTAAAACAACAACAAACAAGACAAACAAAACACTATTCGTCCAAGCATATTCTATGAGGAGGATGGCACCTGCGTATATGCAGACTGTCTGTTCATTTAGCGACAAAAATGGTACCTTTTACAAGCAAGCGTTGACTCTTAGAAGATTACACACCGATTTAACATTAATGCATTCAGCTTTTAAAACAAGCATATATCCCCATTATCTTTAATCTAAAATAGCTGGGAAAATGTATATTATACACACATTTGAAAGTGTGATGCGAGTGACCGTTGGAGTCAGTTGGTCAAGGGTCAGAGTTGGTGGGATGCAGAGAATGATCGACTATCAGTATATCGAGTTTGTTTGGTATGTAAGGAAACACTAGGAGGCATTCTTAATTTATATATGAGTCAGCCTCATGAAAATGGGCCAATGGGGGACATGTGGCGTAGTTCATTTTCCGACACTGGGTGGCGCATCGGTAGTAGTGGGCCTACACGGTCATTGACAATGCTTTGAGTTTGCCGGTACGCGTAGTGCAATACGTATATTTTATTCAAAATTAATAGAAATACAGAACCCTAACCTTAGAAATTTAATATAATCTATTCGTTGTATGTTTTCTATATGTATACCAAGCGGTTTGTCTCTAGGTCTTGTGGTTTTAGAGATATTTGACTTCTTCTGTATGAAGATTGCTCACGGCCATTGACAATGCACTGAGTTCGGCGGTACGCCCAGTGCAAAACGTTTATTTTATTCAAAATTAATAGAAATACAGAACCCTAACCTTAGAAATTTAATATAATCTATTCGTTGTATGTTTTCTATATGTATACCAAGCGGTTTGTCTCTAGGTCTTGTGGTTTTAGAGATATTTGACTTCTTCTGTATGAAGATTGCTCACGGCCATTGACAATGCACTGAGTTTGGCGGTACGCCCAGTGCAAAACGTTTATTTATTCAAAATTAATAGAAATACAGAACCCTAACCTTAGAAATTTAATATAATCTATTCGTTGTATGTTTTCTATATGTATACCAAGCGGTTTGTCTCTAGGTCTTGTGGTTTTAGAGATATTTGACTTCTTCTGTATGAAGATTGCTCACGGCCATTGACAATGCACTGAGTTCGGCGGTACGCCCAGTGCAAAACGTTTATTTTATTCAAAATTAATAGAAATACAGAACCCTAACCTTAGAAATTTAATATAATGTATTCGTTGTATGTTTTCTATATGTATACCAAGTGGTTTGTGTCTAGGTCATGTGGTTTTAGAGATATTTGACTTCTTCTGTATGAAGATTGCTCATAGCCATTGGGTTTGCAGTGTGACAGTGTGCCGAATAGGCCCACTAGTTCAGTGGAGACGCGAACGGCAGGAATTTGAACTAAAAAGTCGGAGGTCCCCCATTGGTGCTTTATTTAAGATGTTGGCGTCGCAATTCTTAAAGTGTAGTGCATTTCTTTGTTTTATATTAAACTATCCTAGAAACAAATATGGTTGTTGTATTTCTCTACCTTCACATTCAGGATAAATTTACGGATGTTGCAACACCTCTGTCAATGCTAAACTATAATTATACCGATCGACGCAGATATCCAATGATCGACGCCAACAACTTTAACAGATGTCGGCGTCACAATTCTTAAAGTGTAGTGCATTTCTTTGTTTTATATTAAATTATCCTAGAAACAAATAATGTTGTTGTATTTTCTCTACCTTTACATTCAGGATAAATTTAAGGACTTTGAAATACCTCTGTCAATGCTAAACTATAATTATGATGATCGACGCCGACATCCAATGATCGATGCCGACAACTTCCCCCAATTGGCCTCTTTTCGTGATCCTGACCCATACACAGAATAAATTATATAATACATATATAATTTGATAAGCAACGCTATTCCGCAGAAAATACACTTTTACTTAAAGCTGCATAGTCCGATGAAATATCAAATTTTCAAAACCAAACCAATTTTCCATTTTTGCACCCAAAATATCTCAAAGGTTTACCATTTAAAATAAAAGTAACTTTGAACTAATGTAAAGTAGATACTAGTGATCGATCTAATATATTTATCTCAGAAAAAATACACAAATTCAAAACCATCGGACTATGCAACTTTAAAGATAAAGCTGAGGCGCTGATGGTTGGTTGGTTGTTGGAGTTTTACATCCTAGCAACATCTAAGGTCATACCAGAACGGGTATCAACTTGTGACAATGCACATTCATGGTGACTTTATAGTCCTGCCCCACTAGGAGACCAGAGTGCCAGCACCATGACATGATATCTCACTCAGTCACATTATCCTGACACAGAGCTAACCAGTCATTTCCCTATCCTAATAATGACAAGCGCCTAAAGTTGTAAGCATTTCCTTTCGTTTGTATGCGGGTGGCTAGATAGGCTACAGTGGTTAGCCATCAAAGTAAGTTGCGTCTCATGGGCTAAGGTTGCGGGTTGCCGTGTAAACTGTGCTATTGTCGTTAGCGAGTCGTGTGTGGTGGGAATTCTCCCTTATAATATTACTAATCTCAATTTGGTCTCGTCCGGAACCTAATTGTTGGCTAGGAGATGAGTCTTTTTTCTCTCTTTTTTTCTTCTTGAAGATTTATACTGCCTATCATGGATAAGTCTGTATAGTCTTGTTTTCACCATTAGACAGTTGGTCGATATAAAGCCTGAGCCTGCACATTTACCAACCCAAGGGATTTTTAACCTCCCACACCACATAGACATGGTATGAGAGATACTGCCCTTTGATGACGCTGTAAGTTATACACAGCGGTGGAAATAAAAATGTTCAGAGGTGATGGGGATGGGGAATCGAATCGCCTACCTTCAGATTAGGAGTCGGACCTAGAAAAAAGTCAGGCACTCTAACCACTCCGCCACAGCGAACACCGCTTGGTTGCTATTCGCTGTTGATTGTGTATGGGAGGGAGTGGGGTGGGGGAGGAAGTGGAGGGTGAGGAAGGGGCGGGGGGTAGTGAGTCGGGGGGGGGGGGCAACGAGAAAGAGGGCGTGAAGGATTGAAAGGATTGAAAGGATTAGAAAATGGCTAGACTACCTGAGTCAGCCTCAGCGATTGACTGATTGATTGCTTGATTGATTGGTGGTGGTTTTATGCCCTGTCGGCAGCAAAGGCCAAGGTCACATGGAGAAGTGCTTAAATTGTATTCTGATAGCTGCTTCACTGGAGATATTTTATATTAAAGCTGCATAGT
>CM059202.1:33680891-33699888 GCA_030323885.1 Branchipolynoe longqiensis | reverse complement strand
TGTGCACCTCTAGCCGGTTCATAGACCAAAATATATTATATAGTGTGACACGCTTAATCCGCTTCAAGTAAACCGCTACCGTCCACACAAGCTAGTTGGGCCGATTTAAGCTAAATCGCTTCATCTATACTACCGCGGGAGGTGGTATAGATGAACCGATCTAGCTGAATCGATTCAGCCCTAAATCGCTTTAGCATAGCGTCCACACTGCGAATGTGAGTTGAACTAGGCAATGCGATTTATATGAATCAAATTAACTGCCCCGTGTGAACAGGCTTTAGTCTTAACAATTCGGCCATGCTGTCCATGTTTGTTCCCCCCTAGTGCACACTGTGTGTGGATAGAAGGTTGGTTGGTTGTTGCAGTTTTGCATCCTAGCAACATCTAAGGTCATGTCAGGACGGATACCAACTTGTGACAGTGTACATTCATGGTGACTTTATGCTATTGTGCTGCCCCACTGAAACACTAGTCCGCCAGCACCATGACCTGATATCCCACTCAGTCACATTATCCTGACACTGAGCCAACCAGTCCTTGCCCTATCCTAATAATGCAGAACGCCTGGATAGGAATAAATTTTTAAATCATTGCTTTGACTCAACCACGGTTCGAATCCCACGATCTACCAACATGGGAGACGGACGCTCAACTCATTCGGCCATCCCGTCTGGTCGTGGACACAAGGTGTGGAACACTCAGTTAAAGAGAAACAAGCGTTGTTGGTTTATTCTCATTGCTGTTCTGTGACCATGTGATGCTGTCTGTCTGTTTGTCTGTGTGTTGCTCTCTGACCACTAACTCCCACCCCCGCCCCCGCCCCTCCCATACCCCGCCCCTCGCCTCCCCATCCACCTCCGATACCCCCGCCCCATCCCCTCCAAAACCCCCCGCCCCTCCCTCTCCCATACCCCGCCCCTCCCCCTCCCATACCCCCACCCTATCCCCACCCATCCACCTCCCATAACCCGCCCCTCCCCGGCCCATACCCCCACCCCCTCCCCTCCTCATCCCCCTCCGATACCCCTACCACCTCTCCGTCCCATCCCCCACCCTTCCTATCCCCCTCCCCCTCCCCGCGGCCCCTCCCCATCCCCCTCACATCGCCTACCCCTCTTCCTCCCATCCCCACCCATCCCAGCACCCTGCCTGCTTTGTTTATATCCTAGATATGGAGCCCCGTCCCTCTCCCATCCCCTCGCCCTTCCCAACTCACACCCACTCACTATCATCCCCTAGCCCCTTCCCTCCCTATCCCCATATTCAGCACCCCTGACTGCTTTTTCTATATATCTAGATATGGAGACCCCTCCCCTCCCCCTCCCTGCCCGCCCCCCACTTCCCACACCTCCCTCCCCCCTCCCCTCCCCTCCTCCCCCCGCCACTCCACCACCTCCCTCCCCACCCCCACCACCACCTCCCTCCCCCTCCCTCCCCACTCCCTCCACCCGCCCCACGCACTCCCACCACCTCCCTCCCCCACCCCCCACCACCTGCCCTCCCTCACCGTCCCCTTTACACCTTCCCAAACCCACCCACCCCACACACCTCCAAGAGTAGAATGTCCTGAATTATTCACGTGGGTCTGTTTTACTACACAATAACAAGACCAAGTTCTCATTAATTTCACACCAAAGTTCAGGCGTACATAACAAATAAAAGCTCCAATTTATTTGTAAAAAAAATATTTATTCATAGAAATATATTCTATGTCTTTGACACATGTCGCCACTAAGTAACACAAAAAAAAACACCCCGATGTGAATTCATGAACTGGTGTGACCTTGTCAGTGCTTTTATCTACGTATGTATTTATCACTTGTGACGTTTACTATGGAGTGGTGCTGCTTAGGCAAGTGAGGTAAAACCCTATATTGCTGATTCTCAAAATGAAGCACAGCTTGCATCAACAAACAGAATAATAATTATGTTCCTTTCTAAAAGCAACAAAAAGAAAGAAAATGAAAATTTGTTAAAAACATCAATTTCCCTCTTACTATCATTCAGATCAAAATAAAGCTCTTTTTGCGATGAAGCCAAACATAACCTTGAATTTAATTAATGTTCTTAATTTTAACTTAATCCACACAAAAGGCAATTCTAGTTGATAAGAAAATAATGATCATTTTGGAAAATAATAGAACGGGCAAAATAAATAATAGAGAAATTGTCATTGTAGACCTACATATGCAAAGATAAATTGTCACTGTAGACCTACATATGCAAAGAGAAATTGTCACTGTAGAACTACATATGCAAAGATAAATTGTAACTGTAGACCTACATATGCAAAGAGAAATTGTCACTGTAGACCTATATATGCAAAGAGAAATTGTTACTGTAGACCTACATATGCAAAGAGAAATTTTCACTGTAGACCTACATATGCAAAGAGAAATTGTCACTGTAGACCTACATATGCAAAGAGAAATTGTCACTGTAGACCTCCATATGCAAAGAGAAATTGTCACTGTAGACCTACATATGCAAAGAGAAATTGTCACTGTAGACCTACATATGCAAAGAGAAATTGTCACTGTAGACCTACATATGCAAAGAGAAATTGTCACTGTAGACCTACATATGCAAAGAGAAATTGTCACTGTAGACCTACATATGCAAAGAGAAATTGTCACTGTAGACCTACATATGCAAAGAGAAATTGTCACTGTAGACCTACATATGCAAAGAGAAATTGTCACTGTAGACCTACATATGCAAAGAGAAATTGTCACTGTAGACCTACATATGCAAAGAGAAATTGTCACTGTAGACCTACATATGCAAAGAGAAATTGTCACTGTAGACCTACATATGCAAAGAGAAATTGTCACTGTAGACCTACATATGCAAAGAGAAATTGTCACTGTAGACCTACATATGCAAAGAGAAATTGTCACTGTAGACCTTACATATGCAAAGAGAAATTGTCACTGTAGACCTACATATGCAAGAGAAATTGTCACTGTAGACCTAAATATGCAAAGAGAAATTGTCACTGTAGACCTACATATGCAAAGAGAAATTGTCACTGTAGACCTACATATGCAAAGAGAAATTGTCACTGTAGACCTACATATGCAAAGAGAAATTGTCACTGTAGACCTACATATGCAAAGAGAAATTGTCACTGTAGACCTACATATGCAAAGAGAAATTGTCACTGTAGACCTACATATGCAAAGAGAAATTGTCACTGTAGACCTAAATATGCAAAGAGAAATTGTCACTGTAGACCTAAATATGCAAAGAGAAATTGTCACTGTAGACCTACATATGCAAAGAGAAATTGTCACTGTAGACCTACATATGCAAAGAGAAATTGTCACTGTAGACCTACATATGCACGATGGCATATCAAATACAACCTTGAATTTAATTAATTTGTTTAATTTGAACTAATCATCACAAAAGGCAATTCTAGTTGATAACCAAATTATAATTGTATAAAAAGGGAAAATAATAGAACAAACACAAAAAACATTTAGAGAAAGAGTCAGGGTACATATGCAAAACTGCATATCAAATGAATGCTCTTCACATGACGAATCCAAATATGGCATTGATAAGAATGAAAAAGGTGAACGTTCTGTTCGGGTGTGTCGGGCGCTGATTGGTTGGTGCATCATCACTGATGAGGTTGTTTCAGTGTTATCGCCATGATGGATGGAGAGTGAAGCGCCCAGCCACCAATGTTCAACATTGCTATAGCAGACCCTCATGCCAATTTCAATAGGAGTCCTGTTAGCATTGGTCCCACATTATGGAACGAGTCCACGCAGAGGTCGAGTTCCATTAAAAAAAATTACCCAGCAGCCAAAGCGCGTGTAACAAAATCTAAAACAAAAAGATATCGCTTTGAGTTTTGTGTTGCTACATTGTGTAAATAGTATGGCGTTCATTGAGCCGTGTCTTTTATTTAGGTTGCTGATAAAAGATGTGCCAGTTAAAGCAGGATAATATGGACAGAATTTGAGTTCTTTTTCAAATGACCCAACAGTCAATATGCATTAAATGACGTTGTGATGAAATGGTATTGTTGATACATGCTTTGAATTTCACAGGCATACAAACAAATATGAACCTTATATTTTAATGCATGCTGAATGAAGTTGTGAGGAAATGATATCGCTTCGAGTTGTGTGTTGGCACGCAGCATAGCAATTACCGGCATTAAAACTAATACATTCAATATATTTAAATTTTAGTTGTGTATATTCCATTTGAAAATGGATAACACTAGCGGGACGCAAGTTGAATTTCAAATTACCCAGCAGGCAATGTACGGTGAAGGAAGCCACGGGAAATGATATATCGCTTTGAGCTTTGTGTTAATGCCCAACTTAGATATATTCAATATATTAGTTTCAATGCTAATTATATTTTTTGTTTTAGTTGTTCATAAATATGACATTCACAGCTGGATGAAACTAGCGAGACTCAAGTTCCATTTCCAATTACCCAGCAGGCATTGTGCGCTGAATTAAGTCGCGGGGAAATTATATCGCTTCAAGCTTTGTGTTGATGCTCAACTTAGATATTATTGGCATTGAAACTAATATATTGAATATATTTTTTATTTTAGTTGTTCGTAAATATGACATTCAAAGCTGGATGACACTTGTGAGACTCAAGTTCCATTTAAGATTTACCCAGCAGGCAATGTGTGCTGAATGAAGTCATGGGGAAATGATATCGCTTCAAGCTTTGTGTTGATGCGCAGCATGGATATTACAGGCATTAAAACCAATATATTCAATATATTATACTTTATTTGCGCGAAAATATTCCAGTCAAACCTGGTTCTCAAGTTTGCGTGATAAACATAAAAATAAAATATAACATGCATTAACCTATATGTTCCATACATCTTATTTTGGTTGTGCCAACAATATGCCAACCAAAGTAAACAGGTAGAGGCTACCACTAGGAAATCAAAACGGCTTGGTTTCTCAAGTCGTCTTGATAAACCAAGACGGTTTTTATATAGAAACAAAGAGGGGTGAGCTGTCACAGTCTGCAACTACTTTAATATTGAGAATGGAAGCTAACAAAATATATTATTAGAATGGGTGTAAGTAGCTCTTCAACGTTTCTATGAAGAAAATGCTCCTGTGAATAGTATGTTCATAATATTTAATTAAAACTACATTAAATATACAGAGATAATCTTATTTTCCCTATAAACATGTTACTGCTTGTATTCATTAATTATTGCATTTTACTGTGACCAACCATGGTTCTGTTAAGAAAGTACTTTTCTTGAGAACATAATCCGGGACCATAGTTAATGACGAAGTAAACCAAAAATATTGACCAAATCATGATGTATGGCATCAATAAACCATTACTCTCATTACACACAGGCAGATGTGGTTTTGTTTTAGCAGTCTACACAAGGATGGCCACTGGGTGTGGGTGTGGGTGTGGGTGTGGGTGTGGGTGCAGAGTGGGATTTCTCTCTGTGTGGTATATCCACCACACAGTATATGTGTATGTGCATAATTATACACACATACATATATATATATATATATATATGTATATGCACACAGATATATATGCATATATATGCATAATTATATACATATACACCCATATATGTGGATATATGTGGATATATGTGCATATATACTCATATATATGTGCATATACGTATATACACATATATATGTGTGGATATATGCATATATACATATATTTGCATATATATGTGTGGATGTGCATTTATATGTGTATATATGCGCATATATACACATATATTCACATATAAGTATTTATGCATATGTATATGTATATAATGGTATGTTTCTAAGCATATATATGCATAATTATATACATATACACCCATATATGTGGATATATGTGTATATATACTCATATATGTGTATATCTGCATATATACACATATATACGTGTATATATATGCATATATACATATATTTGCATATATATGGGTAGATGTGCATTTATGTGTATATATGCATATATACTCATATATTTGCATATAAGTATTTATGCATATATGTATATAACAGTATGTTTCTAAGCATATATATGCATAAGTATATACATATACATACATTTATGTGGATATATGTGACTATATACACATATATGCAGAATTTTCAGTGCCATAGACAATTCTTTTAAACAATAACATAATTGTGTACATCATTTCTGGTTATTATATAAATAGCATACTCCTCCCAGGTCTATACCCCCTCTTACCAAACTCACTTCCACAACACACCCTTTCACTCTCTTGCCCACAAGTTGGGGATGGGGGTGGAGGGGGGTGCTCCCAGTATGTGCTGGTACTGGTACTGCCCCTATCCTCAAACTTAAAAACAAGGTTTGGCAGCAGTCATGCCTCAATGACCATGACCCACATCCACCCTAAGTTTATCAGTTAAACAGTTGTGTTGGGGTAACCCTGACAGCCAGACAGGCCAGGCTAGGGGTTACCCCACCTGATGCCTCCTACCCCCCCCTCACACACACAAAGTAAGAAAATAGCCACACAGCAACACTGGTCTGCAACCCACACCCCCACTAGCCCACTTCTAGCTACACCATACTGGTCAGTCATGAATCAATGATGATGTGGTGATATTTATTTAAATTTTATTGAATTTATTTTCAAATTAATTTTTTATTATCCTTAGTATTGAATTTTGTTCATATTATTCCTAGCCATATTGATTGCTCGTTATTCACATGCTTTCAGGACCTCCCAGCAATCTGCCACCAGTTGGACCACTGTGGGTTACACTTCCTCTGTAGCTCAGATGGCAGAGGGTTGGTCTCAAGATTAGAGGGTAACCGGTTCGAATCTTGGAACTGCAATACTTTTTTAAAAAAGAATGTCATACTACTTTTTTTTTAAAAGAATGTCATACTACTTTTTTTTGTAATGCGTAATTATATCAATATTAATAAATATGCCTTTACCTAACTCGACATTGCTCGAAGTTATCTGACTGGGCTTTACCCGGCTCTACTTTACCCGGCTCAGGTTTACCCGGCTCTGCTTTACACGGCTCTGCTTTACCCGGATCAGCTTTACCCAGGTCAATTTTACCCGACTCGTCTTCACCTGACTCGACTTCACCCCACCCGACTTCAGTCGACCCATACTTCACCTGACCCGACTTCACCTGACCCGAGTTCACCCGACCCGAGTTCACCCGACATGACTTTACCCGACTACACTTTACCCCGCTCGCCGTTACCCACCTCGATGTTACCCGCCTCGACGTTACCTGCCTCGACATTACCTGCCTCGACGTTACACGCCTCGATGTTTCCCGCCTCGACATTACATGCCTCGACGTTACCCGCCTCGACGTTACACGCCTCGATGTTTCCCGCCTCGACATTACATGCCTCGACGTTACCCGCCTCGACGTTACCCGCCTTGACGTTACACGCCCCGACGTTACCCGCCTCAACGTTACCCGCCTCGACGTTACCCGCCTCGACGTTACCCGCCTCGACGTTACCCGCCTCGACGTTACCCACCTCGACATTACCCGCCTCGACATTACCCGCCTCGACGTTACCCGCCTCGACATTACTCGCCTCGACGTTAGCCGCCTCGGCGTTACCCGCCTCGACTTTACCCGCCTCGACGTTACCCACCTTGATGCGTGAGGTTACCCGCCTCAACATTACCCGCCTCAACGTTATCCGCCTCAACATTACCCGCCTCGACGTTACCCGCCTCGATGTAACCCGCCTCGACGTTACCCGCCTCGACGTACTCACCTCGACGTTATCCGCCTTGACTTTACCCGCCTCGATGTTACCCACCTCGAGGTGCGACGTTACCCGCCTCGACGTTACCCACCTCAACGTTACCCGCCTCAACATTACCCGCCTCGACGCTACCCGCCTCGACGTAACCTGCCTCGACGTTACCCGCCTCGACGTTACCCGCCTCGACGTTACCCGCCTCGACGTTACCCACCTCGACGTTACTCGCCTCGACATACTCGCCTTGACTTTACCCGCCTCGACGTTACCCGCCTCGAGGTGTGACGTTACCCACCTCGACGTTACCCGCCTCAACATTACCCGCATCGACGTAACCCGCATCGACGTAACCCGCATCGACGTTACCCGCATCGACGTAACCCGCCTCGACCATTACCCCCGCCTCGACGTTACCACGACTCCGACGTTTAACCCCCTCGCATTGTTACCCGCCTCGACGTTACCCGCCTCGACGTTACCGCCTCGACGTTACCCGCCTAGACGTTACCCGCCTCGACGTTACCCGTCTCGACGTTACCCGCCTCAATGTTACCCGCCTCGACGTTACTCGCCTCGACGTTACCCGCCTCGACGTTACATGCCTCGACGTTACTCGCCTCGACGTTACCCGCCTCGACGTTACCCGTCTTGACGTTACCCGCCTCGACGTTACCCGCCTCGACGTTATCCGCCTCGACGTTACCCGCCTCAACGTTACCCGCCTCAACGTTACCCGCCTCAACGTAAAGTCCAGGTGGGTAACATCAGGTCGAGTAATGTTGGGTCGGGTAAACTCGTGTCAGGTAAACTCGGGTCAGGTAAAGTGAGATGAGGTAAAGTCGGGCCGGGTAATGTGTGGTCGGGTAAAGTGTGGTCAGGTAAAGTTGGGTCAGGTAAAGTTGGGTCAGGTAAACTCGGGTCAGGTAAACTCGGGTCAGGTAAAGTGAGGTGAGGTAAAGTCGAGTCGGGTAAAGTGTGGTCGGGTAAAGTGTGGTCGGGTAAAGTGAGGTCGGGTGAACTCAGGTCGGGTGAAGTCAGGTCGGGTAAAGTCAGGTCAGGTAAAGTTGGGTCGGGTAAAGTTGGGTCGGGTAACATTTAGGCGGGTAAAGTCGAGGTGGGTAACATCGAGACGGGTCACGTCGAGCCAGGTAACATCGAGGCGGGTCACGTCGAGCCAGGTAAAGTCGAGGCGGGTAACATCAAGTCGAGCCGGGGTAAACTCAAACCGGGGTAAAGTCGAGCTGAGCTAATGTCGACCCGGGGTAAAGTCAAGCCCGGTAAATTTGACTAATATTAATATAATTATGCATTTAAAAAAAAATTATTAAGACATTCTTTACAAAAAAGGTATTCTAGTTCCAAGATTCGAACCAGTTACCCTCTAATCTTGAGACCAACACTCTGCCATCTGAGCTAATGAGGAACTGCTAATCCCAGAGTGGTCCAATTGGTGGCAGAATGCTGGGAGGTCCTGACAACATGTGAATAATGAGCAAAGAAATGTGGATAGAAATAATCTGAAAAAAATTAAAAAGTAAGGATAATAAAAAATCAATTTAAATATAAATACAATAAAATTTAAATAAATATCACCACATCATCATTGACCAGCATGGTGTGGCTACACGTGGGCTGGTGGAGGTGTGGATGGCAGACCAGTGTTGCTGCGTGGCTATTGTCTTACTTTGTGTGTGTGGGTGGTGGGGGAGGTGTCAGGTGGGGCAACCATGCATGACTACCACTAACCTGGTCTATATGGCTGACAGGGTGGCACCAACACAAAGAAGCTAGGGTGGGGATGCATCTGTAAACTGAGTAACTGAAAAACTTAGTGGGGATGTGGGTCATGGTCATTGAGCCATGACTGCTGCCAAACCTTGTTTTTAAGTTTGAGGATAAGGGTACTACCAGTACCAGTATATCCATACATCCATACATATATGTATATATATGCACATATAGATGCCCATATATACACATATATACATGTATATATGTGTGTATATACATACCTACATGTATGTATGTGAATATATGTGCATATATACACATATATATACATATATATGCATATATATATGTATATATGCGTATATATATGTGTATATATGCGTATATATGCGTATATATGCGTATTCTTGCGTATATATGCATATATATATGCATATATATGTGTATATATACATATCTACATGTACATATGTGTACATATGCATATATATGCACATATATGCGTGTATATCACTATATGTTTATAATTATGCCTATATATGCATATATATATATGCATATATATATATACATGTATATTCTGTCTGTATATGTACATACACATATTGTATGGTGGATATACCACACAGAGAGCAATCCCACTTTGCACCCACAGCCACACCCACACACACACCCACACCCAACCCACACCCACACCCAACTCCAGTGGCCATCCTTGTGTAGTAGACTGCTAAAACAACAACCCATCTGCCTGTGTACATTAGAGTAATGGCATATATGATGCTATTCATCATGATTTGGTCATATTGTTGGTTATTTCTCATTAACTATGTCCAAGATTTTGATTCCAAGAAAAATACTTGTTTAAATAGACCATGGTGTTTCACCAGTAAAAATGACTAATTCCAGAATAAAAACAGCACACTGTTATAGGCAAAATAAGATTATCTTTGTATTTTAATGTAGTTTTAATTGAATATTATGAACATACTATAGACAGGAGCATTTTCTTCACATGAACTTTGAAGAGCTACTTATTGCCATTTTTATGATGTATTTTGTTAGGTTCCATCCTCAATATTAAAGTAGTGGCAGACTGTGACAGGTCACCCCTATTTGTTTCTATATGTAAACTGTCTTGGTTTTTCAAAACGTCTTGATTTTTCAAGACATTTTGAAATCCAAGACGTGGCCCCTACCTGGTAAAGTATCATTTCAGTTGTATTTGAGTTAATTTGAATAACAGCCATTGAGCGGTAATATCTGTGTCATAGCAATAATAATTTATTCACTTCCCTTGTTTGTTGGAGTTTTACTTCCTAGCAACATCTAAGGTTTTAGTAGGACGGAACCTACTTGTGACGCTGTTGACTTTAATGTGCTTCCCCATTGTAAGACTGGGATTTCTAGCACCATGACCTGATATCCCATTCAGTCACATTATAATGATACTGTGCTAACCAGTCCTTTTCCTGTCCAATTAATGCCAAACACCAGACTAGGTTTCGAATCCCGGTCGAGTAAAATCAATGACATAACAAATTGTGCGTGTTATACGTAACATGGGTAATTTACGGAGTGGACACCTCCCCCTCCCTTACATAATCCGTCAGAAGTGGCGTGCCCTGGCCGAGTTCCCAACGACCCGGCGTCCTCCTCTCGCACTATATACCGGATTAGCTGGATTAACTCCACCGGCTGCCCTTAGCGGCATCCGACCTGACCTGACCATTTCAAATTTCCCGCCAAATTGATCACAGGGTCCCTCCCCACCGATTTCAACTCAGAACTTCCACAGCTCCGGTCAGAGAAGCACCTAACTTCGTTGAGGGGTCGGGTCCCACCCTCTTGTGACCTGTGAATAAGGACACTATCATTGGACCTGACCCATGTAGACAATGTACATAGTGATTGAATTCTAACCTTCCTGAATTAAAAGATAATTAACCACTCTTCACCTCATGACTCCGCCTTCGTAAATTATACTTGTCACTACCTGTCCTGTTGCCCGGCATTAATAAGATATGGCAGTGTAAGGATAATGTGACTGAGTGGGATATCAGGTCATGGTGGCCTAGTCTCCCAGTGGGGCAGTACTATAATGTCACCATGAATGCACACTGTCACAAGTCGGCAGCCGTCCTGATAGCACCTCAGTCAGATTGTAAAATATTCCGATTTAATGCATTGGTAGGGGAATGCAAATGGTCTATTCCTGATCGGGGATACTTGACCAGGTGCATGTATGTGTATATGTAGGTGCTGGTGGTGCCTGATTGAGATGTAAATAGACATAGTGGTGCTGGCAGGACTGTGTGTAAGGGGCACTCAGAGCCTACCCCCTCCACCCTCTGCTAGTCAGGATCACCACACTCAGGCTCAAGGCAGGTGGTGGCCAGGGGAGCCACACAGCTTGGTGGTGGTAACCATGGGGACCAGGAATGCTGGATCCCTATTGATAGAGCTCAGAATGCTTGTTTCTCATTGGTTCCAATTCAGTGGTCAATTCACACAATTTTAGCTAGTCAGGCACACATCAAAACAACATCCACAATAATCAATAACTACAATACAAAATAAGTAAACAAGATCAACAATAAAGCATACGGAAGGAAATAGGGGCAATCAACAAATAGAAACTAAGATGAACAAAATCAGAAAATCGATATGCGGCTATCAACCTGGGAAAGAGGGAGAGTGTGTGGGTGAAAACAATCTGAGAGTAGGTGCACGTGTGATGTTAAAGTTGCATAGTGCGATGAAAATATCAAATTTTCTAAACCAAAACAATTATCTAGATTTGATTCTATATATCTAACTTAGATACTGGTGCACTTATTAAACATTTGGCATCACACTGAAGGGAATACATATGCAATTTAAAGAGAACCTGTTACTGCAGACGCCTTTGGTGTCAGAGTTTTGGCGTGCTTGCCAAATTAAATTTTGCATGGTTGTACTTCAAATATCTCCAAAGTTAACTGTCTAAAATAAAAGTTACTTCATAGTAAAGTAAGGTAGTCTATAGCGATCAATCTAATGTATTTAACACAGAAAATGACAGAAACTCTAAATCATCGGACTATGCAACTTTAAGGGGTGTAGTAGTTCAGTACAAACTGCATAGGTGGTGCTAGATAAAGGATTCACCCTGTACTCGCAGTACACGGGTGAATACCAACCCTATATAAATACGGTCGAAAAAGCGGGTTAATGAAATGAGAGCCTAATTTCACAATCTAAGAAGCAACATTTATTCTTTGTAGATGTCTTCATATTTACCCGCTACCTTTGAGTTGAAAAATATAATAAAATAGCTAGTTTAATATGATTTAAAATTGAAATCGACGGCGTTCTATGGCCGCCATCTTGGATTTTTGCATTCTCTCCCATTTCACCAAATCTGTGCCAATATGTGTAGCCATTTGATCATGGAACCACAGTTTCTACTTCCTGTTCCATACTAAAGCTATTTTTGCCCGTATTTACTCTACGTTGTTGTTCACCCGTGTACTACAAGTACCGGGTAAATCTTTTATCTAAGGTGGTGCGAGTCTTGCAGCAACTTTAAGAAATTACCCATATTGCATCGCATGGTTGTTGAACTTGCCCTGTATATGTAAGTGCAAAAAGTAGGTTTTTTTTAACGACGCCTCTAGAGCACATTGATTTTTATCATCGGCTGTTGGACGTCAAACATATGGTCATTCTGACATATTTCTGCTGCCAGATAGGCTACTCTTTCCGATAAGCAGCAAGGGGCCTTTTATAGGAATGTTAGACGCAGCTTGTATGCAGGTATTGCAATACCTCAGGCAGTTTGACACCCCTGCCCTGCAGAGTTGTAAACCACTGCCTTGTGGTACAGGTTCTTGACAGAACCAAAGGCTAAGGGAGCAAACGCTAAAGCCCCAGTCACACCTACCCGGACGAGCCCCGGATTGTTAGCCGGACCACCCCCGGACCAATCGCCCGGACTGTCCCAGACAGCCCTGGATAAAATCGCTATTTTGGTCGTTTTTGGCCTCGCGGTCACATGTACCCAGACGAGCCACGGACTACAAGCCCAGATCACCCTGGATGAGCCCCAGACAACCCCCGGACTACCTGGATTAGCCCAGACAATCCCCGAACAAGCCCTAGACATCCCCCGGATGATAGCCTAAAATGCGGGAATCATCCTGGGGTAGTCTGTGAGTAATACGGGGTCATCCGTGGCCATCTGTGGTCATCCGTGGTTAATCCGTGGTCATCCGGCATGGCCGGGTCTTATCCAGGCAGTCCAGGAGTGGTCGGTGGCTATGTCGGGACTACTCCGGGCAAGTCTGGGTCTGGTCCGGGTTAAACCAGGGCTAAAACGTGGCTCATCTGGGGCGAAACAGCCCCGGACTGGTCCAGGCACGGCATGCACTAGTCCAGGGGCCGTATGCATGACGAGTAAGTTATCGCCCCCGGGGGTAAGGACCGAGTTCGGGGTAGCTATCGCCTTGGGTAAGAAATGGGTCACTGGTATGCATGAAGCCAAATCGGCGAGGAGGTAGCTAACCTTGTGTTTATTTATAGATTTGGGAAATCCCTCTGCATTTGTAGCCATATATTAGGCTCAAATATATTAAATGCTATCATATTTAACAGAATTACATACGGAATAAGTGAAATTTTATCAATTTAACCCTAAATTCGAACCCTCCTTAAGGCTACCGCCGTATTGGCGGCGATATTAATAGTTATATTTTCGAATCGACGAACGTAAAGTAAACAAATCGCCGCCGGGGCCGCATCGACGTCACTTTCAATCATGGCGGCGGCGCCGGTTTGTTGACTGTACCTTCGTCGATTCGAAAATATAACTATTAATATCGCCGCCAATGCGGCGGTAGCCTTAAGGAGGGTTCGAATTTAGGGTTAAATTGATAAAATTTCACTTATTGCTTATGTAATTCTGTTAAATATAATCGCATTCAATAGATTTGGCCCGAGTCGGTCCCTACCCCCGGCCTTATACCTGCTACTGGGTAGGGGTAGCTTACCCGACTTTTACCCCCCCGGGGTAGCCTTACCCCGGACACATGCATAGCAACTTTTCGCCGCTACCCCAGAAATCCGTACTACCCCGAGAGGTAGAGCGCTACCCCCGCGTCATGCATACGGGCCCAGGTCCACCCCCGGACGACCTAGACCGCCCCTGGATCACCCCCGGATCATCCCAGATGATACCAGATCGAGCCCAGATCGCAAAATGCCCCGGACCACCCCGGATGTTTTAAACATTTTAAAACATCCGGGGCAGACCCCGGACGAGGCCGGACCAGCCACGGATCACCAAGGATCACCAAGGATCACCAAGGACTAGCCACAGATGAGCCACGGATCATGCCGGATCGCCATGGACCACGCCTGTTCACGGTCCAGGCCTCCTCCGGCCCCTGATCCGGGTAGGTGTGACTGGGGCTTAAACAGAAAACTATGTCACTGTGGCAGCATTAACGGCGGTTGATGTATGGAACTCACAACATCTCCCGACCAGCCACTGCAGAGACAAATAGTTTTGCGCCTGTCTGGACATGTTCTTGCCGGTGTGAGACCTCTATTTGCATCCCGAGAGAGTGCCGCTGGTAACTTGCAAAAACCAGCAGCACTTCAACACTTTTGCAGGCAGCTTTCATGATGATGATGAGACGCAGCCATCAAGCAGGGAGATATAGCCCACTACTGCAGCACACTGAGGGTTTTCGTGTGTTAGCGCACTGTGTTGTATACTAAGTACACTGTTGTATATGTCAGTAGTTTCTAACCGACTGTCCTGTCAACACACTGTGTGTGACTTCGATATATCAACACATGTGTAAGGCCCTGTCACACTACAACGTTTCCCCCCGGCGCGCCGGCAACGCGCAAAATATTTGCAACCCGTCAAGAAACGTCGAACTTTTCGACGCTTTGGGAGAAAGTTTGACGCGGCGCAGCATGTTAGTAGCATGCTATGAGCGCGCGGCCAACGGGCTTCGACGCGCGGCGGAACAGCATGTCAACGTCCCGCCAGCGGGTTCCCAGCATGCCATCGGCGCGCTGTCGGCGCGCTGTCAGCGCACTGTCGGCGCGTTGACGGCGCGTTGGTGTCGGGTTAGTACCATGTCAATGCGTACATACCCGCCAGCAACACGTTAGGACGTGCCCACAGCGCGTCCACACCGCGTGGCCAATGCATCCAGGCGCACCGGCAACACGTCCAACGCGCCGAGAAACGCTGGAGCAACGCCAATGGCGCGCCCACAACACGTCGATGGGCGTTCCCGACGCGCCGATGGAACGGTCACATTTTGGGGGAAAAAAAGCCAACGTTAAAGCCCCTGTCACACTACGACGTTTCCCCCGGCGCGCCGGCAACGCGCAAAATATTTGCAACCCGTCGAGAAACGTCAAACTTTTCGGCGTGTTGGGGGGTAGTTGGACGGGCGGCAGCGTGTTGGTAGCGTGATCATAGCGTGTTATTAGCGCGCCGTCAACGGGTATCAACGTAGCACAGCCTCCCTCCCTCCCTCCTCCCTCCCTCCCATACCTCCCTCCCTCCCTCCCTGTGTCTGTGTGTGTGTGTCTCTGTGTCTGTATGTGCGTC
The DNA here is from genome assembly GCA_030323885.1 of Branchipolynoe longqiensis. Taxonomy (NCBI): domain Eukaryota; kingdom Metazoa; phylum Annelida; class Polychaeta; order Phyllodocida; family Polynoidae; genus Branchipolynoe; species Branchipolynoe longqiensis. The sequence continues at coordinate 33,683,783 of CM059202.1, read as the reverse complement.
TCTGTGTATATGTGTGTGTCTGTGTGTGTGTCTGTGTGTGTCTGTGTGTGTGTCTCTGTGTATCTATGTGTGTGTGTCTCTGTGTGTGTGTATGTGTATCTGTGTGTGTGTCTGTGTGTATATTTGTGTGTCTCTGTGCGTGTGTCTCTGTGTCTTTGTGTCTCTGTCTCTGTGTGTGTGTCTCTGTGTCTGTGTCTATGTGTCTGTGTGTGCGTATCTGTGTATGTGTGTGTGGCTCTGTGTCTATGTGTGTGTCTCTTTGTCTGTGGGTGTGTCTGTGTGTGTATGTCTGTGTGTATATGTATGTGTATGTGTGTTTCTGTGTCTGTGTGTGTGTCTGTGTGTGTCTCTGTGTCTCTGTGTGTGTCTCTGTGTGTGTCTGTGTGTGTATCTCTCTGTCTGTGTGTGGGTGTCTCTGTGTATGTGTGTGTGTCTATGTGTGTGTCTCTGTGTATGTGTGTGTATGTGTGTGTCTCTGTTTGTGTCTATGTGTGTGTCTCTGTGTCTCTATGTCTTTGTGTGTGTCTCTGAGACTGAGAGTGTGTCTCTGTGTCTGGGTATGTGTCTCTGTGTATGTGTGTGTGTTTCTGTGTCTCTGTGTCTCTGGGTGTGTCTCTGTGTCTGTACCTGTGTCTCTGTGTCTATATGTGTGTCTGTGTGTGTCTGTGTGTGTGTGTCTATGTGTATCAGTGTGTGTATCTGTGTATCTATTTGTGTCGGGGTGTGTGTGTCTCTGTGTTTGTGTGTGTCTCTGTGTCTCTGTGTGTGTCTATTGTATATGTGTGTGTCTTTGTGTCTGTGGTGTCTCTGTGTCTCTGTGTGTGTCTCGTTGATCTCTGTGCAGTGTATGTGTGGTGTATGTGTGTGTCTCTATATGTGTCTCTGTGTCTGTGTGTGTCTCTGTGTGTGTCTCTGTGTCTGTGTCTGTGGGTGTGTCTCTGTGTCTCTGTTTCTGTGTCTATGTGTCTCTATGTGTGTGTCTCTGTGTATGTGTGTGTCTCTGTGTATATGTGTGTGTCTATGTGTCTTTGTGTCTCTGTCTCTGTGTGTGTCTGTGTGTGTGTCTCTGTGTCTGTGTGTGTGTCTCTGTGTCTATGTGTGTGTCTCTGTGTTTGTGTGTGTCTCTGTATGTGTCTCTGTGTGTGTCTCTATGTGTGTCTGTGTGTCTGTGTGTGTCTCTGTGTCTCTGTGTGTGTCTGTGTGTCACTGTGCTGTGTTGTGTATCTGTGTCTCTATGTGTGTATGTGTGTGCGTCTCTGTGTCTGTGTGTGTCTCTGTGTCTCTGTGTATGTCTGTGTGTGCGTCTCTGTGTCTGTGTGTGTCTCTGTGTCTATGTGTGTGTCTTGTGGTGTGTCCCCCTGTGTCTAGGTTCTCTCTGTGTCCTCTTGTCTAGTGTGTGTGTCTCGGGTCTGTGTCTGTGTGGTCTCTATGTGGTATGTGTGTCTGTGTGTCTGTGTGTGTGTCTCCGTGTCACTGTGTGTATCTGTGTATGTGTGTGTCTGTGTGTGTGTCTCTTTGTCTGTATGTGTGTCTCTGTGTGTCTTTCTCTGTGTGTGTCTGTGTGACACTGTGTGGGAGGGAAGGGGGGATAGGGAGAGAGAGAGAGGGATGGAGAGAGGGGGGAGGGAGGGAGGGAGAGTGTCTGTGTGTCTCTCTCTCAGAGACACACACACAGACACAGCCACACACATAGAGACACACACAGAGACACAGAGTCACACACACAGAGACACACACAGATAGACACACGCATACATACACAGACACACATAGACACATATACACACACATAGACACACACATATACACACAAACAGACACACATCGACACACAGACACACAAAGAGACACAGAGACACACACACAGACAAAGAGACACACACACAGACACACACACAGACACACACACAGACACACGCAGAAACGCAGAGACACACATAAACACAGAGACACACACACAGTGACACACACAGTGACACACACAGAGACACACCCAGAGACACACCGACACACATATAGACACAGAGACACACACAGACACATAGACACACACACTGAGACAGAGACAGAAACACAGAGACACAGAGACACACACAGAAACAGAGACACACACAGAGCGACACACATAGAGACACACCCAGAGACACACATAGACACAAAGACACACACACAGACCCAGAGACACACACGCACTGAGACAGAGACAGAAACAAAGAGACACACACACATCCACAGAGACACACACACAGACACACACACAGACACATAGACACACACATATACACACACACAGACACAGATACACACACACTGAGACACAGAGACATAAAGACAGAGACACAGAGACATACACACAGACACAGAGACACACACACAGACACAGACCCAGAGACACACACACTGAGCCACAGACACAGAGACACAGAGATACACCCACAGAAACACAGAGACACAGACACAGAGACACACACACAGACACACACAGAGACACACACACACACATATACACAGAGACACACACATGTACACAGAGACACACACAGACAAAGAGACACACACACAGAGACACACACACAAAGACACAGATACACACACATACACACAGAGACACACATACACACACACATACACAGAGACACACACACAGACACAGAGAGACACACACAGAGACACACACACATAGACACACACATGCAGACACACACACAGATACACACACATACACACAGGCACACACACTGAGACACAGACACAGAGATACACCCACAGAAACACAGAGACACAGACACAGAGACACAGACACAGAGACACACACAGATACACAGACACACACATAGACCCAGAGCCACACACATAGCCACAGAGACACACACAGACACAGAGACACACACA
>CM059202.1:33600322-33680391 GCA_030323885.1 Branchipolynoe longqiensis | reverse complement strand
TACAGGGCGTGTGTGCAGTACCGCTATGTTGTGTGGTGTATGCAGTGTAGGCTGTATACACAGCGGGTGAGTGCAGTAAAGTTATGTTGTGTGGTGTATGCAGTGTAGGCCATAAATACAGGGCGTGTGTGCAGTACCGCTATGTTGTGTGGTGTATGCAGTGTAGGCTGTATACACAGCGGGTGTGTGCAGTAAAGTTATGTTGTGTGGTGTATGCAGTGTAGGTCATATATACAACGGGTGTGTGCAGTAGAGTTATGTTGTGTGGTGTATGCAGTGTAGGCCGTATATACAGCGCGTGGGTGCAGTAGAGTTATGTTGTGTGGTGTATGCAGTGTAGGCCGTATATACAGCGGGTGGGTGCAGTAGAGTTATGTTGTGTGGTGTATGCAGTGTAGGCCGTATATACAGCGGGTGGGTGCAGTAGGGTTATGTTGTGTGGTGTATGCAGTGTAGGCCATATATACAGCGGGTGTGTGCAGTAGAGTTATGTTGTGTGGTGTATGCAGTGTAGGCCATATATACAGCGGGTGTGTGCAGTAGAGTTATGTTGTGTGGTGTATGCAGTGTAGGCCATATATACTGCAGGTGGGTGCAGTACAGTTATGTTGTGTGGTGTATGTAGTGTAGGCCATACATACAGCGGGTGTGTGCAGTAGGGTTATGTTGTGTGGTGTATGCAGTGTAGGCTGTATACACAGCGGGTGTGTGCAGTAGAGTTATGTTGTGTGGTGTATGCAGTGTAGGCCATATATACAGCAGGTGTGTGCAGTAGAGTTATGTTGTGTGGTGTATGCAGTGTAGGCCGTATATACAGCGGGTGGGTGCAGTAGAGTTATGTTGTGTGGTGTATGCAGTGTAGGCCATATATACAGCGGGTGTGTGCAGTAGAGTTATGTTGTGTGGTGTATGCAGTGTAGGCCATATATACAGCGGGTGGGTGCTGTAGAGTTATGTTGTGTGGTGTATGCAGTGTAGGCCGTATATACAGCGCATGGGTGCAGTACAGTTATGTTTTGTGGTGTATGCAGTGTAGGCCATATATACAGTGGGTGGGTGCAGTAGATTTATGTTGTGTGGTGTTGGTAGTGTAGGCCGTATATACATCGGGTGTGTGCAGTAGAGTTATGTTGTGTGGTGTATGCAGTGTAGGCCATATATACAGCGGGTGTGTGCAGTAGAGTTATGTTGTGTGGTGTATGCAGTGTAGGCCATATATACAGCGGGTGGGTGCAGTAGAGTTATGTTGTGTGGTGTATGCAGTGTAGGCCATATATACAGCGGGTGGGTGCAGTAGAGTTATGTTGTGTGGTGTATGCAGTGTAGGCCGTAAATACAGGGCGTGGGTGCAGTACCGCTATGTTGTGTGGTGTATGCAGTGTAGGCTGTATACACAGCGGGTGTGTGCAGTAGAGTTATGTTGTGTGGTGTATGCAGTGTAGGCCATATATACAGCGGGTGTGTGCAGTAGAGTTATGTTGTGTGGTGTATGTAGTGTAGGCCATATATACAGCGGGTGGGTGCAGTAGGGTTATGTTGTGTGCTGTATGCAGTGTAGGCCATATATACTGCAGGTGGGTGCTGTAGAGTTATGTTGTGTGGCGTATGCAGTGTAGGCCATATATACAGCGGGTGTGTGCTGTAGAGCTATGTTGTGTGGTGTATGCAGTGGATGCCATATATACATCGGGTGTGTGCAGTAGAGTTACGTTGTGTGGTGTATGCAGTGGAGGCCATATATACAGTGGGTGGGTGCTGTAGAGTTATGTTATGTGGTGTATACAGCGGGTGGGTTCAGTAGCATTATGTTGTATGGTGTATGCAGTGTTGGCTGTATACATAGCAGGTGAGTGCAGTAGAGTTACGTTGTGTGGTGCATACAGCGGGTGGGTGAGGTAGAGTTATATTGTGTGGTGTATGCAGTTTAGGCCATATATACAGCGGATGGGTGCAGTAGAGTGCTACTTTGCGGTATACAATGTGGATTGAAATCGCATACTAAATTCAATATATGCCCTATGGTGTCACTAGGTTGTAAAGCCCCAACAAACAAACTCAATATATGTTATGTCATAATGACCCCTCTGTAGGGCTGATTGTTTTTTTCATTATACTGCCACATTTTGAGGAACATTTTTAGAGCGCTAACCGAGATACTACTCTATGTTTGTTGTTTTACATCCCAGCAACATCTAAGGTCAAATCAGGGCAGGTACCGACTTGTGACAGTGCGCACTCATGGTGACTTCCACTGGGAGACAGGCCGCTGGCATGGCCATGACCCAATATCCCACGCAGTCACATTATCCTGATACTGTGCTAACCAGTCCTTGTCCTATCCTATTAATGCCGTGCGCCAGAATATGCTCTATGCTGCCAAAACGGCAGGAAGAAACCTTCAATCAAACTGAGCGCCAGGCTAGGTAGCGACAAGTATCAAATTGATAAGTCATTGGTTTGACTCGGCTGGGATTCCAACTCCCGACCTTCCGCACTGGAAGCCTGCGCTCTACCGATTCGGCTACCACTCCCGGTTTCTTACTGTTTGTAATTGTAAATAAACACAGCAAAACACTTCCCAGTAAAGCAACACCCAGCCCTACACCACTGAATCCCCCCACCACACTCTCTTTGGTTTTCTGGCCTCCTCATGTCCTATTTCCGGTTCCGGTTCACCACTCGACGCGACCGCTTCCGGTTTCCTTCCGCATCTGCCGCTGGTGGAGTTGATCGATTTAATTACTCTGGCAATTACTACATACCACCGACTCTTACTTCCCATTATTGCGTGCTGCTGTCTGCCACTGGCACACCGTGATATATATAGTGATATATCACTGTCCTTCAGTGTATACTGCTATGTATAGACCGACCAAGACACTAGCTTTGTTTGTTTGGGACTGACAACACCCAAGGTCATACATATTACTATATATATATTGTCCTACTGTATATTATTGTGTATTGCTGATAATTACTGAGTATTACTTTTTATTATTCAGTATTACTGTTAGTTACTGTTAGTTACTGTTAGTTACTGTTAATTACTGTTAGTTACTGTGTGTTACTGTTTGTTACTGTTAGTTAATGTTAGTTAATGTTAGTTACTGTTAGTTACGGTTAGTTACTGTTAGTTACTATCAGTTACTGTCAGTTACTGTCAGTTACTGTTAGTTACTGTTAGTGAATGTTAGTTACTGTTAGTTACTGTTAGTTAATATCCGTTACTGTCAGTTACTGTCAGTTACTGTCAGTTAATGTTAGTTACTGTTAGTTACTGTTAGTTAATGTTAGTTAATGTTAGTTAATGTTAGTTACTGTTAGTTAATGTTAGTTACTGTTAGTTACTGTTAGTTACTGTCAGTTACTGTTAGTTATTGTTAGTTACTGTTAGTTACTGTTAGGTACTGTTAGTTATTGTTAGTTACTGTTGGTAACTGTTATTCTCAGCTAGTGTCAGTTACGTTCAGTCACTGTCTGTTGCTGTATGTTACTGTCAGTTACTGTCAGTTACTGTCAGTTACTGTTAGTTAATGTTAGTTAATGTTAGTTAATGTTAGTTACTGTTAGTTAATGTTAGTTACTGTTAGTTACTATTATTTACTGTTAGTTACTGTTAGTTATTGTTAGTTACTGTTAGTTACTGTTAGGTACTGTTAGTTATTGTTAGTTACTGTTGGTAACTGCTAGGTATTGTTAGTTACTGTTAGTTATTGTTAGTTACTGTTGGTAACTGTTATTCTCAGCTAGTGTCAGTTACGTTCAGTCACTGTCTGTTGATGTCTGTTACTGTCAGTTACTGTCAGTTACTGTCAGTTACTGTTAGTTACTGTTAGTTAATGTTAGTTAATGTTAGTTACTGTTAGTTACTGTTAGTTACTGTTAGTTACTGTTATTTACTGTTAGTTACTGTTAGTTATTGTTAGTTACTGTTAGTTACTGTTAGGTACTGTGAGTTATTGTTAGTTACTGTTGGTAACTGTTAGGTATTGTTAGTTACTGTTAGTTACTGTTTGTTGATGTTAGTTACTGTTAGTTACTGTCAGTTACTGTCAGTTACTGTCAGTTACTGCCAGTTACTCTCAACTACTGTCAGTTACTGTCAGTTAATATCTGTTATTTTCTGCTACTGTCAGTTATTCTCAGCTAGTGTCAGTTACTTTCCGTCACTGTCTGTTGCTGTCTGTTACTGTCTGGTACAGTTCTTTACTGTCCATTACTGTCAGTTACTGTATGCTACTATCTGTTGCTGCCTGTTACTGTCTGTTACTGTATGTTACTGTCTGTTGCAGTATGTTACTGTCCGGTACTGTATGTTACTCTCTGTTGCTGTCTGTTACTGTCTGTATGTTACAGTCTGTTGCTGTCAGTTACTGTATGTTGCTGTCTGTTACTGTCTGGTACTGTCAGTTACTGTCTGTTACTGTCAGTTACTGTCTGTTACTGTATGTTACTGTCTGTTGCTGTATGTTACTGTCTATTACAGTCTGCGCCTGTTTGTTACTGTCTGTTACTGTCGTTCTGTTTGTTACTGTCTGTTACTGTCGTTTACTGTATGTTACTGTCGGTTACTGTCTATTACTGTCGGTTACTGTATGGTACTGTATGTTACTGTCTGTTACTATCTGTTACAGTATGTTACTGCCTGTTGCTGTATGTTACTGTCTGTTGCGGTCTGTTACTGTCTGTTGCTGTCTGTTACTTTATGTTACGGTCTGATACTGTCTGTTACTGTATGTTACTGTATGTTACTGTCCGTTACTGTCTGTTACTGTCTGTTACTGTCTGCGTCTCTCTGTTACTGTCTGTTACTGGCTGTTACTGTCCATTGGTGTATGTTACTGTCTGTTACTGTATGTTCGTGTATGTTACTGGCTGTTACTGTCTGTTGCTATATGTTACTGTCTGTTACTGTCTGTTACTATATGTTACTGTCTGTTACTATATGTTACTGGCTGTTACTGTCTGTTACTATATATTACTGGCTGTTACTGTCTGTTACTATATGTTATTGTCTGTTACTGTATGTTACTGTCTGCTTCTGTCTGTTACTGTCTGTTACTGGCTGTTACTGTATGTTACTATATGTTACTGTCTGTTAGTGTATGTTACTGTCTGCTACTGTCTGTTACTGGTTGCTACTGTCTGTTACTGTCTGTTACTGTCTGTTACTGTCTGTTACCTGGTTACTGTCTGTTACTGTCTGTTACTGTCTGTTACTGTCTGTTACTGTCTGTTACTGTCTGTTACTGTCTGCTACTGTCTGTTACTGTCTGTTACTGTCTGTTACTGTCTGTTACTGTCTGTTACTGTCTGTTACTGTCTGTTAGTCTGTTACTGCCTGTTGCTGTCTGTTACTGTATATTGCTGTCTGTTACTGTTTGTTGATGAATGTTACTGTCTGTTACTGTCTGTTACTGTCTGTTACTGTCTGTTGCTGTCTGTTATGGTATGTTTGTGTCTGTTACTGTCTGTTACTGTGTGTCACTCTGTGTCACTCTGTGTTACGGTTTGTTACTGCTTATTACTAGTGATTACTGTCAATAATTGTTTATTGTTTATTACGATGTATTACTGTTCGTTTCTGTTTATTGCACTAGTATAATAATGCACGTTAATTTATTACATTGCTTATTACTGATCATTAAAGTTGCATAGTCTGATGCATTTGAGTTCCTCTCATTTTCTGAGATAAACATATTAAGATGTTCATTATGATCTACCTTACTTTAGTTTGAAATAACTTTTATTTTAAATCGCAAACTTTTGAGATATTTGAAATGGAAACATGCTAAATTAATTTTGGCAAGCTTGCCAAAATGCTATCACCATATACTTCTGCAGTAACAGGTTCTATTAATTGACTCAGTTGTCCCTTCTATGTGCCAGTAAATGTTTATTAAGTGCATCAGTATCTAAGTTAGATATGTAGAATCCAATCTAGATAATTGTTTTGGTTTTGAAAATTGGATGTTTTCATCGGCGTATGCAGCTTTAATGTCTACAACTGCAACTACCTGTATGTTACACAGAATGTTCATACCAGTGTATTAGCTTACACTGACCTCTCAGGCAAGGAGCCACATAGAGGCGTGGATAGGGTGATGGCATCAGGGAGCCTGGTTGGTGAAATGGTTAGCACACTAGCCCGGAATGACAGAGGTGTGTGTTCGATTCCTGCTCTAGGCACAACATTTCCCCTTTTCATTACCCTCACGACACTGTTGGTTGGTTGGTTTTTGGAGTGTTATGTCCTGGCAACATCTACGGTCATATCAGGATGGGTCCCGACTTGTGACACTGACATTGCGCACATATGGCGACTTCATAGTGCTGCCCCACTGGGAGGCCATGCCACCAGCACCATGACCTGATATCCCAGTCAGTTACATTATCCTGACAAGGAACCAACCAGTCCTTACCTTATCCTAATAATGCACAGTGCCTGTTCTAGGAAGCGACAAGTATTCATTTTTTAGGCATTGGTTTGACTCGACCATGGTTCATTTCCCATGGGTTTGAATTACACGATCTACCAAAATGGGAGACGGACGCTCAACTCATTCGGCCATCCCGTCTGGTCTCAACGATACTGAAGTACATAGGTTACAATAGGTACAATACGTAGGTTAAAGATCTGATCATCTGATTTTACTACCTAGCCTCCCTGATGCGATCACCCACCCCACGCCTACCTGTGCATGTGGCTCATTGCCTGTGACGTCACTGAAGTCTACTACTACTACACCTCCTCCTCACCTTCCTCTCATTCCGCTGAGCTTCAACCCGATCCTAACGGGCGCGGTGGAGGAATGGGTGGAGCGCGGGCCTCGTGTGCGGAAGGTCGGGAGTTCAATTAAAACCAATGACTTATACTAAATTGATACTTATCGCATCCTAGCCAGCCGCTCGGCATTAATAGGATAGGGCAAGGACTGGTTAGATGAGCGTCAGGATAATGCAACTGAGTGGGATATCGGGTCTTGGACAGGTGCTGGTAGGGCAGCAGTATAAAGTCACCATGAGTGCGCACTGTCACAAGTCTGTAGGTACACGTCCTGATATGATACCTTAAATGTTGCCAAGACATAACACTCCAACAACCAACCAACCAACCCGACCCCCCCCCCCTCTTGCTTCACTCAACTCGCCCTATCTCTGCCTGGAGAATGAATGATCTGACGCCCCTCTCCGACGCGCATCCGATTCCGCGTCTCCTCCGTAGTCCAGTTTCCGGTCGATAAATGCCACGGCATCGCAACGTCAATGACGTCTATGACGTCTATGACGTCATTAACGTCAGTCATTCTCGGTGGGCTGTGTTCTCGGTTTAGATTCAGGTCTCGACGAGGAAGCCACCCCTCAATGTTCGTTTGGAATCGTTGGGGTTTTGCTTCCTAGCACGGGATGGCCGAATGAGTTAGAGCGTCCATCTCCCATGTTGGTAGATTGTGGGATTGTGCGTTCGAATCCTGGTCGAATCAAACCAATGACTTAAAAATTGATACTTGTCGCTTCCTAGCCAGACGCTTGGCATTACTAGGATAGGGCAAGGAGCGGTGGAATGAGGAAGACCAGTCGTCTGCGACTGAAATTTCCTCTGCTTAAACAACTAATGTACCAAAAAAAAAAGATACCAGACGGGATGGCCGAATGAGTTGAGTGTCCGTCTCCCTCTCCTTTCCCATCCCCTCCCCTACCCCCTCCCCTTCCCTCCCGTCCCCTTCCTACACTCCCCTCCCCTCCCGCCCCCTTCCCTCCCCTTCCCTCCACTGCCCTTCCCTCCCCTCTCCTGCCCTCCATTCCCCTCCCTTCCTCTCCCTTCCCCACCCTTCCTCTCCCTTCCCCTCCCTTCCTCTCCCTTCCTCTCCCTTCCTCTCCCTTCCCCTCCCTTCCCCCTCCCCTCCCCTCCCTTCCAATCCTTCCTCTCCTCCCTTCCCCTTGTTCCCCCGCCTTCCCTTCCCTTCACCTCCTTCCATCCCCTTCCCCTCCCTTCCCTTCCCTCCCTTCCCTTTCCCTCCCTTCCCCCCCCTTCCCTCCCTTCCCTTCATACCCTCCCTTCCTCCTGTCCTTCCCTCTCCTTCCTACCTTTCCCTCATCTCCCTTCCCTCCCTTTCCCTCCCTTCCACCTTCTCCTCCTTCTCCTCCTTCTCCTCCTTCCCCGCCCTTCCCCTCCCTTCCCCTCCCTTCCCCTCCCTTCCCCTCCATTCCCCCTCCCCTCCCCTTCCCCTCCCTTCGCCTCTCCACCCTTCCCTCTTTTTATTTCCCATCCCTTCCCCTCCCTTCCTGTCCGCTGCCTTCCCCTTCCCTCCCTTCCCCTCTCTCCCCCTTCAATTCCCTTCCTTTCTCCTCCCTTCTCCTCCCCTCTCTTCGCCTCTCTTCCCCTCTCCTCCCTTCGCCTCCCTTCCTCTCCCTCCTCTCCCTCCTCCCCTCCTCTCCCTCCTCTCCCACCTAGTGTGATGAGTGTGCTTGGAGAGCAGAGAGATGGCTTGGGTGAGAATGCCTTTAAGGCTAGTATAGTGGGTGTGCTTGGAGAGCAGTGATTGGGCTTACAAATCTAGTGCAATGAGTTTGATTGGAAAGCAATGAGAGCAGAGAGGTGTCTTGGTGAAAATATATGTGATTTTAGTGAGAGCAGTGAGTGTGTTTGTGAGTGTGCTTGGAGAGTAATGAGTGTAATTGGAAAGGTGCCTTAATAAGTTAACTTGTGAAGTTGTTTGCAATGAGTGTGTTTTCAGAGGACTAAGTATGCTTGTAGACACCTAGTGGAATCAGTGTGCTTGGAGAGCCGTGGGTGTGCTAGTAAATCTAGTGCAACGAGTATGCTTGGAGAGTAATGAGTGTAATTGTAAAGGTGCCTTAATAAGTTAACTTGCCGAGTTTCTTCCAGTGAGTATTTCTGGAGAGTAGTGGATGTGCTAGTAAACCTAATGACGTCACTGTGCTTAGAAAGCAGTGAGTGTGCTTGGAGAGTAGTGAATGTGCTAGTAAACCTAATGATGTCGCTCTGCTTGGAAAGCAGTGAGTGTGCTTGGAGAGTAGTGAATGTGCTAGTAAACCTAATGACGTCACTGTGCTTGGAAAGCAGTGAGTGTGATTGGAGAGTAGTGGATTTGCTAGTAAACCTAATGATGTCACTGTGCTTGGAAAACAGTTAGTGTGCTTGGTAGTAGTGGATGTGCTAGTAAACCTAATGATGTCACTGTGCTTGGAGAGTAGTGAATGTGCTAGTAAACCTAATGATGTCACTGTGCTTGGAGAGTAGTGAATGTGCTAGTAAACCTAATGATGTCACTGTGCTTGGAAATCAGTGCGTGTGCTTGGAGAATAGTGAATGTGCCAATAAACCTAATGATGTCGCTCTGCTTGGAAAGCAGTGAGTGTGCTTGGAGAGTAGTGGATGTGCTAGTAAACCTAATGATGTCACTGTGCTTGGAAAGCAGTGAGTGTGCCTGGAGAGTAGTGGATGTGCTAGTAAACCTAATGATGTCACTGTGCTTGGAAAGCAGTGAGTATGCTTGGAGAGTAGTGAATGTGCTAGTAAACCTAATGACGTCACTGTGCTTGGAAAGCAGTGAGTGTGCTTGGAGAGTAGTGGATGTGCTAGGAAACCTAATGATGTCACTGTGCTTGGAAAGCAGTCAGTGTGCTTGGAGAGTAGTGAATGTGCTAGTAAACCTAATGATGTCACTGTGCTTGGAAAGCGGTGAGTATGCTAGTAAACCTAATGATGTCACTGTGCTTGGAAAGTAGTGAATGTGCTAGTAAACCTAATGATGTCACTGTGCTTGGAAAGCAGTCAGTGTGCTTGGAGAGTAGTGAATGTGCTAGTAAACCTAATGATGTCACTGTGCTTGGAAAGCAGTGAATGTGCTAGTAAACCTAATGATGTCACTGTGCTTGGAGAGTAGTGAGTGTGCTTGGAGAGGTCAGTCTCATGTATAAAAGATCCAATGATGAACAATATGTTGACCATACAAACAGAGTAACCAGACAGAGCGATGCTACACTTCTAAAAATACCCATCATCATCATGCTGTCGGTCGCGATGCGACAAAGACTGCTTTCATTACTTGACTGCCGCTCTCCATTTATCTCTCTGCTGTGAGAGTTGCGTCCATGAGTCGGTCTTAATGTCTCTCAGCTTCAGGTTTCTCTTGATGGTATCCTTGAACCGGAGACGGGGGCGCCCTCTCTTTCTGTAGCCAGAAGACAGTTGAGAATAGAGGATCTGCTTTGGTAGCCTGTCTGATGACATCCTCATGAGGTGTCCAGTCCACCGGAGATTCTTTTTGATCAGAAGATCTTCCATAGAGGGCAGCCCCATCCGTTCGAGTATTTCCTTATTCGTCACTTTGTCCTTCCAGGTTAGCCTCATGATTGAACGCAGATGTCGCATCATGAAGGCATGCAGCTTTTTCACCTGCTGTCTGTACACTGTCCAGGCCTCGGCTCCGTATAGTAGGGTGTGTAGTGTATGAAAGACAAGTCAACGCTTCGACATCCAGTGTCTGAGTGTTTATTCTATCCTCTCGCTCGTGACGTCATTTACATCGTCCTTCTCTATACGCACTGTACTTGTATATTACATCTTCCCCCTTTTTTTTTTTTCTTTTTTTTTTTTTTTTACTTTTTTTTTTTTTTTTAATTCACCCGGTTGGTGAAACAACAAGTAAGGTAACTCATTTTAACACAACAATAAAAAGGAACACATGGAATACGCAGAGTACACGGGATACATTTTCTGCAATACAATTTCTGCAAACGCTTAGAACTAACGTTGCTGTGGGCAGTATGAAAACAGATATGGTAAACAAACTTGCTGTCGATCAGAAATTCTTGACAATCGTGTGATAACATGTCTATATTTTATTATTACTTATATTTATTTGTTGTTGTTGTCTTACTAGGTTTCAGGGTTTAGTACCACTGTTTCCGTGTGCTGCTGAGACCGTGCGTCTCATGGTGTGTATAACATTGGTTGGTTTTCAGGCATTCCTAGTCTAACTGGTGGACGCGAGACACGCCCACTTTTGGTTTTGTAGACAGGTGACGCCCTTTTTTCTTGTACTTGTGTGTGTGTAGTTTTAACGGTATTGCCTGGCGCCCCTGTATCTAAAGGTTTGTATTCTTTGTGTACAGTTAACGGTATCTTAAACATGTGAACACGGTTGCGGTGCAGTTCTTTACCTTCGCGATTTACAACTTTGTAGTTTCTGGGTTTGCTTTCATCTGTTTGTGTAATAGTGCCAGCCCTCCATTTACCGTTATGTGTTCTGTATCTGACTCGGTCTTCTACCCTTAGTTTTTTGTGGCCTCTCCCAGCTTTTCGATCATAATAAAATTTTTGACTTGCTTGTAATTTGATAATATTTTCTTTTTTTGATTCTTGAGCCTGGGGTTGTAATTTTGTTTTAGTCGTGGGCATTTTTGATCGGAGCCTACGACTCATTAGTAACTGAGCTGGAGAGGCATTTAGGTGCACAAGCGGTGTATTTCGGTAGTTCAACAAGTACAGGTTGAAATCCTGGTCGTTGTCCCATGCCTTTTTCATCATTTTTGTTATCGTTTGCACATACCGTTCTACTTGACCATTACTTTTCGGGTAATATGGGCTAGATACAACGTGATCGAAATTGTATGTGGTAGCAAAATGTTTGAACTCGTAACTAGCAAATTGTGGTCCATTGTCAGATATCAGTGAGTTTGGTATCCCATAACGACCGAAGATTTCTTTTAAGGACTGAATTACTGCTTTGGACGTTGTGGTTTGTAGCTCCGCTACCTCCGGAAATTTGGAGTAGTAATCTACTAGAATGAGATATGTCCTGCTCCGGCATTGAAACAAGTCTACTCCTACAAAAAGGCCTATCTGGTATGTCGTGAGAGCTCATGGGCTCAGCATTTAGGATATTCCTATAATTTTGACATGTTTGACACCGAGCTATTAAATCTTCGATTTGCTGGTTCATGCCTGGCCAGAACATATTGTCTCTTGCCAGCTGCTTGCATTTGATTATACCCAGATGGGTCTCATGCAATACTCCTAACATTTCCTTTTGCAAAATACTGGGGATTATAATTTGGTTTCCCTTAAACAGCATCCCATCTGTGATGACTATCTCATCTTTATATGTGAAAAAAGGTTTGGCACACGGTGTCACCAGGTTGTTTTGGGCAGGCCAACCTTCTCTCACTAATCGTGTAACTTCAGTAAGGGTGTTGTCTTTTTTTGTAGCCTCAATGATGCGGGTATTTATATTTTGTGCAATATCTATCGTGGCTATGGAAATTTTGTTGTCAAACAGATTGTGTGGTGTAGTTTTGCTGGTGTGTGCACGTGAAAGAGTGTCTGCAAAAAACATTTCATTACCATGTATGTATTTCATAATGATGTTATAGTTTTGCAGCCTCATGCGCATGCGTTGCATGCGGGCTGACAACAGGTGCAATGGTTTTGCCATGATTGCCACTAGAGGCTTATGATCAGTTTCGATTATCACCTCTTTACCGTAAATATAATCATGGAACCGGATACATCCGAAACAAATGGCCAATAGTTCTTTTTCTATCACCGCGTAGCTTGATTGGCAAGTATCTAATGCTTTTGACGCCATCGCTATTGGTTTATTTTTTTGAAAAAAGGCTGCCCCCAGGCCAGATTTTGAAGCATCCACCTGCAAGGTGATCTGGTCATTTACGTCATAATACCTTAGCACGGGTGCTGATATTAACAGTGTTTTCAGTTTGTTAAATGCTTTTTCCTGTTCATGTTGCCAGAACCAAACTACGTTTTTACCCAATACTTGCCTCAGTGGTTTTGAAATTTCGGAAAGATTTGGTATAAATTTCCCCACATATCCCACCATACCTAGGAATCGTTGAATCCCAGCCTTGTCAGTAGGAGTAGGCATCTCACTTATGTCACGGACACGTTCTGCTGTTGGTTTTAAACCAGACTGAGTTAAAGTGTGTCCCATATAGTTAACTTCTGTTTTGCAAATCACTGACTTTTTTGGGTTGAGGCGCAAATCAGCCTCTCTTGCCCTTTTAAATACGTTTTCCAGATTATCATTATGTTCTTTCTCGGTACTTCCATACACCAATATGTCGTCGGCAATTACATTTACACCAGGTAGATCCTTTAAAATTTTGTTCATTTCACCAATAAAAATGTCTCCAGCGGTTTTAATGCCGAATGGCAACCGGGTATATCGGAAACGCCCCCATGGGGTGTTAAAAGTACATAATTTTGAGCTTTCTAGATCCAGTTCTATTTGCCAGTATCCGCTGTTCGCGTCAATGACAGAAATTTTTTTTGCTTTGCTTGTTTTCGCAATGACCTCTTCTATCGTTCTGGTTGGGTACGGGGTTGTTAATATGGCTTTGTTTAGCTTTGTTGGGTCTAGACATACCCTGAGTTTATCAGGTTTTCTTACGACTGTAATTGAATTTACCCAAGGGGTTGGTTCCAGCTGCTTGACGATTACACCTAACTGTAACATCCTATCTAATTCTATTTTCACTTTGTCGACAATTGCATGGGGAATTCGCCTTGGCGGGTCAATTACGGGATCAACATTTAAATCAATATGTATTTTTGCGTTACTTTTAATAGTTCCTAAACCCTTGAATATGTCTGAATATTTCTCCACCAACTGTTCTGCTGTTTGCCTGGCCGTAGTTGCCTCCTTAGTCCGGACGGTGACCTCGCCTACACGTTTGATCAGTTGCAGTTTCACGCATGCCTCTTTTCCCAATATTGGTGTCCCCCGTGTGGTGACTTGGAACTTTAATGGTACTCCGCCGACGATGATTTCTGCTTCACCGTCCGGATGTATGCGATCACCTGAGTACGTGACGAGACAGCATTTTGAAGGTGATAAGACAGTGTTTTTCAGAGCATTGTAGATATAACGGGGCACAATGTTAGCTTGGGATCCAGTGTCCAGTTTAAATTTGACAGGGATGGTCTGCAAGTTGTAATCCACGTACCATAAATTGCTGCTGCTGATTGCTTCTCCGGTTATCTCCCCAACGAACAAATCGTGTTCGTCGTCCCGGTTGTCTTCCTCAGCCACACCCTCTTTCGTCTCCACTTCTTCCACTTGGGCGCGACCCGTGCGCCGTGACCTACATACTCGCTGAAAGTGTCCATATCGGTTACATTGTAAACACTGTTTGTCAGCTGCTGGGCAAGTGGTATTCCCATGTTGGTATCCGCATCGCTGACAGTTCGCACGAGGTGTAGAAGAGCGCGTTCTCCTGTCTTGCCAACCCCGCACGCGTGGCATCGATGACGTCTGCCTTGCTTGTGAAGTGTAATTTCCTCGCTGTCTGGTTACGGTGTCCACTTGTTCTTCCGTATTTTTTGTTTCCCCCGAGTGCAGTTGTGTATGTGAGTTCTCACTTAATCGACACATCTCCAAACATCTGTCCAATGTCAGATTCGGTGTTTGCAACAACTTATCGCGTAGCCTTGTCTCTTTTACACCGCACACCAAACGGTCACATAGCAACGCGTCTTCCATTTCAGAGTAGTCGCAATATGAAATACGGTGTTTTAGTTCTCGTATGTATGTATCCATTGACTCTGTCGTTTGGTTTAACGAGTTGAAATCATAACGGACCACCGTAATGTTGGTCTTCCCAATGCAATAATCCTCGAAACATTTCACCAGCGGCTCGATCTTGTCCGCTTGTGCGTCAGTCATCTTAAACGTCATATGTAGCTTCTGCGCCTCCTGGCCCGCTACATGCAGAAATATGCAGCACTGAATCCGCTCAGTTTTACTCGCAGCTCCCGATGCGACACTGTAAATCTGGTATGCACGATACCAAGCACGCCAGTTCATCGCCAAATTTCCCTCTAGGTTCAGGGGTACAGGCAGCTTCAGAGCTGACAGCGCCATTGCGAAGTTCTGGGCGCGTATCGTTCAGATGTACATCTGACACCATGTAGTGTATGAAAGACAAGTCAACGCTTCGACATCCAGTGTCTGAGTGTTTATTCTATCCTCTCGCTCGTGACGTCATTTACATCGTCCTTCTCTATACGCACTGTACTTGTATATTACAGGGTGGATAGCACGATTGCGCGGTAGATCTTACCTTTGACCCGAATGGACACATGGTGGTTGTTCCAGAGTCTCTGGCGTAGTCAGCCGAAAGATGCGCTAGCCTTGGCCATCCTCCTCTGTATCTCAGCATCAATGCGTCCATCACTTGATATAGTGCTTCCGAGATAGGTGAATTCCGGAACAGAGTTCAGCTTGTTTCCGTCAACCATGATCTCCTCCTCTCGGGTTCTTGTAGAGTTGGGTTGGTACAGCACCTCCGTCTTCTTGATGTTAATTTTCAGGCCAAACTTCTTTGATGCATCGGAGAAAGCGTCCACTATTTTCTGGGTCTCTTCAGCAGAGTGGGCAACCAGTGCACTGTCATCTGCGAATAGTAGCTCTCTCACCAGTATCTGAGTAGTCTTGGTCTTCGCTCTGAGGTGTGCGACATTGAATAGGTCAGCGCTCTGTCTGGACTGTATATAGATGCCATCCCCCCATGTCTCGGAAAGCCTCGTCTAGCATTGCTGATAGGAAGATGGAGAAGAGCGTGGGGGCCAGTACACAACCTTGCTTGACCCCATTGGTAACCCCGAACGATTCCGAGACTTCCCCTCCAGCACTAACGTTCGCCATCATTCCTGTATGTAGAGCCTCGATCATAGTTGTGAACTTCTCTGGGCATCCATACTTCGCAAGCCACTCAAAACAAGCTGACTAAAGCACCGATTTACAGAGGTGGCACATTGTGGAATAAACTTCCAGTGAGGACAAGATGGTCCACAAGTCTCCTTAAATTAAAAAACTTAATGAAAATACAACAGGCCTGTCAGACCCCTACACAGTTATAGGTATTCTAAAGGCCATCCTTGCCCTGACCGTTGTACATGCATATATATATATATGTTCTCAAATGCACTACACAGCCCTGCACACTGATCCCCTTCCCACCCCTACCCCACACCTACTACACCTTCTTTCAAAACCTATTACCTAACATTTTCCTTTAAATTGACATAAAACCTGTGTGATGTAAGTCCCCACTGCAATCTCAGACCTCCGATCCCATCATTAGGCCACACAATACCGAACACTTGTGGTGAGATTAAAAAATGGACAAGTTTCTCACACTTGGTATTGGTGATTTACTGATTTGCATATTTACAATATAATATATATATATGTTTATTGGAGATATGTTATATCTTTTTGAAAAAAGAAGAGAGAAAGCAAAGGAAGAAAGAAGTGCTTAAAGACAATTCTAGAATCATCTTGTACATTTATTGATGCATGCTCACCAAGTGCATAATACATATGTTGAACTGGAATTGTATGCAGTTACTATTACAACGAATAGTCAATTTATATTATGCTTCTATTATTGAACAGGTTTTTCATGTGGTTATTATTGCAACTGATATTGTCATTTAGGTACCAACAAATTGCAATGAACAGCCTGAAGACCAGTGCTCTGGCGCTGATAAAATACATTTAGTAATAAAATATATATAAAAAAAAGGAGTGGGTGTAAATTGACCATCTTTTGCAGAAGGAGTGTGCTTGGAGAGTTGCAACGGCGAAAGTGTGCTGGGAGAACCCGGTCAGAAGGAGTATATGCCTGGCGGCACAGGCACTGGTGCAGTGGGTGTGCTTGGAGAGTTTGGCGCGGCGAGTGTGCTTGGAGATGTGCGTCTGATTGACCTTATTAGGCAGGCGCTGATGTCGTTAAAAGAAGGTCCTTGGCGCTGCGCTTTATTCAAGAACCGTCACAGCGTGACGCAGCTCAGGGAAGTTGGGGAGTTGACAGCGGGGTTTATTTAGTGTGAGAACAGATTTCTTTGTTGGGGTTTTCCATCCTAGCTACATCTAAGGTCATATCAGGTTGGATACGGACTTGGTGGATGGATGGTTGGTTGGTTGTTGGAATTTTACGGCCTGGCAACATCTAGGGTCATATCAGGTTGGGTACGGATTTGTGACAGTGCGCACTCATGGCGACTTTATAGTGCTGCCTCCCTGGGTTCGTTGGTTGGTTGCTTGTTGGAGTTTTACGTCCTGGCAACATCTATGGTCATATCAGGCTGGGTACAGACTTGCGACAGTGCACACTCATGGCGACTTTATAGTGCTGCCTCCCTGGGTTGGTTGGTTGGTTGTTGGAGTTTTACGTCCTGGCAACATCTATGGTCATATCAGGCTGGGTACAGACTTGCGACAGTGCACACTCATGGTGACTTTATAGTGCTTCCTCACTGGGTTGGGTGGTTGTTGGAGTTTTACATCGTGGCAACATCTAGGGTCATATCAGGGCGGGTACGGACTTGTGACAGAGCACACTCATTGTGACTTTATAGTGCCTGCCTACTGGGAGACCAGGCCACTGGCACCATGACCTGATTTCCCACTCAGCCACATTTTCCTGCTACTGAGCTAACCAGTCATTGTCCTGTCCTATTAATGCCAAGTGTCAGTCTAGGTAGTGACAAGTATCGATTTTGAAGTAATCAGCTTGGATCAGCTGGGTTTCAAACCCCAGACTTTCTGCACGATAATTCTGCGCTCATCCGATTCAGCCACTCCCTCCAGTTTTGTGAAAGAGGAAATCTAGGCATAGAGCATGATTAAACTCGATTTGTTTCCATTATATTATTTATTTTTAAAATCTAATGTAATGTAACATTCGTTGATTAGGCCCTGTCACATTACGACGCAGCTCGCAAGCTCGCGGCCAATGCGTAAAATCACTTTTTTATGTCAAGAAGCATAAAACTTGTCAGCGGGAGTGGCAAAGTTGGACGTAAACATACCGTATACATAGCGTATGGCCATTCGCCAGAACTATGCCTCATATGTTAGATACGTCAAGTCATGCTCGAGAAATGCTAAACGTACATTAGACGTACATTATCCATACGGTGTCAGTATGCAGACTCTATGTTCCCACTGCCGTTAATGTAGGTCAACGTAGTGAACAACATTTGTCTAAAATATCTGTAATATACATCGACGTATGCCTAACGTATACATAATGTACGGCCGACATAAAATCCACACATTGTCTACCGTTGTCGTATGTCAAAAGTACATTATCCATAAGGTGTCAGTATGCGGTCTGTACATTCCCACTGCCTTTAATGTAGGTCAACGTACTGCAACGTAGTGAACAACGTTTGTCAAAAGTATGTCTAACGTACATCGACGTAGGCCTAATGTATACATAACATACGGCTGACGTAAAATCTACACATTGTCTAACGTTTGCGCATGCACAAAACTTTGCTGACCCCTGACGCGCGATGACGTATCTCGACGAACGTCGACGTACATTGACGTAACACATAACAATGTATCCCAACGTATCTGGCAAAAATCACATTCGTCGGCACACGTTGGCGCGATGCGTCGTAATGTGACAGCCCCTTTAACCAGGGGGAATTTCGAGTATGGAAATTGGTCTTCCACATTCCAGTGCTCCTAGTTCTATCTACCTCCAGTCACGCCAAGCTCCAGGAAAAGTAGTTATATGGATCAATGTTGTCGAGTCATTTGTTTGACTCGGCCGGAGATCAAACTCAAGATCAGTGAGGGAATCCTCTAGTTACCCACCCCACTAATGTTTTTGTTTTTTTTGGGGGCGGGGGGGGGATAGTTTAGTTACCCTGTCCATAACGACTAAGCCGCATTGCAGCTTGTTTTCATCGCTGAACAGCAATATTCTCAATTTGGTAGTAGCCTTGTCATCTAATGGTGCTGTCACATTACCACGCATCGCACAAACATACACCGATGTATATGATTTTTGGCTGCAATGTCGGGATACGTCGTTATGCATTACATGTGCATTATAGGCTCGTTAGTATACGTCAATGTACGTCAACATTCGTTGAGATACGGCGTCATTCGTCAGGAGATCGGCAAAGTTTTGTGCATGCACAAAATTGTTTGTTGTTCGACAACTTTTAACAATGTGTGGATTTTACGTTGGCCATACATTATGTATACATTAGGCGTATGTCGATGTACGTTTGATGTATGTTAGTCAAACGTTGCAATGTGATTCAATATGATGACTTCATCACATTGCAATGTGATTCAACATGATGACGTCATCACATTGATCCTTTGAAGTTGTATCGTCCGATGGCTTTGAGTTTCTCCCTTTAAAAACATGATGACGTCATCAGGTTGCAATGATTCAACATGATGACGTCATAACATTACAATGATTCAACATGATGACATCATCACGTTGCAATGATTCAACATGATGACGTCATCACGTTGCAATGTGCAACATGATGACGTCATCACATTGCAATTATTTATTAGGTTGATTGCTGGATCCTATTTTGTACTTTAATTCAAAGTTTTTTGTTTTTTTTTCTTGAAGATTTATACTGCCTATCATAGATAAGTCTGACTAGACTTGTTTTCACCATGAGACAGTTTGTCGATAGAAAGCCCAAGCCTACACTTTTACCGACCCAAGGGATTTTTAACCTCCCACACCACATAGACATGGTATGAGAGCAACTGGTCTTCTTTGAAAACACTCTACGTTATACACAGTGGTGGAAATCCAAATTGGCAGAGGTGGTGGGGGGGGGGGGGTGGACATGGGGAGCTTTTATTTTTAACTCCGGAAATATTTGAAGTGAAAGCGTGGTCAATAAATTTGGACGACACGATGAAACGCTAGACATCATGAACTTCCGCAGGGACAGATTCTATCAAATTTGCTTAATATTCCTTCTATGCAACAATGAAGAGTGCAGTGCCATCTAAGTAGGATATGTAGGATCAACTCTAGGTTAAAGCCCGTCCTGATATGACCTTAGATGTTGCTAGGACCTAAAACAACCAAACAAACAACTAGGTTAATGTTACATAGTCCCATGAAAGCATCAGATTTTCAAAACCAAAACCCTTACCTGCATTTGATACTTCGATACTAACTTAGATACACCAGAATGGATGGCCAAATGAGTTAGAGCGTCGGTCTCCCGTGTTGGTAGATCTTGGGGTCATGGGTTGGAACCCTGGTCCAGTCAAACCAATGACTTAGAAATTGATACTTGTCGCATCCTATTCCTAGCCTGGCGCTCGGCATTATTAGGAAAGGGCAAGGACTGGTTGGGTCAGTGTCAGGAAAATGTTACTGAGTGGGATATCAGGTCATGGTGCTGGCGGCCTGGTCTTCCAGTGGGGCAGCACTATAAAGTCACCATGAGTGTGCACTGTCACAAGTCAATACCTGTCCTTATATGACCTGAGATGTTGCTAGGATGTAAAACAACAACAAACTAACTAACTTAGATACTAATGCCCATTATTAAGTATTTGTCGCCACCTAGAAGGGAATACCGCGTCAATTTAATAGAATATGTTACTGCAGAAGTCTTTGGTATCAAGGTTTGGCATGCTTGCCAAGTTTAATTTGCTATGTTTGCACTTCAGATATCTCGATAGTTAGCCATTTAAAATAAACGACACTTCAAACTACAGTAAGATAGATAATAACAATCAACCTAATATATTTATCTCAAAAAATGACAAAATCTCAAAATCATCGGACTATGCTACTTTTAAATATTTTTGGTTTTTAAAAATAGTATGCTCTCATCAGACTATGCAGCTTTAAAGATGCGGTCACGTGATCATGTGATGTCAATTAGATTGCACAACGGAAGTTTGTGGATATACATATATATATATATATATATATACATATATATATATATATACATATATATATATATATAGTTGGTTGGTTGTTGGAGTTTTACATCATGGCAACATATAAGGTCATACCAGGATGGGTACCGACTTGTGACAGTGCGCACTCATGGTGACTTTATAGTGCTGCCTCACTGGGACACAAGGCTACCAGCACCATGCCCTGATATCCTACTCAGTCACATTATCCTAACACTGAGCCAACCTGTTCTTGCCCTATCCTAATATTAGTAATAATGCTGAGCGCCTTGCTAGGAAGCGACAAGTATCAATTTGATAAGTCATTGGTTTGACTCGACTGGGAATTGAACCCCCGACCTTCGGCACGGAGAGCCTGCACTATATCGATTCGTTCACTGCGTCCTGTCTGGGTGGATATATATATATATATATATATATATGTGGTTTTTTTTGCGGTTGTACATCCCAGCAACATCTAATGTCATATCAGGATAGGCACCAACTTGTGACAGTAGGCACTCAAGTATAAATGTTGTAAGTCATGAGTTTGACTCGGCCGGCTTTCGAACACATTAGCTCTCACATGAGTAGCCATCCAGCCACCACTCTAACCAATTAGGCCATCCCATCGGGACCCATAATGAGAGCAGTGGTCGCTGGTTACCGGACGCGTTGGCCTAATCGGTATGAAAGGTCGGGAGTTCAGTTCCCGGTCGAGTCAAACCAATGACTTATATAATTGATAGCTCAGTGTCAGGATAACGTGACTGAGTGGGATACCAGGTCATGGTGCATGCGGCCTGATTTCCTAGTTGGGCAGCACTATAAAATCGCCATGAGTGTGCACTGTCACAAGTCAGTACCCATCCTGATATGACCTTAGATGTTGCCAGGACGTAAAGCTCCAACAGCCAGCCAATGCAAAATCCAGTGCCGGGGAGCACGAAGCCACGGGCTGAGAGCCCTCAGTTTATTCAACCGAGAAACTCCCGAAGGATGTTGATCCGCTGAATCTGGCGCTGGTAACCATGGCACTCTAGTAACCATGGAAACAGCAGTGAGGCGAGGCAAAAATAGCCCGGCGAGAGTCCTTGTATAATTTAACGTGCATTATTCAGTAAATATGGAGACGGCCATTTACATGATAATGAGATGTGATGGGTGGTTGGGGCCAGGGAACTGGTATTTGGTTGTAGTGTTATTCTGATTTTGTATCTTTTCTTTAAAAAAAAAGTTATTATTATTATTGTTGTTGGCGTGATTGCTGAAAGTGGGAAATATTGCGCCTAAAGCTAAGATTCCTTACACGCGGTATGCGGTATGCGGTATGCGGCATGCGGCATGCGGTATGCGAATGGGAGGATTCCTTCTATGTGGTATGCGAACCCATAACCCCACCACCACCACTACCATATGTTTCCCCTCTGCACCCTGGTGTGTGACCGTTCCGTAATGCTCAGTCGCCTCTCCTCGTCTAAAACTAATGGGCAAGTGCGACTGACGTTTCTATTCGCATACCGCATGCCGCATGCCACACCGATCGCTACAGGGACCGATCGAGTTGTCGCATTCGCATTCGCATACCGCGTGTAAGGGTTGTAGCCCATTGCCTTCAAGGCGTTTCGATTTTTTGCCGCATTCGCATTCACATACCGCATGCCGCATACCGCGTGTAAGGAATCTTAGCTTAAAGCTGGATTCGAACCCGCTCTTCTTGCCATTGTGGGGCTAGCATGCGCTTGGAGTTGGATTCGAACCCACAGTTCTTGGCATTGTGGGGCTAGCGTGATAACCATTACACCATTAGACTACCTAGGCTCCCTGATGCAATGATTCTATCCATGCATACTTGTCTATGTGGTTCATTGCCTGAGTAACCATGAGTTTGTACACTCGTCCCCCTGGATTTTTTTTTGTTGGGGTACATTAGTTGATTAAGCATGGGAAATTTCAGTCGCAGATGACTGGTCTTCCTCATTCCACTGCTCCTTGCCTTATCCTAGTAATCCCGAGCATCTGGCTAGGAAGCGACAAGTGGCGTTCTCTGTGGCGGAGTGGTTAGAGTGTCTGACTTTTTTCTAGGTCAGACTCCTAATCTGAGGGTCGGCAGTTCGATTCCCCATGCCCCCAGCTCTGCCAATTTGGATTTCCACCACTGTGTATAACTTACAGCGTCATCAAAGGCCAGTTGCTCTCATACCATGTCTATGTGGTGTGGGAGGTTAAAAATCCCTTGGGTCAGTAAAAGTATAGGCTCGGGCTTTCTATCGACCAGCAGTGGAGTGGGGAAGACCAGTCGTCTGTGACTGGGATTTCCCCTGCTTGGGACAAATAATGTACCAACAAAAAACTATAAAAAAAGAGAGACAAATAAGTGTTCACACTACCTGTCTACCATTCGCTATATCGCTATAAGTATCAATTTTTAAGTCATTGGTTTGACTCAACCAGGATTCGAACCCAGGATCCCACGATCTACCAACACGGGAGACGGATGCTCTAGCTCATTCGGCCATAGCATCAAACCGGTCGAGCCAAACCAATGACTTAAACATTTATACTTTTCGCTTCCTAGCCTGGCGCTCCGCATTACTGGGAAATCAGGCCGCCAGCACCATGACTTGATATCCCACTCAGTCACATTATCCTGAGACTGAGTGAACCAGTCCTTGCCTTATCCCAGTGTAGTAGTCTGTACATGAGCTCCACTACCATGGGGTGGCAGCAGACACTACGCCACGCACCTAGGCAGTTGAACTGAACTGCGCTATGTGGTGGCGCGCTAGCCACCGGGCAGGGCCCCAACTGGGCTGCCCTCTACTGCATGTGGCTTGCACACACCCCCACCCACCTATCGAGGCGACGTGGGATCTAGCGAGTATTGGGGGGGGTCAGTTGACTGTTGACGCCGTGGACAGCGGATAGGTTTTGCAATAAACCAGTTGAAGCGTACTGTTACTCAATCTTGACATTCTTCCATGAGTGCGTGGCACGGTGAAGACCATGGGCTACCACGCTAGTAATGCTGAGCGCCAGGCTAGGAAGCAACAAGTATCAATTTTTAAGTCATCGGTTTGACTCGACCAGGGTTCGAACCCACAAACTCATGGTTTCGGATCCCCCGATCTCCCAAAACAGGGGATGGATGCTCAACTCATTTGGCAATCCCGTCTGGTCTCAATTTAATAGCACCTGTCACTGATGAAGCCTATGATTCTATGAAGCCTATGATGTACATGCCGAAGTTAATTTGTGCATCTTTTTTCTTCAAATACATGCAATGGTGACTGACCGCTTCAGGTATGAGCACCCAATTCCAACTCGGTGTTTACATGAATATTTGTTGTGCTGCTGAGCAGACACACAAGTTGATGCTCAACATGCCGTTGTTTCCACATGGAATGCCCAACCTGCACTGATAGTGTATCAACTCTGTCACACACCACTACCCAGTATATAGGGAAAGGTTTCCACTGCTCACAGGCCTTGCTAGATTTGATCAGAATACACTTTCTAGATTTATCCCGCAACATTATTAGATTTGGTTTCAGAAGACGGTCGACTCCTCATGAAAATTGAACTCATTTCTAGCAAAAAGAACTATCGACACGACAGAAACGAGTGTTGTTTAAAGTGGCACTAATGCGACTAACACGACCCAAACAGGAAGTACTATAGACACTGCAGAACAGAACATTGCTTAATGTGGCACTAACACGACCAACACAACAAACAGAAGAACTATTGACACAACATAAAAGAGCATTGTTTAAAGTGGCACTAACACAGCCAACATAACAGAACAGAGGGTCGTTTAAAGCAGTACTAACATGACCAACATGACCAACACAAGAAGAATGATAGACGCACCAGAACAAAGCATCGTTTAAAGTGGCACTAACAGGACCAACACAACCAACACAAGAACTATCGACACAACATAAACAAGTATTGTTTCAAGTGGCACTAACACAACCGACACAACAGAACAGAGGGTCGTTTAAAGCAGTACTAAGATGACCAACATGTCCAACACAAAAAGAACGATAGACGCAACAGAACAAAGCATCATTTAAAGTGGCACTAACACGACCAACACAGCCAACACGAGAACTATCAACACGACATAAAAGAGCATTGATTAAAGTGGCACTAACACAACCAACGCAACAGAACAGAGGGTCGTTTAAAGCAGTACTAAGATGACCAACATGTCCAACACAAGATAGACGCAACAGAACAAAGCATCATTTAAAGTGGCACTAACACGACCAACACAACCAACACAAGAACTATCGACACAATATAAAAGAGCATTGTTTCAAGTGGCACTAACACAGCCGACATAACAGAACAGAGGGTCGTTTAAAGCAGTACTAACATGACCAACACGACCAACACAAGAAGAACGATAGACACAACAGATCAAAGCATCATTTAAAGTGGCACTAACACGACCAACACAGCCAACACGAGAACTATCAACACAACATAAAAGAGCATTGTTTAAAGTGGCACTAACACAGCCGACATAACAGAACAGAGGGTCGTTTAAAGCAGTACTAAGATGACCAACACAACCAACACAAGAAGAACGATAGACGCAACAGAACAAAGCATCGTTTAAAGTGGCACTAACACGACCAACACAGCCAACACGAGAACTATCGACACAACATAAAAGAGTATTGTTTAAAGTGGCACTAACACAACCGACACAACAGAACAGAGGGTCGTTTAAAGCATTACTAACATGACCAACATGACCAACACAAGAGAACGATAGACGCAACAGAACAAAGCATCGTTTAAAGTGGCACTAATATGACCAACCCAACTAACATGAGAAGAACTATCGACACAACAGAACAGAGCATAATGTAAAGCAATACTAAGACAACCAACACAACCAACCCAACTGACACAGCGTCACTTGTTCACAATTATCAAGGTCGAATATGACCAGTCTCAGTTTGAATATCCTGAACCAGCCTATTCTGTGGGTATTTATTTAGGGCCCTATCAAAGTTTAGAATCACTGTGGCCAAGTTGCAACTATTTGGGTCATTCAACCCTTAAAGCCCTTCTCACATCTCAGCTGTTTGAGTAATATAGGCCAGGAGTTGTTTACATAACTGAATAGACTTCATTTATCGAAATGATGCCGAAACCCGCCTAGACTCATCGATCAATTATTATATAGAAGGTTTATAGATCATTCTGAGAAACTATGCACCACATATTTGGTTTCCACATTACATTCTTGATGCGCGAGAAGGAAGAACAGAGGCGGCAGTGGGAAAACTGAGGCGTTTATTGTGACGCCTCGGGCAACATACAGAGAACAGTGAGGACAGAAACATATGAGACATGTAAGGTAAACGGTACAAGCAGGGCAACAGAGGAGGTAACACAGGCTGAGGAGGCAGAGAGCAATAAGAGGGGCTCATGAGGAGCAACAGGCTCGTGAGGAGCAATAAGTAAGGGGCTCATGAGGAGCAGAAGATAAATAGGAGGGGCTCATAGGGAGCAATGTCAGAGTTGGTAGAGGGGGGGCCGAGGAGCCCTCCGCCAAAGAGTAAGGAGAGGGCTCGAGGCGCGCCCGAGGCGGGGGCGCGGGGCGCCCGAGGCGGGGCCCGGAGAGGCAGGCCTGGTTGAGAAGAGGGTCCGGGGCCTACGTGGAGGGGGAGCGGGCGGCCAAAAAAGGGAGGCCCGCTCCTGAGGCCTTGGGGGAGGAGGTCCGGCGAGGGTCGAGCAGGGGGGCAGCGAACTCCTCAGGGCTGGGCTGGGTGGGTCTCTCGTGAGGCTGGGCTGGGTCGTCTGAGGTGTGAGGTGCGACCAATGATTAAGCCTTCTTTGATGGGGTAGCAAAAGGGAAGTTTGTTTTATTTAACAATGCTTCTTGAGCACATTAATTTTAATCATTGGCTATTGGACGTCCACAGTGTATAACCTACAGCATTATCAAAGGCCAGTTGCTCTCATACCATGTCTATTGTGTGTGGGGGGTTAAAAATCCCTTGGGTCAGTAAAAGTGTAGGTTTGGGCTTTCTATCGACAAACTGTCCAATGGTGAAAACAAGTCTATTCAGACTTATCCATGATAGGCAGTGTAAATCTTCAAGAAAAAAAAGTAAGGAAAAAATGTCAAGCATATGGTCATTCTGACATATTTTGTTGGAGTAAACCAGCTGCCGCCACATAGGCTACTCTTTCCAATAAGCAGCAAGGGGTCTTTTATATGCACTTTCCCACATTCAGGACAGCACATACCACCGCCTTTGATGAACCAGAACTGGGCGTGGTGGCCGAATCGGTAGAGCACAGGCCTCGCATGTGGAAGATTGGAAGTTTGCGAGTTTGGTTCCCGGTCGAGTCAAACTAATGACTTAAAACTTGATACCTGTTGCTTCCTAGCCTGGTGCTCGGCATTATTAGGATAGGGCAAGGACTGATTAGCTCAGTGTCAGGATAATGTGACTGAGTGGGTTATCGTGTCATGGTGCCGGGACCTGATTTCCCAGTGGAGCAGCACTATAAAATCGCCATGCGTGCATACTGTCACAAGTCGGTACCCGTCCTGATATGATCTTAGATGTTGCTAGGACGTAAAACAACAAACAAACAATCTTGATGAACCAGTTGTGGATCTTGAGGGGCTAGCAAGTCAAATAGTTATCGTTGTCTGTGTGTGTTAAATATGTTACATGTATCTACTCTATCCAACAAAATGCATCAAAAGTGTGCTTGTATGATTTTGTGTTAAAGTGAAAATTTGAAAATTTGCAGATCTAGACAATGGATCTACCCGAACGTTTTTTCCCAACTTTTTTCTTGTAAGACATAATCTTTGTTGCTTGACTGTAACCAAAATAGTCTTGCTTGAATTTGTTGCGCGTGTTAAAATAATGTTATGGATGTATGCTAAAACGATCTTATTGGAGCATTTTGCATGGTTAATTTTAATGGTTTTCTCACTTTGTATAATATCAGAATGAAAATTGTTTTCCAACTCTGACATATGCACAGCATGTAAACCCTCATATGAACATGGAGTCCGCTATTATTTGGAATTGTTTCTGCAATCATTTGGAATGTTTTCACTTTTGGTTTCCATGTCAGAAATGTGGTTCACAGTTTCTCAAGAACGATCCATATATATATATGTCGTGGGGGTGATGAAAATGGGAAATATTGCGCCTAGAGCGGGACTCGAACCCACATCTCTTTGCATTCCGGGCCAGTGTGCTAACCATTACACTACCTAGGCTCCCTGAGTCCCACGCCTACCTGTCTATGCGGCTCCTTGCCTGAGAGGTCAGTGCAGACCACTACACTCGTCCCCCTGGAATTGTAAGTCTTTTAATGCTTACAATTACATACATAGAGGCAATGCAACGCACTTACATACACAGGGTAGGTTCAACAACTATACAGCGCATAGCTTGTACAGGATCATGGTCACGGCAACCAGTGTCGTGGGGTGATGAAAATGGGAAATATTGCGCCTAGAGCGGGACTCGAACCCACATCTCTTTGCATTCCGGGCCAGTGTGCTAACCATTACACCACCTAGGCTCCCTGATATCAACACTACCCACGCCTACCTGTCTATGCGGCTCCTTGCCTGAGAGGTCAGTGCAGACCACTACATATATATATTTGTATATATATGTATATACAGTAAAACCTCTCTAAATCAACCGACCATGGGACCGACTTTAAGTGGTCCATTTAGGGAGGTGGTTGGTTTAGAGAGTTAGAATATCCTTACAATGGTATTGTTGGAACCCAAATAAAGCGATCGATATAGGGGAGTGGTCGATCTGTGGAGGGGTCGGTACAGAGAGGTTTTACTGTATATGTGTATACAGTATAACCCTGTTAAACCAAACTTGAAGGGACCCTAGAAATTTGTTTGGATTAACCGATCATTGATTTAACAGAGCTTTGGCTTCGACTTTGACTTGGCTTTGGCAAAAACACAGGTGCATTATGAATGTAATATACAATGTATGTGGACACGTTGATTTTTTTTTATGTATATACAGTATACCCCCGTTAAACCAAGTCTCAGATGACCTTACAACGACATGAAAGTTTGGTGTAGCTGTACCTGAACTGCCCTGGGGCCCAACTATTTTGTTTGGATTAACCGATAATTTGGATTAGCCGACCTTGGTTTAACCAACTTTTTTATATGATAAATGGTAGTATTGTGCCTGGCCGGCGAAAAAGTTTGGATTAACCGATCGTTTGGCTTAACCGAGCTTCGTTTAACAGGGTTGTACTGTATATATGTATGCATATATATGTGTATATATATATATGTATGCATATATATATATATGTATATATATATAAGCATTTCCCTGCAATAGAAATTCACCATCAAAATAGCACAAAGTCTACTTTGATTAATACTAAGTTTGCAACCCTCTGACGTCATACGGGGAATAGATGGAATTACATAAGTTATGTAATTCAACCTATTCCATCCCCACATGACATCACAGACTGGCGTGGAGTCAGTCAGTTTAAACCCGGAAATGGTTGTGATGTCAGAGGCATTGAACCTACAAACTCATGGGACCTCGGCTAAATATAACCAGACGGTATGGCCGAATGAGTTAGAGTGTCCGTCTCCCGTGTTGGTAAATCGTGGGTCCGAACCCTGGTCGAGTCAAACCAATAATTTAAAAATTGATACATGTCGCTTCCTAGCCAGGCGCTTGGCATTATTAGGATATGGCAAGGAGCAGTAGAATGAGGAAGACCAATCATCCACAATTGAAATTTCCCCTGCTTAAAACAACTAATGTACCAACAACAAAAAAGAGGGGCTGGAGCAACAAATCTGCAGTAGGTAGCGGCACAATCGAGAAGTTTGGGTTCAATGCATGTATCATCATCATCATCATGCTGTCGGTCACAATGCGACAAAGACTGCTTTCATTACATTTCATGAAAGCTGCCTGCAAAAGTGTTGAAGTGCTGCTGGCTTTTGCAAGTTACCAGTGGCACTCTCTCGGGGAGCAAATAGAGGTTTCACACCGGCAAGAACATGTCAAGACAGGCGCAAAACTATTTGTCCCTGCAGTGGCTGGTCGGGAGATGTTGGGAGTTCCATACATGAACCGCCCTTAATGCTGCCACAGTGACATGGTTTTCTATTTAGGGTTTGCTCCCTTAGCCTTCGGTTCTGTCAATAACCTGTACCACAAGGCAGTGGTTTACAACTCTGCAGGGCAGGGGCGTCAAACTCCCTGAGGTATTGAAATACCTGCATACATGCATACCTTCCTGTATACAAGCATGGTTAAGTGATAGGTGGCAGCAGTAGTGTGTAACTCAGATGTGAAGATTCGAAAGATTCCTTGCCGTGCCGAGAATTAATTACCCATGTTACCCGGTATCATGTACAGTTTTTCCTTCCGCTCCCAACTAGAAGAAATTTGTCCCAATTAACAGACTACTATAATTATTATTTAGGCCAAATATAAAAGAAAATTGGTGATCGTCCTTTTGATCACACAAATCAGGGTCGGCGGGGTGGTTTTCATTTAAATATTTGTAATTTTTCCTGGCATATGACGTAAATGTAATACTTAACCAGACGCAATAGCCAAATGAGTTGAGCGTCCGCCTCGCATTCTGGTAGATCATCAGATTCGAACTCTTGGGTTCAAACCCTGGCCGAGTGAAACCAATGACTTAAAAATTCATACTTGTCGCTACGTTTTTCTTTTTATTATTTCTATGGTATAAGCAATGTATATTTGTGTTATTTTTAAATGGGGAAAGCACCTCATAAGTATTGTACTTCCGCTTTCTCCTTTTTCATGTGAAAAAATTACGGATATAAATATCAACTTGTGTGTACATTGATCATGTGGAAATAAATATTATATTATTATTATTACCTAATATCAGTTTTTAAACAAAACGAACAATTAAACCAATTAGGGGTGGGTGGGGAACAATTTTTCAGGCACGGGCGGAGAAGATCACCACTTTCTTTTATTTTTTGTTGTTGTTGTGTACCTCATTTATTTTTGCTGGTGTTGATTTGTTGGCAAAGTCCCATGGTTCTCGGGTAACTGTTGGTAAGACGACCTCTGCACATTCATGGATTATAGACTGTGCATCTTTCATGTTCTGGGAGTTGTAATCTGCTTAGTGCCTCACACTGCGCACCACCGGAACTCCATCTCCCGAGCCCTCAACTCTCCACAGCATCCGGGTACTTAGACACACCAAAAAAAACTAAAAACACCCAACAAACTTATTTGTTTCTTAGACACTGCCACGTCAAATTTGAATTCCTTTGCAAAAACAGCAATTTCTAAGAAAAATGTATATTTTGTTTTTTTGTTTTTTTTAATCGAACAACACCGAATTTCATTGACAGCTTCACCAGGTTTGGTGTTGTTGTTGGTGGTGTTTTTTGTTTGTATGTTGGGGTTTTATGTCATAGCAACATCTAAGCACAGCAATGCAGGTCAAGTATATTAACAATTTCTTTGATCATATACAAATTTAATTTGTTTAAATACTGCAAATTGATACATGTCGCTTCCTAGCCTGGCGCTCGGCATTAATAGGATAGGGCAAGGACTGGTTGGCACAGTGTCAGGATAATATGACTGAGTGGGATATCGGGTCATGGTGCCGGTGGCCTGATTTCACAATGGGGCAGCACTATAAAGTCGCCATGAGTGTGCACTGTCACAAGTCAGTATCGGTCCCGATATGACTTTAGATGTTGCCAGGACGTAAAGCTCCAACAACCAACAACAATGAGTTACTAATGCCCGGCACACACCTCCCGTATACGATTCACAAGCTAAAACTGACTGCGTTTCACAACCCGACCCATCCCGTTTCGCGACGTAAAACTGGCCGATTCATTTTTCGAATGTCTTGCGATTCGCGTCTTAATCACTAAAACTGAGTTTTAAGTCATGAATCGCAATGCTCTGGTGTGCTACGAGGGCACACACCTAACGACTAAAACTAAAACTTAATCGTGAAACGGGCAGTTTTAGGTCGTATACGGGAGGTGTGTGCCGGGCATTAGGTGCTGCGCTTGAGTTACTCAGATGCTCATGTGTTGTCCTAGATATTGCCCAGACTAATTTCGTCCTGCGCGGACCTTGGCTGTATCAGATTGAGGCGCCCCGGTATCGGGGTGATCAAAGACTTCACTCTAATGCGCGATTTAATGAGAATGAAACGAAGTCACTGGCCATAATATAGTTATGCTTCAATTCACTCAGCAACAGTTCACCAACGGTTACCTCACCCCAAGCTGCAGATTTCCCATGTTTGTTGGGGTTTTACGTCCTGGCAACATCTAATGCCATGTCAGCCGATATTGTCCTCACCTAGAGCCGGTTAGAGCTGATGAATTTGGAAATGAGCGTGTGATGGACTCATTCCGAATCCATCTACATCTCATTATTAAATCTTTTAGGGAAACTGTTTTTTTACCTCAAATTCATTGTCCATTTTTAACTTGAAAATTCTTTCGCTGTTCATTTTATTTATCGCATACCGTGTGTAATTTTACCACAGTTGTATGCTATTTTGGCATACATTACTGCGCTCTATTTGACCTGTTTGGTATCTAACTTTTAGTCCGATACATTTAACCAATAGAAGAACAAATAGAAGAACAAAATAGAGGAACAAAATAGAGGAACACAATAGGAGAACACAATAGGAGAACACAATAGGAGAACAACATAGAAGAACATCGTGGGTTCGAACCCTGGTCAAGTCAAACCAATGACCTAAAAATTCATACTTGTCGCTTCTTAGCTCAGCATTAATAGGATAGGGCAAGGACTGGTTGGTTCAGTGTCAGGATAAGGTGACTGAGGCAGATATCAGGTCATGGTGCTGGTGGCCTGGTCTCCCAGTGGGACTATATAGTCGCCATGAGTGCACACTGTCACGAGTCGGTACCCGTCCTGATATGACCTTAGATGTTGCTAGGACGTAAAACAACAACAAAAACAACCAATCAAACCAATCAATTGCTATTTTGTTTCCGACAGAAAAAAAACACCTTAACAACAAATAATTCATCTAGAAAGTTTTGTAGAGTATTGTTGTGGGGGGTGATGAAAATGGGAAATATTGCGCCTAGAGTGGGACTCGAACCCATAACTCTTTGCATTCCGGGCCGGGGTGCTATCAATAACACCACCTAGGCTCCCTGAAATCAACACACTACCCACGCCTACCTGTCTATGTGGTTACTTGCCTGAGAGGTCAGTGCAGACTACTACACTCGTCCCCCTGGAATTGTAAGTCTTTTAATGCTTACAATTACATACATACAGGCAATGGACTTATGCATACATGCACAGGGAACCAGACGGGATGGCCGAATGAGTTAGAGCGTCCGCCTCCCGTGCTGGTATATCGTGGGGTCGTGGGTTCGAGTCCCGGTCGAGTCAAACCAATGACTTTAAAATTGATACTTGTCGCTCCCTAGCCCGGCGCTCGGCATTATTAGGATAGGGCAAGGACTGGTGTGCTCAGTGTCAGGATAATGTGACTGAGTGGGATACCAGGTCATGGTGCCGGCGGCCTGGTTTCCCAGTGGGACAGCACTATAAAGTCGCCTTGAGTGCGCACTGTCACAAGTCGGTACCCATCCTGATATGACCTTAGATGTTGCTAGGACATAAAACAACAACAAACAAACAAACAACATGCACAGGGTAGGTTCAACAACTATACAGCATGTAGCTTGTACAGGATCCTGGTCACGGCACCAGTGTTGTTGGGGTGATGAAAATGGGAAATATTGCACCTAGAGTGGGACTCGAACCCACATCTCTTTGCATTCCAGGCCAGTGTGCTAACCATTACACCACCTAGGCTCCCTGATATCAACACACTACCCACGCCTACCTGTATATGCGACTCCTTGCCTGAGAGGTCAGTGCAGACTACTACAGTATCTTTGTATTTATCTAATTGCGAATGTATATTTAATTTGGCTTGATTTTTCAGGTGAGCTTGAATCCCCCTGTGAAGCGGATTAAGGTGAGTAGCCATCATTTTTATTTCAGGAATCATGTTGGAACTTTTTCTAAAATGTGCATTTCAACAGATGTGCTTTTCAACAAATATTGTGCATTTCCACAACTATTGTGCATTTCCACAAATATTGTGCATTTTAACAAATATTGTGCATTTTAACACATATTGTGCATTTTAACAAATATTGTGAACGTCAACAAATATTTTGCATTTCAACAAATATTGTGCATTTCAACAAATATTGTGCACTTCAACAGATATTCGGCATTTTTACAAATATTGTGCATTTTCATAAATATTCTGCATTTTAACAAACATTGTGCATTGTAACAAATATTGTGAACTTCAACAAATATTGTGCATTTTAACAAATATTGTGCATTTTAACAAATATTGTGCATTTCAACAAATATTGTGCACTTCAACAAATATTGTGCATTTAAAAAAATAGTGTGCTCTTCAACAAATATTTCCCACACAAGGTCTTAAAGGCATATTCAAGAATAGTGCTCTGTCTTACTCTCTCTCTCTCTTTCTCTGTCTTTCTCTGTCTTTCTCTCTTTTTTCTCTCTCTTTCTCTCTTTTTTCTCTCTCTTTCTCTCTCACTCTCTTTCTCTCCCTTTCTCTCTCTTTCTCTCCCTTTCTCTCTCTTTCTCTCTCTTTCTCTCTCTTTCTCTCTCTTTCTCTCTCTTTCTCTCTCTTTCTCTCTCTTTCTCTTTCTCTCTCTTTCTCTCTTTCTCTCTCTGTTTTTCTCTGGCTTTCGCTCTCTCTTTCTCTATATATATACTTTAATCTTATATATATAAGCTAATCTAGTTTACATGTACAGTGCTTTGTCAAAGTGAGTTACATTAAAGTTGCTTAGAGCGTTCTCAGATTAAGCTGAATGCATAGATCTTCTATTCTAGCCTCCTCCTTTATCTTTCCTGCCACCCCCTCCCCCCAGCATCCCCCTCCCCCAACAGCCCCCCCCCCTTCTGCTGGGCACCCCCTCCCCTCCTCTGCCCTGTTCGTTCGCAGTTTAAATTTTCCTCGCTAAATCAATGAATGTCAAACACAAAGACAAATTCCAATTGTGAATTCCTGATTTCTTTTGTTAGCCTCACGAAAATGGGCCAATCGGTGGTCAATTGAAGATGTTGGCATCACAATTCTTAAAGGTGGAGTGCATTTCTTTGTTTCATATTAAATTATCCTAGAAACAAATATGGTTGTTGTATTTTCTCAACCTTTACATTCAGCATAAATTTAAGGACTTTCCAACACCTCGTCAATGCTAAGCTATAATTATACTGATCGATGCCAACATCCAATGATCGACGCCACCAACTTTAACCTATGTCGGTGTCGCAATTATTAAAGTGTAGTGCATTTCTTTGTTTTATATTAAATTATTCTAGAAACAAATAAGGTTGTTGTATTTTCTCGACCTTTACATTCAGGATAAATTTAAGGACTTTCCAGCACCTCTGTCAATGCTAAATTATAATTTTACCGATCAACGCCGACATCCATGCTCGACGCCGACAACTTTCCCCAATTGGCCTCTTTTCGTGATCCTGACTCATATATAAAATTATATATATATAATTATTGTAGTGGTCTGCACTGACCTCTCAGGCAAGTAACCACATAGACAGGTAGGCGTGGGAGTTTTGAACAGGGAGCCAGGTGGTAATGTTAGCACACTCCCGAATGCAAAGAATGGGTCGATCCCCTCACGCATATTCTTTTCATCACCCACGACACTGTCCGTGACAGATCCACAAGCTTTGCGCTTATGGTTGTTGACCTACCCGTTATTATTGTTAGTGCATTGCCTGTATGTATGTAATTGTAAGCATTAGAAGACTTACAATTCCAGGGGGACGAGTGTAGTGGTCTGCACTGACCTCTCAGGCCTGTAACCACATAGACAGGTAGGCGTGGGTAGTGTGGTGATATCAGGGAGTCTAAGTGGTGTAATGGTTAGCACACTGGCCCGGAGTGCAAAGAGATGTGGGTTCGAGTCCCGCTCTAGGCACAGTATTTCCCATTTTCATCACCCCCATGACATTATTAATATATATATAAACATATATATATATGAATATATATAAATATATATATATATATAATACATATGTATATATATATATATATAAATATAAATATAA
This sequence comes from Branchipolynoe longqiensis, assembly GCA_030323885.1. NCBI lineage: Eukaryota > Metazoa > Annelida > Polychaeta > Phyllodocida > Polynoidae > Branchipolynoe > Branchipolynoe longqiensis. The sequence goes on along the minus strand of CM059202.1, from coordinate 33,644,420 downwards.
ACATATATATACATAATTATTTCCTACAAGATGGAAGGAAGGACAAACAAGGAAGTGGGATGATAAACTCTATTCCCTGGCAAGAGCTAAGTGCCAAAGACAAAGTAGTAAGTGGCAAAAACAAAGTAAATATATATATAGAAATATAAATATATATATATAAATATATATATAAATATATATATATATAAAGGCTAGCTCCAGTACAAAGAAGGAAGAAATGGAAGAAGTATATTGACATGATGTATTCTCTGGTGTAGGGAATATTAAGCGCTAGCCTATAAAAGAACAATTCCTGGGTGCGAATGACAGTGTTGAGCGTCCGTGGTTAGCAAAGATGGCGGTGGTGGCGACAGTGGTCACGTGGGAGGGGGGGGGGGAACTCTGCACCAAATGATAGCATATTGTGGTAAATAGAATAGTAATAATAATACCTCCCTTCCGCGCCTTTATATTCGAATAGTGCTTATACATCACATATGGATCACTCTCATCAAACCTGCACAGAAGTGTGACATCGGGGGTGAAAATGTAATAATTGAATGTTTACCTTTTTCTTTGGTTGCAAATGATATTTGGATTTTGCCTCCTTACATATATATGTAAAATATAAACTGATGAAATGAAATGAAAGGTGTAATCGATGATTAAGCAATGTCACCTCACATGTATCAGATTGTTTGTGTTGTTGTTTTTTTACATCCTAGCAATGTCTAACATCATATCAGGACAGGTACCGACTTGTGATAGCGCACATTCATGGTGACTTTGTAGTGCTACCCCACTGGAAAACCTGGCTGCCAGCACCATGACCTGATATCCCACTCAGTCACATTATCCTGACAACAACCAGTCTTTGCCCTATCGTAATAATGCTGAGCACCTGGCTAAGAAGCGACAAGTATCAATTTTTATGTCATTGTGTAGAATCTAATGCCCGGATCTGTGGCTGTGAACGTAGGCTATGAGGAAAACAATACAGACAAAGAGAAAGGAAGAGAGTAAAGTGTAAGAGAGAGAGTCCAGCCCTCTGGTTTATTGTTTATATAGTTACATGGGTTCATTGTAGAGTATCAAACCACCTCCTTCCCCCAATGGGAATCGAGCATTCCTGCCCCTACCAATAGGAATCCAACCTTCCTGGTATCCATGGATGCCAGTGGTCTGCCCACCACCAGTAGCTGTGTGGCCCTTTGGCCACCACCAACCTTGACCTTTTGAGTGTGGTCACCCCTACCCAAGCAGAAGGGCTAGGCCCTGAGTGCAATCACACCCAGAACTGCCAGCACCACTATAACTATTGACATCCAACTCAGGTACCACCAACCCATATATATATATATATATATATATATATATATACAAACATGCACCTGGTTACATACACCAATCTGTAATAGAACATTTGCATTCCCCCCTTGCTGAGTATCGGAATATTTTACAATTGGTTTGACTCGACGAGGGTTCGAACCCACAAACCGGCAGGCATCAGATGCCATCTTTCTCTGGTCACATGTAACACAGACACCATACATTCGGTCTCCTAATACTGTGTGCCCACCAGACGAGATGGCTGAATGAGTTGAGCGTCCGTATCTCATTTTGGTAGATCGTGCAATTCAAACGCACCACTTCGAACCCTGGTTGAGTCAAACCGATGACTTGAAAATTGATACTTGTCACTTCCTAGCCAGGCGCTCGGCATTATTAGGATAGGGCAAGGACTGGTTAGATTAGTGTCAGGATAATGTGACTGAGTGGGATATCAGGTCATGGTGCTGGTGGTCTGGTCTTCCAGTGGGGCAGCGGTATCAATTTGAAATGAGTGTGCACTGTCACAAGTTGTTACCAGTCCTGATATGATATTTAGATGTTGCAAAGACGTAAAACTACATCAACCAATAAATAGGAGAGAAACCTAAGGCGTCGGATTATGCATCTTTAGCATGAATTCATTACATGAATATGTGTTTTGACAAAATGAAATATTTATATTCTAGAAAAGTAAACTGCATTGAATATAGAACAACTAAGAACCACCACGAAGTACTTTAATACTCCTACAGGAGCTAAAATGCTTAGTCTGTAATATTACAATTAACTAACAACTAAAAATGCTTTAAAACTAAATTCATAATTATTTGAAAGAGGTTTTGTGATACTTCTGCATGGGTTTTTTTGTTTTTTTTAAATTGCCGCAGGCTGAGTTGGTTTTTATTCTACCATCACCACTATGGTTAACAATGAATGATCTATAACCTTAAATATGCTCTCATACTATTTCATAAAGGAACCCTATCAATTAAGTGTGAGTGTTCCCTGATCTGTCTCACTTGACGCGATTGCTTCGCTGAGGAGGGTCGTTAGAACGAGCCGACCCAAATAGTCCCAGCTTGATCTCGGAACGCTTGGATTAGATTAGGTCACAAATAACGCCAAGAGAACAGCTAGTTTTTAAATCGACAAACTATGACTAGTCAATACTACTACTTATCTTGCACAGATATGTGGTGGACAGCTTTTGATTAAATTTGCATAATCTGATGGAGTAATGACATTTTCTAAGCTAAGACACTTTCCTGGATTTGACCCTACGTATTCAACTTAGGTACTGGTGTATTCATTAATATTCTTAGTGTTGCATACCCTTTAGGAATATTAAGACAATTCAATGGAATGGTTGGTTGGTTGTTGGAGTTTTACGTGCTGGCAACATCTAAGGTCAACCAGTCCTCGTCCTATCCTATTCATGATGAGCGCCAGGCTAGGAAGCGACAAGTATCAGTTGTATGTGTCATTGGTTTGACTCGACCGGGAACCAAACTCCCGATCTCCTGCAGGCACGTCCTGATATAACCTTAGATGTTGCCAGGATGTAAAACTCCAACAACCACCCAATCTCCCACGCACGATATCACGGGGGAAGTCCTAAGTTCAAACCCCGGCCGAGTCAACATTGTCTAACAAAAGAATCACAATTGTGGCGTTCTCTGTGGTGGAGTGGTTACCGTGTCTGACTTTTTTCTAGGTCAGACTCCTAATCTGAGGGTCGACGGTTCGATTCCCCGTGCCCCCATCTCTGCCAATTTGGATTTCCACCGCTGTGTATAACTTACAGCATCATCAAAGGCTGGTTGCTCTCATACCATGTCTATGTGGTGTGGGAGGTTAAAAATCCCTTGGGTCGGTAAAAGTGTAAGCTTGGGCTTTATATCGACCAGCAGTGGAATGAGGAAGACCAGTCGTCTATGACTGAAATTTCCCCTGCTTCAACAACTAATGGACCAAAAAAAACAAAACAACAAAAACCATCCATACTTATGGCTATCTCGAGCAGAGTAGTGCAGGAACACCACATTCAGCTACACTGGCACCTGGGATGATTCGCTTACCTATTTTCAGTGCATATTTCATACCATGGAAGACTAGTTAGCTCAGGAAAATGTGACTGACTGGGATATCGGGTCCTGGTGCTGGCGGCCTGATTTACAAATGGGGCAGCACTAGAAAGTCGCCATGAGTGCGCACTGTCACAAGTCGGTATCCATCCTGATATGACCTTAAAACCAAACATGCTGGTTGGGCACCGTGTGAGGACACCATAGACACCGTATAATGTCACTATGGACACCAATAGTGACATCATGGACACCGTGTAATGTCACTATAGGTGCCAATAGCGACATCATGGACACCGTGTAATGTCACTATGGACACCAAGAGTCATCATGGACACCCTGTAATGTCACTATGGACACCAATAGTGAAATCATGGACACCGACAGCGACATCATGGACAGCGTGTAATGTCACTATAGACACCAATAGCGACATCATGGACCCCGATAGCGTCATCATGGACACCGTGTAATGTACCTATGGACACCAATAGTGACATCATAGAAACCGATAGCGACACCATGGACACCGTGTAATATCACTATGGACACCAATAGCGACATCATGGACACTGATAGTGACATCATGGACACTGATAGCGACACCATGGACACCAATAGTGATATCAGAGAAACCGATAGCGACACCATGGACACCGTGTAATGTCACTATGGACACCAATAGCGATATCAGGGACACCAATAGTGACACCATGGACACTGTATAATGTACCTATTGACACCAATAGTGACACCATGGACACCGATAGTGACACCATGGACACCGTGTAGTGTACCTATGGACACCAATAGTGACATCATAGAAACCGATAGCGACAGCAGGGACACCATATAATGTCACTATGGAAACCAAGAGTGACACCATGGACACCAATAGCGACACCATGGACACCATGTAATGTGACTATGGACACCAATAGCGACATCATACCAAAGACACGATGTAGCGATAATGTGGACACTATGGACTGTCACTATTGATGTCATCTAGTGACATTACATACACTATGCAGTGACAACACGCCCACCATGTGCCGACACCATAGCCACCCTCTTGTGACACCAGATAGACCATGTTGTGACACCATGGATGCCATGTCGTGACACTATGGATAATGTGCTATGCCATTGGTACTGTGTTGTGACACCAGGGACATAATGTGGTGACACTGTGGACATGGCATAGTTACACCCATTGCCACCATGGACACTGTTCACATCATGTGTTGTGACACCATGGATACCGTGTAGTGGTCCATGTACGCCGTGTTGTGACACCATTGACATCATCTAGTGACACCCCATCCTGATATGACCTTAGATGTAGCTAGGACATAAAACAACAAACAAAGAAACATCTAGTGACACCATGCACACTGGGTAGTGACACCACAGACACCATGTAGCGACAACAAGGACACTGTCCAGTGACACCACATCTGACCAGAAACAAACTGGACCAGGACTCTTCGCATGTCAGCGTCAGAACTTTGCTCCCCTTTATTCAGTTTGAACTCATCAGAAACAAACTGGACCTGGACTCTTCGTGTGTCATCGTCAGAACTTTGCTGTCCTTCATTCAGTTAGAACTCATCGGAAACAAACTGGACATGGACTCTTCGCGTGTCATTGTCAGAAATTTGCTCTCCTTCATTCAGTTAGAACTCATCGGAAACAAACTGGACTTGGACTCTTTGTGTGTCATCGTCAGAACTTTGCTCTCCTTCATTCAGTTAGAACTCTTCGGAAACAAACTGGATCTGGACTCTTCGCATGTCATCGTCAGAACTTTGCTCTCCTTCATTCAGTTAGAACTCATCAGAAACAAACTGGACATGGACTCTTCGCGTGTCATCATCAGAACTTTGCTCCTCTTCATTCAGTTAGAACTCATCAGAAACAAACTGGACATGGACTCTTCATGTGTCATCGTCAGAACTTTGCTCTCCTTCATTCAGTTAGAACTCATCGGAAACAAACTGGACATGGACTCTTCACATGCCATCGCCAGAACTTTGCTCTCCATTGCCTTACTTCAGTTGGAACTCATCAGGACATCCAACCACATTATCCCCCAACATTCGCAGCGTTCGCCTGACCCGGGGCTTGGGCAGCTAAGTGTGCATGTCCTGGGGCGGAAGCGGAAGCGGAAGGGGCAGGGGCGGGAGAAGGAAGTTGCTCGAACATGCCATCCCCCCCCCCCACCCTCTGCCACTGAAAACACCAAGACGCTCTAAGCTGCCGGGTTGTTGTGAAGTCTAGCGGATGTGGTAGAGAGATAAGCTTCCCATGCAGAGGGTCGGAAATAGAATCCTGGTCGAGTCAAACAAATGACTTACAAAATTTATACTTGTCGGTACCAAAGACATTGTGTGACAAGACAAGCCACTCAGCGCTTTCCCGTGAATGCGCTGATGCAGTAGCATCGTTCCACTGCAAACAAGATGCGTGTTAAATGGCAATTAAAATGTTATTTCTACACAGTGTATGGGCCCATCTCCCGCTCGTCTCACATACTAGTTCACCGATTCAGTGGAGATTTATTTTCAATACACCATAAATAATATTGTTTTCATTATTAATATTAGGAGATAACAATACACTATAATTGCCGTACATTGTTTTTGATGGTACAGCAGTCAGGGTGGGCTAGGGAACCTGTCCTCTTGTTTCAATGGTACAACAGTCATGCTGGGCTAGGGGACCTCTTCAATTGCCTTGTTTGCCATTGGGTGGCAGCACTGCTTGAGTATTTAATAAATTCCTATATGAAAGCGCTGAGTGCGCGTCTTGTTGTACATTGTCTTTTGTCGCTACGTAGCCTGGCGCTTGGCATTACTTTAATAGACCGGGGACTGGTTAGCTCAGTATCAGGACAATGAAAGTAATTGTATGTGTACATACTTTTGTAGCAATAAATATGTTATGAAGTTAGTGTGTCAGAGTAGTATATGTGCAAATGAATATGCATAGAAATAGGCGTGTGTAAATAATTATATGTGGAAATGAGTGTGTAAATAAAAAATGAATGTTGTGAAGGTGTATTTATGCTGCCCATAAGGTTAATGACATATTTTTGCCGCTACAAAATACAGTATAACCCTGATAAACCAAACTTGGTTAAACCAAACGATCGGTTAATCCAAACTTTTTTCGGCGGCCTGGCAAAATGCTACCATTTATCATATTAAAAAAAAATGTTAAACCAAAGTTGGTCAATCCAAATTATCGGTTAATCCAAAGAAAATTGTCAGGCCACAGACCACTTCCGGTACAGTTAAACCAAACTTTCATGTCGTTCTAAGGTCATCTGAGACTTTTTATATGATAAATGGTAGTATTTTGCCAGGCCACCAAAACAAGTTTGGATTAACCGATCAGTTGGTTTAACCGAGCTTGGTTTAACAGGGTTATACTGTATATACATAAAAAATAATAATCAAAGTGTCGACATGCATTGTATATTACATTCATAATGCACTTGCATTTTTGCAAAGCCAAGTCAATGTCGAAGCCAAAGCTCAGTTAAACCAATGATTGGCTAATACAAACACATTACTAGGGTCGGTTCAAGTTTGGTTTAATGGGGTTATACTGTAACAAGTTTCGCAGTTGCCCTTGTTTTGTTACTTTCAGTTGTGTAGCTGACTACGGCATCCATTCTTTCGGTGTTTGTTGGTTTCTGTGTTAGTATTTGTCTGTTTGTTTGTTTGTTTGTGTTGTTTTACGTGAAAGTTAGTGTTGGACTAAATATATAGAAATAAATATGCATGAATATAGGCATGTGGAATTAATTACAAATATGTGTTTGAAAATAAATATGTGGAAGTTAGTGTGTCAGATGTGTAAATAAGGAACAGACTGAGGAAGCGAATGAAGTACAAAAAAGTGGGTGTATAAATATATCTGTAAACAGGCATGTGTGTGTAAATTCATACACTAGTAGATAGACATCCACAACTGTGTGTAGGGCCTGTGTAGCTAAATTCATGCACTCACCAAACGCTTGAACCAGACGGGATGGCCAAATGAGTTAGAGCGTCCGTGTCCTGTGTTGGTAGACCATGGGATCGTGGGTTCGAACGCTGGTAGAGTCAAACCAATGACTTAAAAATTGATACTTGCCCCTTCCTAGACTGGTGCTCGGCATTATTAGGATAGGACAAGGACTGGGTGGCTCAGTGTCAGGATAATGTGACTGAGTAAGATATTAGGTCATGGTGGGCAGCACTATAAAGTCGCCATGAGTGCGCGCTGTCACAAGTCGGTACCCTTCCTGATATGACCTTAGATGTTGCTAGGACGTAAAACAACAAACAAACAGGCATGTGTGTGTAAATTCATACACTTGTAGATAGATTGCGTGTAGGGCCTATGTGTAGTTTGTTTGTTGTTTTTATGTCCTAGCAACATCTACGGTCATATCAGGATGGGGACCGACTTGTGACAGTGTGGACTCATGGCAACTTTATAGTGCTGCTCACTGGGAGACCATGCCGCCATCACCATGACCTGATATCCCACTCAGTCACATTATCCTGACATTAAGCAAACCAGTCCTTACCCTATCCTAATAATGACGAGTGCCAGGCTAGGAAGCGACAATGTGTAGCTAAATTCATGCGCTCACAATGTGCAAATCAATGTGGTGTATGAAAGCACCACGTTCTGTTTCACAAGCACACCAACAACTAAAAACCTGCCCAGCACCAACGCATCATGGAGGCCCGCAAATGCTGAGGAATCTGCACCCACACACCCCTCTCTCTCTGGGCTCTGATACGCTCTGGAATCTGTGCCCACACCCCCTCTCTCTGGGCTCTGATACGCTATCGAATCTGCGACCACACCCTTCTCTCTCTGGGCTCTGATACGCTGTGGAATCTGCGCCCACACCCCACTCTCTCTCTCTGGGCTATGATATGCTCTGGAATCTGTGCCCACATCCCCCTCTCTCTGGTCTCTGATACTCTGTGGAATCTGCGCCCACCCCCCCTCTCTCTGGGCTCTGATACACTGTGGAATCTGCGCCCACACCTCTCTCTCTCTGGGCTCTGATACGCTGTGGAATCTGCACCCACACCCCTCTCTCTCTGGGCTCTGATATGCTCTGGAATCTGCGCCCACACCCCCTCTCTCTGGGCTCTGATATGCTCTGGAATCTGCGCCCACACCCCTCTCTCTGGGCTCTGATACGCTGTGGAATATGTGCCCACACCCCTCTCTCTGGGCTCAGATACGCTGTGGAATATGTGCCCACACCCCTCTCTCTGGGCTCTGATATGCTGTGGAATATGTGCCCACATGCCCTCTCTCTGGGCTCTGATACACTGTGGAATCTGCACCCACACCCCCTCTCTCTGGGCTCTGATACGCTGTGGAATATGTGCCCACACCCCTCTCTCTCTCTGGGATCTGATACACTGCGGAATCTGTACCCACAGCCCCCTCTCTCTCTGGGCTCAGCACGGCAATTCTATGAAATCGACATGAAATGAGCATCACCGTCACAAGTTGGTAGGTGCCCATCCTGTTATGACCATAGATTTAGCTAGGATGTAAAACCCGAACAAACAAACAAAACAATTTGACATCAAGGATTCCAAATAACCAGCACTTTAAAGCTGAACAGTATGTTACTGCTAAAGAGATTTGGCATGCTTGCCAAAACTAATTTAGCATGCTTGCACTTCAAATATTTCAAAACTTAGCCATTTCAAAACTTAGCCATTTAAAAAAAAAGGTTACTTCAAACTAAAGTAATATCAATCAATCAATAGTTCCGTCCTCTAGTCGAGGGTTGGATGCAATGGTTCTCCACTTGTCCCGATGGTGTGCTGTTCTGATAGACTGTGAATAATTCAAGCCTGTCCACTGTGAAATATTTGTAAACCATGATGTTCTTGGTCTCCCTCTCCCTCTGCTGCCATTCACCTTCCCTTCCAACAATGTACGGTATATTGAACTCTGACGAATGATGTGGCCAAAATAAATAAGTTTCTTTGTCTGTATAGTGGCAAACAAGCTTTTCTTATTTTTAATTTTTCTGAGAACTTCTTTGTTGGTGATCTTCTTTGTCCATGATATTTTCATCATCCTACGATAAGTCCACATCTCAAATGCTGCTAAACGTTTGTACATTTTCTTAGAGATTGTCCATGTCTCAGCCCCATACATTAGAGTAGACCACACATAACACTGAAGAATACGCTTCCTTGTTTGTATTAATATCTTACTTGATGTTAACACTCTATACATTTATTGTTATAATTTATATTACTTTTTTTTTTAATGTATGTAAAGTAATATAAATTATAACAATAATTGTAGTGAGACGAGCCGATGAATAGTTAGTGAAGCTGCATGGCGAGCTGAGGTTGGGGAGTGGGATGGGGATGGCTGGGGGGTTGGGGAGTAGGGGCAGAGAGGGGCTGGGGATAGGGGGGGCCCGGAAAGCCCCCATTAACCCCTGCAGGACATCAATTCAGGGAGTGGACTCCACCCATTCCGACCAATCTCCATGGTCTACGGCGGATCTACGATGTGGGGGAGGTGGATAGGCGGGGGAGGGGGGAAGGGGGCAGGGGGTCAGTGGAGGAGGGGTAGGGATGGTGGAGGGGGAGGATGGTGGGGTGGTGGAGGGGGAGGGGGGTGGGAGAGGTGGGGGGGTGGATGGAGGGGGAGGGGGGGGTGGGAGAGGTGGGGGAGGGGGAGGGGTGATGGAGGGGAGGGGTGGTGGAGGAGGGGTGGTGGGGGGAGGGGTGGTGGGATGTGAGGGGTGGTGGGAGAGGTGGGGGAGGGGGAGGGGTGGTGGAGGGTGAGGGGTGGGGAGGAGGGGGGGGGGTGGTGGAGAGTGGAGAGTGAGGGGTGGTGGGAGAGGTGGGAGAGGTGGGGGAGGGGGAGAGGTGGTGGAGGGTGAGGGGTGGTGGGAGGGGATGGGTGGTGGAGGCGGTGGAGGTGAGAGAGGGTGGTGGGGAGGTGTGTGGAGGGGGAGGGGGTGGTGGAGGGGGTGGTGGAGGGAGTGGTGGAGGTGGAGGGAGTGGTGGAGGTGGAGGGGTGGTGGAGGGGAGGGTGGTGAAGGGGAGGGGTGGTGGGAGAGGTGGGGAAGGGGGAAAGGAGGTGGGGGTGGGTGGCGGAGAGGGAAGGGGAAGGGTTGGTGGGTGGGGTGAACAGTTGGTGGAGGAGAGAGGTGGGGTACATATGGTAGGGGTGGTGAGAGGGACGGGTGGGTGGGTGGGTGGAGATAGGATCGTTACGTGGGATGGGTAGTTAGTGAAGAAAGGGTTGGGTAGTGGGTGAGGATGTGGGAGGGTCGGGTGGGGGAGGGGGAGGGTTGGTGTGGAGGGGAGGGGAAGGGTGGCTGGGTGGGTGGGGGTGAGAGAGTGGGGTGTGTACAGGTGGGGTACAGATGGTGGGGGTGGGGAATGTTAGGTGAAGTGGGGTGGGGAGGGGAGTGTAGGATGGTAGGATGGTGAGTGGGAGGGTTGGGTGGTTGGGTGGGGAGGGGGGTTGAAGGTGGTGGGAGGGGAGGAGGGGAATGTGAAGGGGAGGGGGTGGGTAGGTGAGGAGAGGTGGGGAGGTGGGGGTGGTACCAATGATCGGGGGTGGGAAGGTTAGGTGAAATGGGGTGGGGGAGTGGGAAGGTTGGGTTGGTGGTGTGGGGAATCTGAGGGGTGGGGAATGGGAAGGTTATGTGGGTGGAGAGAGGGTGGGGGTGGAGGGGGAGGGGTAGGTAGGGTGTGAAGAATGCAAGAGAGGGATGTGATGAGGGGTGTGGTGAGGGGTGTAGTGAGGGGTGTGGTGAGGGGTGTGGTGAGAGGTGTGGTGAGGGGTGTGGTCAGGGGATGTGGTGAGGGATGTGGTCAGGGGTGTGGTCAGGGGCGTGGTGAGAGGTGTGGTGAGGGATGTGATGAGGGGTGTGGTGAGGGGTGTGGTGAGGGGTGCGGTGAGAGGTGTGGTGAGAGGTGTGATGAGGGATGTGGTGAGGGGTGTGGTGAGAGGTGTGGTGAGAGGTGTGATGAGGGGTGTGGTGAGGGATGTCGTGAGGGATGTGATGAGGGGTGTGGTGAAGGGTGTGATGAGCAGTAGTGAGCAGTAGTGAGCAGTAGTGAGCAGTAGTGAGCAGTAGTGAGCAGTACTGAGCAGTGGTGAGCAGTGGTGAGCAGTAGTGAGCAGTAGTGAGCAGTAGTGAGCAGTAGTGAGGAGGTTTGGGGGGTGCTTAGGTTGGTTAGAGAGCCCTGGGTATGACAGACGCTGGGTGAGGTGTGGTAGAGAATTTAATAATAGCGAAAGACATAATTTTGCATTCGCGTACCCATATGTGATAACCAGAATCTGTGGAGAGTGATTCCAGGAGGGTCGAAGCCGAAGGCTGAGGCTTGTTTTAGAAGTGTTTCACCCATTCACGATCACTCGTCTGCTGAATGTGTCATGGGGGGTGATTAAAAAGGGAAATATTGCGCCTAGAGTGGGACTCAAACCCACATCTCTTTGCATTAGAGGCCAGTCTGCTAATCATTACACCACCTAAGCTCCCTGATGTCACCACACTACCCACGCCTACCTGTCTATGTGGTTACTTGCCTGAGAGGTCAGTGCAAACCACTACAGTGTCCCCCTGGAAGTGTAAGTCTTTTAATGCTTACAATTACATGCATACAGGCAATGCACTTACACATACACAGGGTAGGTTCAACAACTATAGAATGCATATCATGGTCATGGCAGCAGTGTCATGGGGGTGATGAAAATGGGAAATATTGCACCTAGAGTGGGACTCGAATGCACATCTCTTTACATTCCGGGCCAGTGTGCTAACCATTACACCACCTAGGCTCCCTGATGTCAGCACACTACCCACACCTACCTTTCTATGCGGGCTCTTGCCTGAGAGGTCAGTGCAGACTACTACACTTGTATGTACCATAGTGCCTTACTTGCCTGACATAGGTATGTCATTATTTGCTATGAAACTATAGTCCTGTGACTTCATACGGTACTAGTGCCATTCAAACTAGCTTGTTGTTGGTTTGTTGTTTTATGTCCTAGCAACATCTAAGGTCATATCAGAATGGGTACCGACTTGTGACAGTGTGCACTCATTGCGACTTTTATAATTATAGTGCTGCCCCACTGGGAAATCAGGCTGCCCGTGCCATGACCAGATAGATATCCCACTCAGTCACATTATCCTGACACTGACCTAACCCATCCTTGTCCCATCCTATCAATGCCAAGCGCCAGACTAGGAAGTGAAAAGTACCAATTTTGTAAGTCATTGGTTTGACTCGACAGGGAACCAAACTCCCGACCTTCCGCACATGAGCCCCACGCTCTACCAATTAGGGCACTGCGCCCGGTCTTAGACCTATAAGGGGATCGACATTTTCCCCATATCAAACATGTGAGCAAGAAAGTCGAAAGGAATGGATTCAAAGTAGGGAAGATCTCCACAAGAAAAAAGTAGAACAAAAAGAAGAAATGGTTGTGAGAATGATAGAGGCGTGAAAGTTGTGTCGGGGTTCGGGTGGGGTGAACGTGAAAGTTGGGGGGTGGGGTATGGAGCAGCATTTGTTGTTTAGCAACATCTAAGGTCATATCAGGATGGGTATCGACTCATGACAGTGCGTACTCATGGCAACTTTATAGTGCTGCCCCACTCTGAGATTAGGCCACCAGCACCATGACCTTTTTTTTCTTTAAGATTTATACTGCCTATCATGGATAAGTCAGAATAGACTTGTTTTCACCATTAGACAGTTTGTCGAGAGAAAGCCCGAGCCTACACTTTTACCGACCGAAGGGATTTTGAACCTCCCACACCACATAGACATGGTATGAGAGCAACTGGCCTTTGTTGACTCTGTAAGTTATACACAGTGGTGGAAATCCAAATTAGCAGAGGTAGGGGCACGGGGAAATGAACCACCGACCCTCAGGTTAGGAGTCCGACCTAGAAAAAAGTCAGACACTCTAACCACTCTGCCACAGAGAACACCACCTGATATCCACATAGACCACATAGACCTGATATCCCATTCAGTCGCATTATCCTGATACTGTGCCAACCAGTCCTTGCCCTATCCTAATAATGCTGAGTGCCTGGCTAGGAAGTGACAGGTATAAATTTTCAAGTCACTGGTTTGAGTCGACCACGGTTCTAACCCACGACCACATAGGTTCGGATCCCCTGATCTTCCAAAACAGGAGACGGACACTCAACTCATTCGGCCATCCCGTCTGGTCATGGAGGAGGGCCGATGTGGGTGGAGTGGGGTGGTTGTGGGGTGGGGGTGAGGGGTGGGGGTGGGGGTGAGGTGGGGTGGGTGGTTGTGGGGGGTGGCGTGATTGGGGGGGGGGAGAATTGGAGGTGGGTGGGGTGGGAGGTAGGAATATGGGAGGGATAGGATTCAACAATCACGTGACCTGCCACTCGGCACGCTTTGCATTATGGTCCATTTCCGTGTCTGGTAATCAAGTGGTGCTGCCACCTGGCGGTAGCTGTTTGGCGAGCGGGGGATGGTGGGCAGGGTGTGTGTTTTAAAGAAGAACAAATAATTGCACAACGCCTTCCATCACCAGAACCGCCATACAAATTGGAGTGAACCTTGTGTCCATAGACATGGTGTCCCCGAAAGGGATGGATTCTAATCCTCGTTGAGTCAAACCAATGACTTAAAATATTGATGCTTGTCACTTCCTAGCCTGGCTCTCGGCATTATTAGGATAGGGCAAGGACTGGTTTGCTCAGTGTCAGGATAATGTGACAGAGTGGGATATCAGGTCATGGTGCTGGCGGCCTGGTGTCCCAGTGGGGCAGCACTATGAAGTCGCTATGAGTGTGCACTGTCACAAGTCGGTACCCGTCCTGATATGATACTTCGCCGACACGCTGTCAAGGGCGCACTCAACTAAAACCACTCCAGACAACTTGTTTGATAATACGATATATGTTGCAGCAATAAACAATGTGGATGCGGATATAGATCGCATCACGAGAGAGACAGAGAAAGATGCGACACTGCAAGAAGTAATCAAGTATGTAAAAGAAGGGTGGCCAGCTAGATAATCTAATGTAAGAGAAGACGTGAAGCCCTACCTAACATTACAGGACAAATTCACAGTATATCAGAACATACTAATGAAAGGGGATCGTATTACAATTCCGAAGTCAATGAGACACAAACTACTAAACAAAATCCATGAGCCGCACCTCAGAATTGTCAACAGCAAACAAATGGCCTGAGACTTCATCTTTTGGCCCAGGATGAATCAACAAATTGAGGACAGGGTTTCACATTGCTCTATATGCCAGGCATTTAGAAATAAGCCACATGCTGAGCTATTAATATCTCATAATATACCAATCGCTCCATACTGTAAAGTGAGTGTTGACCTATTCAAATGCAAACAACATTATCTAGTGGTAGTGGACTATTCCTCAAAGTACCCTGAAATTTGTCTCCTAAAATCGAGAACTAGCAGCACCATAATAGCCTGTTTAAAAACAATTTTCTGTTGACATGAAATTCCACAACTCATAGTTCCAGATAATGGCCCTCAATTTGCAAGTCAGGAATATAGATCGTTTACAATCGAGTACAGGTTCAAACCGATCTACTCGAGCCCAATGTACCCTCGCAGTAATGGCCAGGCCGGGAGAACTGTACAGACTATGAAACAACTAATAATGAAAGCTGAATCAGACAATGGCGATGTAAACATTGCATTACTAGCTTACAGAAACACTAAATTAGCTAACATGGACGCTAACATGGCCCGGCTCAATTATTACTGAGCAGAACATTGAGATAAAAAATACCAACACCACTAATTAATTGAAAGCTAAAGCGGTAAAAATATCAAAACAACCAATACAAAAATGCGAGGATAAACAAAAACATTACTACTACAACCGAGCTGGGAGAACACACTCGAAATTGGAGGAGGGCGATCGAGTAAAATACTTAACACATAACAACAAATGGGAAGACAGAATGGTGATCAAAAGTAACACTACTACATGATACAGAGATTACACACTCAAAACACCCAATGACAAAACAATTCGGAGAAACAGAACTCACGTATTAAAAATTCCAAACACACCAAACACACAGCAACCAAACACCACCACAAAGCGAACAGGCACAGCGAACAACACTGACACCAACAGGTTACGTGATTGTGATTGAACATGTGTAATGTTGATGACTTTTACATTACGGCACATTTTTTTTTTTTTTTTTTTTTATTGAGGCTGTATTTATACTGTCCATAGCATATAAGCCCGGGTACCCAGGCTTGTTTTCAATGCTGGCCAGTTGTAGTGTTGGTGTTATCTTACCACACAGTAGCTGCTGATAAGTAATTTGATTGCCTGCATTTCAGTAGCAGATAGATAGTTGGTTGGTATGATTAGTAGCCTATGTTAGTTTTTTTTGATTTTCTTGTCATATATGTATTTTATTTTGTTCTACTCTTATTACTAGACTGGCCTACCCCTATTTACATATCATAGGCTTGTACATAGCTGTGTGGTGTGTTATCTGGCTACTTTTGACAAGATTACCTTATTGGGCGTCCTGCTGGTGGGCCGTGACATATCACATGCCCCTTTGCAGTGCAGCTTAGTGGGGGTTTCCTAGCCTTATTTTGCACAGATATTTTTTGTAAGTTTTTAGGTCAGGAATTTGTCGTTCCTTTACCGTTTGGGCATTCCACACCTTGGCAGCCATTTCCAGCTTGCTTCTTTTGTGAGCTTTTATTTGGCTTCTGGTCTGCTTTAGTAGTGGTGCATTATTTGCTCTAGTAGCCCTTTGTGGTTTTCCTAGGAGTTTATTGTTTTGACTATAGCTATATGCTAATGTTTTCAAGTGAATTATTCTCCTATTTTCTAGTAATTTCACTTTGGTTCTTTTGTGTATGTCATAGGTGGGGTGCAGCACATAGAAAGACAATGGTGATGTAACGATTTCAGATACCCTGAGCACATTGAATACTGTGAGTACCCAACAATGATAACAATAAGCGAACAGCTGATTGTAAGAAGTACTTATTGTACTTGACTGGATTATACTTTGTGTTCATTGAAAGCTTGTGGATTATACTTTGTATTCATTGAAAAGGAGATGTAAGGTATGCTGCGCATAGCCAGTGGCCGGTGGATGGTCATGTGACATGCCAAGGACAGGCGCGTGACACGCATACCTGAATATAGCAGTCATCTACTAGCTCTCGTGTCGTTAACATCAATACAACTATTACACTGATATGACCTTAGATGTTGCTAGGACGTAAAACAACAACAACAAAAAGATCACTTGGGATGAGGGGAGCGGCGCATAACTCAGGCGGTAGCATGTCCACCTGTGAAGGTGTGGGTCACCCGATCGATCCTGCTCAGTGGACACATTCACATTTTTGGCATATTTTCCGTTCCAACCAGTGGTCTGCAACTGGTTCATCAAAGGCTGTGGTATGTGCTGTCCTGTCTGTGGGAAAGTGCATATAAATGACCCCTTGCTGCTTATTGGAAAGAGTAGCCTATGTGGCGGCAGCGGATTTCCTGTAAAGAAATATGTCAGAATAACCATATGTTTGACGTCTAATAGCCGATGATAAAAATCAATGTGCTCTAGAGGCGCCGTTAAATAAAACAAGCTTTTCGACTGGGATGAAAGATCTCCACGATTCCGCGGATTTCCGCGATTTTTTTATATTTACCGATTAACGTTTAAAAAAAGGCCAAGTAATCTGGATGTATATGACAAGAATTGGCTTCGAATCCCGTTCTTATATGACCTTTGATGTTGGTAGAACAGAACACCCAAGCAAGAATGAGTTAGATATGGGTGATAATATAGGCACAATACGGATAGTTGAAATTTGAAACCTGGCTTCCGATATTTTGCCGCAATTCCCTGACAGTGCTAATCTTATGGAGGGAAATATGTGTTTGCGCAGAAATTTGCTGGTGGCGTAATAATCTCAGCTTGATTTCTGCGATTTTTGCTGGAGACTCCTTTCACCCCTGTTTCGAGCATGACGTCATCTGTGACGCCATTGTTCACATTGGTGTGCTCCTATATGGAGTTTGAGTGAAGCAGACAACATTTGATTGAAAACAGACGACATTATATCCATCGGAGCAGATGACAGTTTGACACTACTACCATGTGACGTCACCAGGATGTAGTTCTATTGCAAATATCAAAAGAGCTTGGTAGATGTACAATAACAAAATGAAAGACATGATTGCACATAATTGTATGCATCATAGTAGTTAGTTGGCATCGGCGGAGGAAGGGATTTCAAATGTCAGCCTCCGCACGGGACCTGGAAAGTCTTGAGAAAGTCTTGAACTTCATTTGCCCCATTTCAAGGCCTTGAATAAGTTGAAAAGCCTTGAATTTAACCTATTTTGAATAATTAGTCGTGAAAAGACTTGAATTCTATTAAACTGTCCCCACTGATCTAAATTAGTCCGAAATCGCCATTCGCCATTGTTGTTTTTTTCCTGAAATCCAAATGATAATAGTCTTGAATTCCTATCAAAAATAGCCTTGAATAGCCTTGAAATAGCCTTGAATTCCATATCTTCACATGTGTACGGACCCTGTAATGGGCTCTTACGGCGTTGGTGTACTTGAAAACCACTCCACCCACCCAGGATGTCTTTTACATAAACTCCTAAATCTTAAATCAGTTCCTAACCGGATGCGGTGGCCTAATCGGTAGAGCGCAGGCTTCCCATGTGGAAGGTAGGAAGATCAATTCCCATGTTGAGTCAAACCAATGACATACACAATTTATACTTGTAGCTTTATAGCCAGATACTTGGCATTATTAGGATAGGGTAAGGACTGGTTGGCTCGGTGTCAGGATAATGTGACTTAGTGGGGATATCAGGTCAATCGTCCTGGTGGCCTGGTCTCACAGTGGGTCAGCACTATAAAGTGACTATCAGTGTACACTGTCACAAGTCGGTACTTGTCCTGATATGACCTTACATGTTGCCAGGACGTAAAACTCCAAAAACCGACCTTAAATCAGTTCCTTTTAAAGCAGGCTGCCTCCTACATTCGTCTTGAGCCCACACTGTACTTTCTTGGGCATATTTTTTGTTAATAATACCCAGAAAAGAGATCCTTTGTAGAAATACCAAATGGCATCCACAAGTTGTAGTATTAGCTTAGCTTTTCTCAGTGCATTATTTAGAAATACTGACTGATTGTTGATCAAGGAACGAGATCTTATCTGATTAATAAGGTTCACTGAACATCGGTGATTCTCATAGGATTAAGTACCCTGTGTAGTAATACAAAATCGCGTCCAAATGTGGTTTTAGCAAAATTTGTTCCTGCACATTACCCTCAAGTGCCGACTGATTGTTGTTGCACGGGATCCATATAATCTCATTTGTACATTAAAGTTGCATAGACCGATGGTTTTAAAATTCTGTATTTTATCTGAGATAAATATATTAGATTGATCACTAGTATCTACTTTACATTAGTTTAAAGTTACTTTTATTTTAAATGGTAAAGTTTTGTGATATTTTGAGTGCCAACATGGAAAATTAGTTTTGGCAAGCTTGCCAAAACTCTGACACCACAGACTTCTGCAGTAACAGGTTCTGTTAAATTGACTCAGTATGGCCTTCTACGCAGAAACAAATGCTTAATAAGTGCATCAGTATCTAAGTTTGATATGTCAAATCAAATCTAGATAATTGCTTTGGTTTTGAAAATTTGATATTTCATCGGACTATGCATCTTTAATTAGTCTACATCTCTCCAATGGCTGGAAGACCAATTCTTCCGCTGTACAGGCAGACACTAGGTTTTATTCGCTGAATAAATATTTTGTTACCAACAACAAAACAGAAAATAAAAAATATATGAGCCTGTCTCAAAAGGTGATCACTTATTTTCTTTTTGTCCCTTGTAACGATTGACATAAAACAGCACAGAAACGACTACACTGAAAACCCAAGGACATTTGCTTCAAAGCAATATGTTTTCTATTGGGATTATGAAACACCATGTAAAAAACAAATCAGTTTATCCTGAGCAAATGCATAAGCACATAGTACAATGGACAAAATGTTGTCCCATATTGCTTAGCACCTTTTGAGACAGGCTCATATATAAAAAAAGGGGGAAAGGGTGGTGGGAAGGAAAAAAAAGGTAAATTTCCACATGTCACTCTCAATGCACTGCTGCGGTGTTCTGTGAATGCCGAGTGAGATGTGTCGTCAGTCAGTGTCGCCTGCACTGCGGTGTAGTCTTTGCGCGCGCAACTTCACAGGAACTACCTACTTCCGGTCTGAATGCATACCCTGGACATTCTAGAAGCTTAAATCACGCATACCTGTAGCCTTCTCCAAAAGTGAAAGCGATGCCTACTACATTTCACTTAGCTACCTGAATCAAAAACCTGACCTCTGGGCATGATGGCTGACGTGGCAGAGCTGTGGCTTCCTGTGCGGGAGGTCATTGGGGTGGGTGATGGAGCTCAAAGCCCGGCCGAGTCAAATCAAAGACGTACAAGAAGAATTGTTACTTGTCATCACCTAGGTGGGCACACTCACAATTCACAATTATTAGAATAGGGTTTGGGACTGGTTGGTTCGGTGTCAAGATAAATTGTATAATGGTGCCACCAGTGTGCCTTCATGATGCGACATCTGCGTTCAATCATGAGGCTAACCTGCAAGGACAACGTGACAAATAAGGAAATACTCGAACGGACGGGGCTTCCCTCTATGGAAGATCTTCTCATCAAAAAGAATCTCTGGTGGACTGGACACCTCATGAGGATGTCATCAGACAGGACAGGCTACCAAAGCAGATCCTCTATTCTCAACTGTCTTCTGGTTACAGAAAGAGAGGGCGCCCTCGTCTCCGGTTCAAGGATACCATCAAGAGAAACCTGAAGCTGAGAGACATTAAGACCGACTCATGGACATCACTCTCACAGCAGAGAGCTAAATGGAGAGCGGCAGTCAAGTAATGAAAGCAGCCTTTGTCGCATCGCGACCAACAGCATGATGATGATGATGATGAGTGTGGTATCCCATGTGACCAGCACTGTGAAGTTCCCATGAGTGTGCATGCATTGTCTTAGATCAGTGCCGGTGTAAAGATTTCAAATTCCCCCCATATTCAAGTTCCCCCCCGGGAACTTGAAAACGTTTTCAAATTCCTCCCAGGGGAATTTGAAAAGTTTTCAAATTCCCTCCCTCGTTTTAACTTCCCCCCCCCCCATTTTTGGGGAATTTCTTTATTTTTGTATTTTTTGTTATTTTTTGTTATTTTTCATGACAAATATTATAATATACAGAGAATAGCATAATGGAAATTATTACTAGTACAATAAAACATATTTAACCACAAATGACACAAAAAGTCTCCAAGATGGTTAAGAAAAAATATTATAGGTCTGAAATTTAAAACCTTTTTTTAAAGTTTTTTAAACAATTTTAAATTCCCGGAGGGGGGAATTTGAAAATAGGGGGAGGAATCTGAAAACTGTTTTTAAGTTCCCCCCCAGGAATCTGAAAACGTTTTTAATTTCCCCGGAGGGAAGTTAAAAACGTTTTCAGATTCCCGGGGGGGAACTTGGGAAGGGGGGAAGTTGAAATCGTTACACCGGTGCTGATATGAGCTTGGCTATTGCTAGGATGTAAAACCTCACTAAACAAGCAATACTTAGCAGCAGTAGTAGCAATAGTAGTACTAGCAGTAGCTGCAGTAGTGGTAGTAGCAGTAGTAATAGAAGTAGCAGGAGTAGTAATAATAGTAGCTGAGTACTAGTAACACTGGTGACAACAGTATTAGCAGTAGTGATAGTAGTAGTGACAGTAATCATACTAGTAGTAGTAGTGACAGTAACAATAATATTGTCAGTAGTAGTGAGAGTAACAATAGTAGTGTCAGTAGTAGTAGTGACAGTAACAATAGAAGTGGCAGTAATAGTAGTGACAGTAACAATAGTGTCAATATAGTAGTGGCAGTAACAATCGTAGTGTCAGTAGTAGTAGTGATTGCAACAATAGTAGTGTCAGTAGTAGTAGTGGCAGTATTGTGGTGGCAGTAACAATAGTAGTGTCAGTAGTAGTAGTGATTGCAACAATAGTAGTGTCAGTAGTAGTAGTGATTGTAACAATAGTAGTGGCAGTAGTACTAGTGGCAGTATTAGTGGCAGTAACAATAGTAGTGTAAGTAGTAGTGACAACAACACTAGTTGTGTCAATAGTAGTAGTGACAGTAACAATAGTAGTGGCAGTAGTAGTAGTGACATCAACAATAGTAGTGGCAGTAGTAGTAGTGACTGTAACAATAGTAGTGTCAGTAGTAGTTAGATTAACAATAGTAGTGTCAGTAGTAGTGACTGTAACGATAGTAGTGGCAGTAGTACTGAGAGTAACTATAGTAGTGGCAGTAACAATAGTTGTGTCAGTAGTAGTAACAGTAACAATATTAGTGTCAGTAGTAGTGACAGCAATAATAGTAGGGTCAGTAGTGGTGACAGTAACAATAGTACTGTCAGTAGTAGTTGTGACTGTAACAATAGTAGTGTCAGTAGTGGTAACCATAACAATAGTTGTGTCACTAGTAGTGACTGTAACAATAGTCCTGGCAGTAGTAGTTGTGACAGTGACAATAGTAGTGTTAGTAGTGGTAACTGCACAAATAGTTGTGTAAGTAGTAGTGACTGTAACAATAGTTGTGTCAGTAGTAGTAACCATAACAATAGTTGTGTCAGTAGTAGTGAGAGTAACAATAGTAGTGTCCGTAATAGTGAGGGTAACAATAGTAGTGTCCGTAGTAGTGGCAGTAACAATACTTGTGTCAGTAGAACACTGGTAGTGTCAGTAGTAGTGAGAGTAACAATATTAGTGTCAGTAGTAGTGGCAGTAACAATATTTGTGTCAATAGTAGTCACTGTAACACTAGTAGTGTCAGTAGTAGTGACAGTAACAATAGTAGTGTCAGTAGTAGTGACTGTAACAACAGTAGTGTCAGTTGTAGTGACTGTAACACTAGTAGTGTTAGTAGTAGTGACTGTAACACTAGTAGTGGCAGTAGTAGTGAGAGTAACAATAGTAGTGGCAGTAGTAGTGGCAGTAACAATAGTTGTGTCAGTAGTAGTCACTGTAACACTAGTAGTGTCAGTAGTAGTGGCAGTAACAATAGTAGTGTCAGTAGTAGTAACAGTAACACTAGTAGTGTCAGTAGTAGTGACAGTAACACTAGTAGTGTCAGTAGTAGTGACAGTAATAATAGTATTGTTAGTTGTGGTTACAGTAACAATAGTACTGTTAGTAGTAGTCATGACTGGAACAATATTAGTGTCAGTAGTGTTGCCAATGACAATAGTAGTGTCAGTAGTGGTACCTGCACCAATAGTTGTGTCAGTAGTAGCAGGTACTGTAACAATAGTAGTGCCAATAGTACTAGTGACTGTAACAATAGTTGTGTCAGTAGTAGTGACTGTAGCAATAGTAGTGTCAGTAGTAGTGACATTAACACTAGTAATGTCAGTAGTAGTGACTGTAACAATAGTAGTATCAGTAGTAGTGACAATAACAACAGTTGTGTCAGTAGTAGTGACAGTAACAATAGCTGTGTCACTAGTAATGGTGACAGTAACAATAGTAGTGTCAGTAGTAGTGACTGTAACAATAGTAGTGTCAGTAGTAGTGGTGACAGTAACAATAGTTGTGTCAGTAGTAGTGACTGCACCAATAGTTGTGTCAGTAGTAGTAGTGACTCTACCAATTGTTGTGTCAGTAGTAGTGGTGATAGTAACGACAGTAGTGTCAGTAGTGGTGACAGTAACAATAGTAGTGTCAGTAGTAATGGCAGTAACAATAGTAGTGTCAGTAGTCGTGACTGTAACAACAGTAGTGTCAGTAGTCGTGACAGTAACAATAGGTGTGTCACTAGTACTGGTGACAGTAACTATAGTGGTGTCAGTAGTAGTGGTGACAGTAGCAATAGTTGTGTCAGTAGTATTCACTGTAACAACAGTTGTGTCAGTAGTAGTGACAGCAACAATAGTTGTGTAAGTAGTAGTAGTGACAGTAGCAATAGTTGTCAGTAGTAGTGACTGCACCAATAGTTGTGTCAGTAGTAGTGGTGACAGTAACAACAGTAGTGTCAGTAGTGGTGAGAGTAACAATAGTAGTGTCAGTAGTAGTGACAGTAGCAATAGTTGTGTCAGTAGTAGTGACTGGAACAACAGTAGTGTCAGTAGGGGTGACAGTAACAATATGTGTGTCAGTAGTACTGGTGACAGTAACAATAATTGTGTCAGTAGTACTGGTGACAGTAACAATAGTTGTGTCAGTAGTAGTGGTGACAGTAGCAATAGTTGTGTCAGTAGTATTGACTGTAACAGCAGTTGTGTCAGTAGTATTGACTGTAACAACAGTTGTGTCAGTAGTAGTGACAGCAACAATAGTTGTGTAAGTAGTAGTAGTGACAGTAGCAATAGTTGTGTCAGTAGTAGTGACTGCACCAATAGTTGTGTCAGTAGTAGTAGTGACTCTACCAATTGTTGTGTCAGTAGTAGTGACTGTAACAACAGTAGTGTCAGTAGTAGTGACTGTAACAACAGTTGTGTCAGTAGTAGTGACAGTAACAATAGTAGTGTCAGTAGTAGTGACATTAACAATAGTAGTGTCAGTAGTGGTTCGGCCCTGGTTTGCGTGCAGCCTCCCATATCAATAATCTGTGGTCGGCCATTAAGGAGACTGTCGCGTGAAGGTGGCCGATTAATGCTTGCCTGCAACCAATCCGAACGGCCGACTAGACTGCTCGCTGCTGCCTGTCGCCGCCGACCAAATACTCTAAACCCTGCCGACAGGTCGTCTTCAGTCTACAGTTGTCAGGTGAATAAAAGTTGGTTTTTAATTTCTGACAACATTTTCTTGAGATAATTATATTCGGTTGATCGTTATAGTGTATCTAGTTTGTGGTAACTTTGATTACAAAATAATTAAAGATAGTTGAAGTAAAATATGTGAGATTAATTTGGTGACATACAGAAATGCTTGACTTTATAGACTGTTGGAAGGCATTTACCGGGTGTTTTTTTTTAGGTAGATGGGGCGAGCGCCCTGCATTTATCAATCAAACTCTTTAATTGGTCGCAATGTTGCACTATAAAGTCGTCATGAGTGTGCACTGTCACAAGTCGGTACCTCTCCTGATATGAACTTGGATGTTGCCAGGACATAAAACTCCCAACAACCAATCAACCATTGAGCATACTGGCACCAACATGCTTAATTAATAGAGACAGCCGACGGAAAACCTTGTTTAATATGTAATTGTAAGACAGGCTTTTATTTATGACAGCTCTTTACCAATCAGGAGTCACCTTTCTAGGTCATGGTCTCATTTGTTCCTTGAGGACCCTACGATCATTAAAAGAAGTTATTTCCATGTCACTTCTGTCTGCGTCTCTTTGAATTGAATCTGCCAAGGGTCAGTCCTGGGGCCACTTCTCTTCCTCATCTCTATTAACGATCTAAAAAACTGGCTAGAAATTGAAAACATCCAACTATATGGAGATGATACGGTGGTATATGCCGCCGGCAAAACAACCGAAGAAATAGAAACAAAACTGAATCTAACACTAAAAAAACTAATCAAGTGGTGCCGACTAAATAGGATAACCATAAACAACAGCAAGTCGAAAACAGTACTATTTGGTACCAGGCTAACAAGTAACGATAAAATAAAGTGTCTTCTAGGAAACACCAAACTGGAACAAGTAGACAACTACCGATATCCGGGAGTGGATCTAGACAGACACCTAAATTATGACCTCTGCATAACAAATACTATCAAAAAAGTAAACATAAAATATGGCTACTGGCTAAACCGAGATACTACATGACTGAAAACATGGCAATTAAAATATATAAAGCCATGATCCTCCCCTACTTTGACTATGGTGATGTAGTATACATGGGAGGAAATACAAAACTATTAAACACACTACAGGCACTACAGTATGCCTTCAGGTGCACAAAAGATATCCCACAATAGAATTACAGAAAAAATGCAATGCAACACTACTAACGAGTAGAAGGGAAACGCACCTCAAAATACTAGCACACTATTACACCACAAAACCAGGCTACACAGGAACTCCCCAGGCAAATGGCGGCCCCAGTGCTACTGACAGCAATAAGTAACACCAACATTTATGAGAGAAGTGCACTGGCCATGGCGGCACATGCATGGAATAATCAACCCACACAACAATGGGCAGTCCGTCTGGGTATGTGTACTGGCACAAACCAAAGCAGAACTGGGCAGGCCACGGTCATGCATCCGATTCACCCTGAAATACAAAATGGCTAGCCATACAACACAACCATCCCACCTAGTCGCAGTCCTGAAGGGTCCAGGGGTGTTCTGGCATACTGGTGTACTATCTAAGGACAGGGCATGGGTGAAAGGAAGCTGTAACAAACCACAATGGGACGGGATCCTCTCCCGCAGACCTGTATGTCGTTGTAGTAGATGTACATAGTAGGCTAAGTTATCATATACAGGTTAGGAAAAAACTTTGAAAATTCAAAAAAACTAATATAGAAACTAACACCCAAAACTGCAAAAGGTTGGCCTGAGAAAGATCAGGTAAACACTCCTGAGTGCGGGACCAGACCAATCCAGTATCACAGCTGACCAGCGTTGAAATCAATCACCCTCACGGGAGCTTATATGTTATGGGAAGAATAAAAAGCTTGTCACAAAAAATAGGTGTGGAATGCCCAAACGGTAAAGGAATGACAAATTCCTGATATAAAAACATACAAAAAATATCTGTGCAAAATAAGGCTAGGAAACCCCCACTAAGCTGCGCTGCAAGGAGGCGTGTGATATGTCACGGACCACCAGTGGGACGGCCAATGGAAGGTAACCATGCCAAGATTACCCATATAGCACACCACATAACTATGTACAAGCCTAGGATATGTAAATAGGAGTAGGCTAGTCTAGTAGTAAGAGTAGAACAAATAAAATATATATATATGCCAAGAAAATCTATTAAAACACCTAACATAGACTGCTAACCATATCAACCAATTATCTACCTGCTACTGTAATGCAGGCAATCAAATACCTTATCAGCAGCTACTGTGTGATAAGATAACACCAACACTACAGCTGTCCAGCATTGAAAACAAGCCTGAGTACTGGGGCTTATATGCTATGGACAGTATAAATACAGCCTCAATACAAAAATTAATAATAGAAAACTAATTTTAAATTGGGTGCCAGCCGGTTGGGTAAAGGCATGCATTAAACAAACAATATAAAATTAAAAAGAGACGACTTGCATGTTGCTTGCTATATGCTGGGTATACAATTATACTTTTTTTAAATTGATGCTATGGGTTGTTATTTGTTAAACCCCATACGCACCAGACAAGTCAAGGTATGTTTGTTGGTGTATTACGTCCTGGCAACATCTATGGTCATATCAGGACTGGTACCGAGTTGTGACAGTGAGCAATCATGGTGACTTTATAGTGTTGCCCCACTGGAAGACCAGGCCACCAGCACCATGATGACCAGACGTGGGTTCGAACCCTGGTCGAGTCAAACCAATGACTTAAAAATTGATACTTGTCACTTCCTAGCCTGGAGCTCAGCATTATTAGGATAGGGCAAGGACTGGTTGGCTCAGTGTCAGGATAATGTGACTGAGTGGGATATCAGGTCATGGTGCTGGCGGCCTGGTCTTGCAGTGGGGCAGCACTATAAAGTCGCCATGAGTGCGCACTGTCACAAGTTGGTACACGTCCTGATATGACCTTAGATGTTGCTAGGACGTAAAACAACAAACAAACAAACCAGCACCATGATCCGATATCCCACTCAGTCACATTATCCTGATACTGTACTTAGGTAATCACTTCTTGCCTTATCCTGGTACTGAGCGCAAAATATCAAAGTTGGATATTGTAGTGGTCTGCACTGACGTCTCGGGAAAGTAGCCACACAGACAGGTAAGTGTGGTGATTGCATCAGGGAGCTTACGTAGTGTAATGGTTAGCACGCTAGCACTGGAATGGCAGGAAGTGTCCGTTTGAATCTGCTCTAGATGCAATACTTCCCATTTCCATCACCGTCACCACATTGGTGATGTGACCAGGATCCTATACAAGCTATGCATTGGATGTGGTTGTTGAACCTGCCCTGTGAATTTATATGAGCTTGTCTCAAAAGGTGCTAACTCTTCGTTTTTTTTGTCCATTGTAACGATTGACACAAAACAGCACAGAAACGGTTACACTGAAAACACAAGGACATTTGCTTATAATCAATATGTATTCTATTGCGATTATGAAACACCATATAAAAAACAAATCAGTTTATCCTGAGAAAATGCATAAGTAGATAGTATGTTGATCATTACAATGGACAAAGTGTTGTCCCATATTGCTTAGCACCTTTTGAGACAGTCTCATATCTAAGTGCACTTCCTGTATGTATGTAATTGTAAGCATTAAGCACCTTATCGATGTAAACCATTTAAAAGACTTACGATTCCAGGGGGACGAGTGTGGTAGTCTGAACTGACCTCTCAGGCAAGAAGCCACATAGACAGTTTGCAATAGATAGGGTGATTGCATCATAGTTCCCAGGTGGTGTAATGGTTTGCATGTTATCCCTGGAATTACAAAAAGTGTTGGTTCGACTCATACTCGAGCCGCAATATTTTCCATTTTCATCACTCCCCTCCATTATAATATATCGAACCAAACGTTTTGGTTTAGAAAGGTTAATAAATACTTTGACTATGCAACTTTAAAGTTGCATAGTGCTGATAAAAACATAACAATTTCAAAGGTAAAAACCATTATCTAGATTTGAGACTACATAGCTAACTTAGATACTGATGTAGTTATTAAGCATTTGATGCTACATAGAAGGGCGTACTGAGACAATTTAATAGAATTTCTTACTCCAGAAGCCTGTGGGGATAGAGTTTTGGCAAGCGTGCTGAAGTTAAAGTTGCATAGTTCGATGGGTTTTGAGTTTCTGTCATTTTCTGAGATAAACATATTAGGCTCATCGTTATAATCTACCCTACTTTCATTTGAAGTAACTTTGATTTTAAACAGCTAACTTTTGAGACATTTGAAGTGCAAACAAGCAAAATTAGTTTTTGCAAGCTTGCCAAAACTCTGACACCATAGGTTTCTGCAGTAATAGGTTCTATTAAATTGCCTCAATATTCCCTTCTATGTGGTGACAAATGTTTAACAAGTGCACCAATATTTAAGTTAGATATGTAGAATCAAATTGAGATAATTGCTTTGGTTTTGAAAATTTGATGCTTCATCGGACTATTCAGCTTTAATTTGGCATGTTTTCACTTCAAATATCTTCGAACGGTATCATTTCAAAGTAAATTTACTTTTGACTAAAGTAAGGTGGACTATAACGATTCAACCTAACATATTTATCTCAGAAAATGATCGAAACGCAAAGCCATCGGACTATGCAAGTTTAAATGATACACTGTGTTTGCGGCTCAACTCAAAATCGACTGAACCCAAAACTCGACAGCCGGACAGCCATCGGAAAGTTTGCTTTATTTAACAACACCTCTAGAGCACATTGATTTTTATCATCGTCTATTGGACATCAAACATTTGGTCATTCTGACATATTTCTTTGGAGGAAACCCGCTGCCGCCACATAGGCTACTCTTTCCGATAAACAGCAAGGGGTCTTTTATACACACTTTCCCACAGACAGGACAGCACATACCACAGCCTTTGATGAACCAGTTGTGGACCACTGTTTTGGAATGGAAAATAACCCAAACTTCAAATGTGTCCACTGAGCAGGATCGATAGGATGACCCACACCTTCACAGGTGGACACTCTACCTACCACCTCAGCTACGTCCCGCTCCGGCAGCCATCGGAACCGCCGCTGTCGGCTTGGTCGCCGCCCCGCATTGCTCCCCTGTCTGCGCATGCGCACAGGTGTGCTCCACCCTAATGGCAGAGGCGGGTGTCAGGTGCGACACATTAATATAAATTCTCGGTGCGGGAAATTCTACATCTTCGTAACTCACATTTTCAAATGAAGCGCATGTCATGCAATTCTGCCATCTGTATTTTTAACCAACCTACAACAAAAATATTTTAAAATAATAAAATAAATTACTGTTTTTGTTAAAGCTGCATAGTTCGATGAAGCCATCACATTTTCAAAACCAAAGCTTACCATCTAGATTTGATTCTACATAGTTAACTTAGATACTGGTGCACTTAAGCATTTGTTGCCACATAGAAGGGAATACTGATGCAATGTAATTGAACCTGTTACTGCAGAAGCATACCGTGTCAGAGTTTTGGTGTGCTGGCCAAAACTAATTTGACACAGTTGTACTTTAAATATCTCAAAACTTAGCTGTTTATAGATACAACTTTTTTTCTGTTTTTTGTTGATTAATACTGCCTATCATGGATAAGTCTGAATAGATTTGTTTTGACCATTAAACAGTTTGTCAGTAGAAAACCGACCAAAGTGATTTTTAACCTCCCACACCACATAGACATGGTATTAGAGCAACCGGCCTTTGATGACGCTGTAACTTATACATGGCGGTGGAAATCCAAATTGGCAGAGGTGGGGGCACGGGGGACTGAACCACTGACCTTCAGATTAGGAGTCCGACCTAGACAAACGACGGACACGAACCACTCCGCCACAGAGAACATACTTCAAGCTAAAGTAAGGTATGCTATAACAATCAATTTAATATGCCGTAAAAGCTCTCTAATCGAACACACCCACAGATCGACCACTCCCCTATATCGATCGCTTTATTTGGATCCCAAACGATCGCCCGTGCAATACCATTGTAATGATGAAACAAACTCCCTAAACCGACCACCTCGCTAAATGGACCATTTAAAGTGGTCGGTCGATTTAGAGAGGTTTCACTGTATTTATCTCAGAAAAAGACAGAAGCTAAAAACCATCGGACAATGCAGCTTTAACCATTTCATTGGAGACGAGCGCACAATGCGGTCTTTGGGAGTTTGTCGTCGGGCTTCTTGTGTCTGTGCTTGGTTTATGTAGTTGGGCGGGGGGGTTGTTGGAGTTTTACATCCTGCCAACATCTACGGTCATATCAGGAAGGGACCAGACGGGATGGCCGAATGAGTTAGAGCGTCCGTCTGGTAGACCGTGGGGTCGTGGGTTCGAACCCTTGTCGAGTCAAACCAATGACTTAAAAATTGATACTTGTTGCTTCCTAGCAAGGTGCTCTGCATTATTAGGATAGGGCAAGGACTAGTTGGCTCAGTGTCAGGATAATGTGATTGAGTGGGATATCAGGTCATGGTAGTGGCAGCCTGGTCTTCCAGTGGGGCAGCACTGTCACAAGTCGGTACCATGAGTGCGCACTGTCACAAGTCGGTACCCATCCTGATAATACCTTAGATGTTGCTGGGATGTAACACAACAACAAACAAACATATCAGGGTCGGTACCGACTTGTGACAGTGCACACTCATGGCGACTTTATAGTGCTGCCCCACTGGGAAATCAGGCCATTGGCACCATGATCCGATATCCCTCTCAGTCACATTATCCTGACACTGAGCTAACCAGTCCTTGCCCTATTCTATTAATGGCAAGAAGTGTGGGTTCAAATTCCAGTGTGCTAACCATTACACTACCGAGGCTCCGTGATGCAATCTACCTATCCACGCCTACCTGTCTATGTGGCTGCTTGCCTGAGACGTCAGTGCTTTGTTTGTTTGTTGTTGTTTTACGTCCTAGCAACATCTAAGGTCGCATCAGGACGGGTACCAATGTGTGACAGTGTGCACTCATGACGATTTTATAGTGCTGCCCCACTAGGAGACCAACCCACCAGCACCATGACCTGATATCCCACTCAATCACATTATCCTGACATTGAGCCAACCAGTCCTTGCCCTATCCTAGTAATGCCAAGCGCCTGGCTAGGAAGCGACAAGTATCAATTGTTAAGTAATTGGTTCGAACGCACAAACCTATGGATTCGGATCCCCCCGATCTCCCAAAACAGGAGACGGACAGTGGGGACGCTCAACTCATTCGGCCATCTTGTCTGGTCGAGAGGTCAGTGCGGACTACTAAGATATCATATTAATGTTGTGACTGGTTTAGTGCAGGAGGGGGTTGGAGGGGTGCGTTGGGGTTATGGGGTGGATGGGGTGATAGCGGGGGAGGGTGGAGGTGGGTTTGCGTGTGTGGAGGTGTGTGGGGGAGGGTTGTGGGTTGTGGGGGGTTGTCTAGTGCGTGGAAAGGCGCAGCTACAGCTGGAGACCAGTCTGTCACGTACTCCAGCCTCGATCTGATCTTAGCGTGATCCATCTCCAGCATACTGGAGGACAGGGGGTTGGGTGGGGAGGGGACGGGAGGGAGAGGATGGGGGAGGGGGAGGGTGCAGATTGCCTTCTGACGTAGCCCAATCTTGGTGTCGGAGCTGTGGACACTGTGCCTGTTGGAGGTGTGGACACTGTGGGTGTGGGATGTGTGGACAGTGTTGGAGGTGTGGCGTTGTAGACAGTGCGGGTGTGGACATTGTGGGTGTGAACACTGTGCATGTGGGAGGTGTGGACAGTGTGGGAGATGTGGGGTTGTGGACAGTGTGGATGTGGACACCGTGCGTGTGGGTGTGGACACTGTGCGTGTGGGAGGTGTGGACAGTGTGGGAGGTGTGGGGTTGTGGACAGTATGGATGTGAACACTGTGCATGTGGGAGGTGTTGACAGTGTGGGAGGTGTGTGTTTGGGGACAGTGTGGGTGTGGACACTGTGCATGTGTGAGGTGTTGACAGTGTGGGAGGTGTGGGGTTGTGGACAGTGTGGATGTGGACACTGTGCTTGTGGGAGGTGTGGATGGTGTGGGAGGTGTGGGGTTGTGGATAGTGTGGATGTGGACACTGTGCATGTGGGAGGTGTGGACAATGTGGGAGGTGTGGGGTTGTAGACAGTGTGGATGTGGACACTGTGTGTGTGGGTGTGGACACTGTGTGTGTGGGAGGTGTGGACGGTGTGGACAGTGTGGACAGTGTGGATGTTGACACTGAGTGTGTGGGAGATGTGGACGGTGTGGGAGGTGTGGGGTTGTGGACAGTGTGGATGTGAACACTGTGCGTGGGGGAGGTGTGGATGGTGTGGGAGGTGTGGGGTTGTGGACAGTGTGGATGTTGACACTGTGTCTGTGGGAGGTGTGGACGATGTGGGAGGTGTGGGGTTGTAGACAGTGTGGATGTGGACACTGTGTGTGTGGGAGGTGTGGACAATGTGGGAGGTGTGGGGTTGTAGACAGTGTGGATGTGGACACTGTGTGTGTGGGAGGTGTGGGTTGTGGACAAGGTGTGGGTTTGAACACTGTGCGTGGGGGAGGTGTGGATGGTGTGGGAGGTGTGTGGTTTTGGACAGTGTGGATTTTGACACTGTGCATGTGGGAGGTGTGTGGTTGGGGACAAGGTGTGGGTGTGAACACTGTGTGTGTGTGAGGTGTGGACGGTGTGGGGTTGTGGACAAGGTGTGGGTGTGAACACTGTGCATGTGGGAGGTGTTGACAGTGTGGGAGGTGTGTGTTTGGGGACAGTGTGGGTGTGAACACTGTGCATGTGTGAGGTGTGGATGGTGTGGGAGGTGTGGGGTTGTGGACAGTGTGGATGTTGACACTGTGCATGTGGGAGGTGTGGACGGTGTGGGAGGTGTGGGGTTGTGGGCAGTATGGATGTGAACACTGTGCATGCGGGAGGTGTTGACAGTGTGGGAGGTGTGGGTTGTGGACAGTGTGGATGTGAACACTGTGCTTGTGGGAGGTGTGGATGGTGTGGGAGGTGTGGGGTTGTGGACAGTGTGGATGTGGACACTGTGCATGTGGGAGGTCGGGTCATGGTGCTGGCGGCTTGATTTCCCAGTGGGGGCCGCACTATTAAGTCACCAGGAGTGCGCACTGTCACACGTCGGTACCCATCCTGATATGACCATAGATGTTGCCAGGACATAAAACTCCAACAACCAAACAACCAAACAACCAATAGTGTGGGTGAGGGTGGTGTGAATAGTGTGGGTTGGTTGGTTGTTGGAGTTGTACGCCCTGTGATCATCTAAGCACGAGTACTGACAAGTGTGTCAGTGCGCACTCATGGGGACTTTATAGTGCTACCCCACTGGTATACCAGGCTAGGTGTTTAACAGCGTGTGAGTTGTAGAGAGTTGTAGAGAGTGTGGAGAGTGTGTGTTAGGTGTCAAACAGTATGTGCTAGGTGTGAGCAGCGTATGAGGTGTGGAGAGTGTGGGAGGAGGTGCTGAACATTTACAGTCACTCTCCCAGCACGTCGGTCACTGGGCATCTGCTGGGAGAGTGGCGTCACGTGGCACAGACACTGGTAGTGAGAGCATCGCCTTGATCTGGTTAAAGGCCCTGTCACGCCTAACCGGATTGGGGGAAATGGACAGAAACCAAACAAAATACGGTTTGTGTCCGAACAAGTTTTGAACATGCACAAAACTAGGAACGGATGCCGCCGAATTGACGTCTACGGTTCTTGTCTGGTTTGAGTTTGTTTCGTCTGTTGGCTATCTGTTCATGTCCATTTCATATCCGTTTCATGTCCGTTTCATGTCCGTTTCATATCCGTTTCATGTCCAGGGGCCATTCACTCGACAGCGCAACATTTTGACACATTTTAATACATTTTGATACTTATCACCACCGGACTAGACAATTCTGTCCGTTGCTCAATCTGACGAGGTGTGACAGCCGCTTAATCGACTGAAGTTTGGCATCCTAGTACCATATGAGGTCATAGAAGGCAGGTAGACATCAAGAATGGTAATCGTATATCGTGGACCAGGAAGCTCCGCCTAGCTCTGAGATAAATGAGACTGTCTCAAAAGGTCCTAAGCAATATGGGACAAAACTTTGTCCATTGTAACGATCAACACACTATCTACTTATGCATTTGCTCAGGATAAACTGATTTGTTTTTTACATGGTGTTTCATAATCCCAATAGAACACATATTGATTTGAAGCAAATGTCCTTGTGTTTTCAGTGTAACCATTTCTGTGCTTTTTTGTGTCAATCGTTACTATGGACAAAAAAACGAAGAGTTAGCACCTTTTGAGACAGGCTCAAATACACTTGCTAATCACTAACAAACCATTCAAGACAATAAACTGCAAACCAATGACTAAAAGCTGTTCGGCATTGAAAACGAGTTCTATCATGAACATATTTGTTATAGACAGGGTAAATAAACCACCAATACAACATTTTTTTTAAATAGAAAATCAACTCGCAATGCTAACAATGGATTTTCATGGTGAATTTATTGCACTAATGTCATTTTAGCTTCTGCTTGGTCAAATGGCACTCGTGTCGGTTTTATTGTTTTTTTTTTGTTTGGTACATTAGTTGTTTAAGCAGGGGAAATTTCAGTCACAGACGACTGGTCTTCCTCATTCCACTGCTCCTTGCCCTGCCTTAGTAATGCCGAGCATCTGGCTCGGAAGCGACAAGTATCAATTTTTAAATCATTGGTTTGACGCGACCACGATTCGAACCCACGATCCCATGATCTACCAACACGGGAGACGGACGCTCTAACTCATTCAGCCATCCCGTCTGGTTTGAAGTAACTTGACTATGGGTCCAAGATTAAGTCAGTAAAATATTATGTGGAATAAAACAACTGTTTTTGAGTTTAACAGCAGGACCATGCTGCTACACTACATTATAGTCTGGCAGCATAGGCTTACGTAGGAAAAGGTTTTATTCAATTGACTCAGTATTCCCTTCTGTGCCCTGTTTAATAAGTGAATCAGTATTTAAGTTTGCTATATATAATAAAATCTAGCGGAATGTTTTGGTTTTGAAAAATAGATGCCTCCCACTCTCTGCCCCGCCTTCCCTTTCTCTCTATGTCCTCTTCTTCCCCTCTCCCTCTTTCTATCTCTCTATCCCCCCTCTCTGTCCCCTCTTCTTCTCTGTCCCATCTCCCCTTCCCCCTCTCCCTCTCCCTCTCCCTCTTCCTCTCCCTCTCCCTCTCCCTTTCCCTCCCCCTCTCCCCCTCCCTCTCCGTCTCCCTCTCCCTCGTCCTCTCCCTCTCTCCCTCTCACCTCTCCCCCTCCCTCTACCTCTCCCTCTCCCCCCTCTCTCCCCCTCTCTCCCCATCCCTCTCTCCCCTCCTCGCCCCCCCTCTCTCGCTCCCCCTCTGCATTGCCTCTGCCTCTGCCTCTCTCTCTGCCTCTGCCTCTGCCTCTACCTCTCCTTCTCCCTCTCCCTCTCCCTCCCTCTCCCCCTCCTCCCCCTCTCTTCTCCCTCTCCATCTCCCTCTCCATCTCCCTCTCCCTCTCCCTCTCCATCCCCTCTCTCTCCCCCCTCTCCCTCTCCCCTCTCCCTCTCTCTCTCTCTCCTTCTCCGTCTCCCTCTCCCCCTCTCAGTCTCCGTCTCCCGCTTCCTCTCCCTCTCTCTCCATCCCCTCTCCCTCTCCCTCTCCCTCTCCGACTCCCTCTCCATCTCCCTCTCTCTCCCCGTCTCCCTCTCCCTTTCCCCCTCCTCCCCTCTCCTTCTCCGTCTCCGTCTCCCCTCTCATCTCCGTCTCCCGCTCCCTCACCCTCTCTCTCTCCCCATCCCCTCTCCCTCTCCCTCTCCCTCTCCCTCTCCCTCTCCCTCTCCCTCTCTGTCCGTCCCTCTCAGTGTATCCCTCCCCCCCCCCCTTCCCTCTTTGTTCCTCTCCCCTCTTACCCCTCCTCTTTTCATCGTTTTCTTTCTCCCTCTCCTCGCCTCCTCGCCTCCTCGCCCCCTCGCCTCCTCGCCCCCTCCTCCCACCATTCCTTCTCACGGAACAAACTCATTCAGCCCAGACCCGACCGGGAACCAGCGGTTTAATTACCAGCTCCGGTTCTAACTGAGTACCCGTTAACTAGACCATCCCACCAGCACCACGACCCGGTATCCCACTCAGTCACATTATCCTGACACTGAGCTAACCAGTCCTGTCCCTATCCTAATGATGCTGAGCACCAGGCTAGGAAGCCAGGTGTTCTCTGGGGCAGAGTGGTTAGAGTGTCGGACTCCTAATCTGAAGGTCAGTGGTTCGATTCCACGTGCCCCAACCTCTGCCAATTTGGATTTCCACCGCTGTGTATAACTTACAGCATCATCAAAGGCTAGTTGCTCTCATACCATGTCTATATGATGTGGAAGGTTAAAAATTCCTTGGGTCGGTAAAAGTGTAGGCTTGGGCTTTCTATCAACAGACTGTCTAACGGTGAAAACAAGTCTATTCAGACTTATCCATGATAGGCCGTATAAATCTTCAATAAAAAAAAAGCAGCAAGTATCCATTTTATAATTTTAATATAAGTCATTGGTTTGCCTCGACCAGGATTCGAACAGGTGGGCTCAAATCCCACAATCTACCAAAACGGGGGAGTTAAGCTTACAAATAGATCTAGCTTCGTTATGTATTACCGGGCGAGGTGGCCGAATCGGTAGAGCACAGGCCTTCCGTGTGGAAGATCGGGAGTTTGCGAGTTCGGTTCCTGGTCGAGTCAAACCAATGACTTAAAAATTGATACTTGTCGCTTCCTAGCCAGGCGCTCGGCATTATTAGGATAAGGTAAGGGCTGGTTAGCTCGGTGTCAGGATAATGTGACTGAGTGGGATATCGGGTCATGGTGCCAGCGGCCTGATTTCTCAGTGGGGCAGCACTATAAAATCACCATGAGTGCATACTGTCACAAGTCGGTACCCGTCCTGATATGACCTTAGATGTTGCTAGGACGTAAAACAACAACAAACAATCAAAAACAATCGCCACGTATTAGTACTCTGCACTGAACCCGTGGGTTCGAATCCAACGATATTGCCTTAGATGTTGCCAAGATGTAAAACCCCAACAGACAAACACAAACTTTGAAGTGGTTGAGTTGTACTGGATGTATGGTTGCTCCTGGTTACAACAACCCTCCCTTTCTTCCTCTCTCTCTCTCTCCAGTGAGAGGCAGGAGGTGGGGGAGGGGTAAGGGAGGGGTAACAGGCTCGTTAAACTAAGGGAGAAGTTTGTTTAGGACTCGGGCATGTTTGTTGTTCTTCACAGCCTTGATGCTGACAAGAGGCTGCTTGAGAATCCAGACTGTTACCGTCTCTCAAACCACAACTCACCGCGCAAATGTCGTCTGCTCTCACCGCCTTCTGCTCTGACTAATTGCCGTCTGCTCCCGCTACCAGACGATATCGCCTTCCATTAAAGCTGCATAGTTCGATGAAAACATCAAATTTTCAAAAACCAAAACAATTATCTAGATTTGATTCTACATATCTAACTTAGATACTGGTGCACTTATTAAAACATTTGTCGCCACATAGAAGGGGATATTGAGTCAATTTAATAGAATCTGTTACTGCAGAAGCCTATGGTGTTAGAGTTTTGGCAAGCTTGCTATAATTAATTTTGCACGTTTGGACTTCAAATATCTCAAAAGTTAACCATTTAAAGTAAAAGTTACTTCAAACTAAAGTAAGGTAGATTATAATGACCAACCTAACATATTTATCTCATAACATGACAGAAACTCAAAACCATCGGACTACGCAACTTTAATGTCGTCACCGGGCGCCGTGGCCTAATCGGTAGAGCACTTGCTTCAAGTGTGGAAGGTGGGGAGTCCAATTCCCGGTCGAGTCAAACCAATGACTTATAAGATTGATACTTTCCGCTACCTAGCCTGGCGCTCGGCATTAATAGGATAGAGCAAGGATTGGTTAGCTCAGTGTCGGGATAATGTGACTGGGTGAGAAATTTGGTCATGGTGCTGGCGGCCTCATTTCCCAGTGGAGCAGCATGATAAATTTGCCATGAGTGTGCACTGTTACAGGGCTGTACCCGTCCTGATTTGACCTTAGATGTTGCCAGGACATAAAATTCCAACAACCAACCTTAATGTTGTCTGCTCTAAAGGCCCTTTCACACCATGACGTAATGACATCAGCGTAGCGAGAACGTGAAGAACGTTGAACTTCTCGGCGTAATATGCAAATTTGGGCACAAGTTGAACATGGATGCAGCATAGTTGACGCAAGCGTAACGTCGGTAAAGCGTAGTGATACCGTCATTCAATGAGAGAGAACAATCTCATTACGCTCACGGAACGTTATGAACGTTATTCCATCGCCAGAACTATGTTATGTGACGTTACATACGTCATGACACGGTGGCAAAATGTTGAACGTATGTTGAACGTAGGTCCTCCTGATGTTCTCCAGACATTCTCCTGACGTTCTCATTACGCCGCATGGACGTTTCCACCGGGTTTAATGTGGGTCAAAGTAGTGGAACGTAGTTGAACGTAGTGAGCAGCATTTGACTAATGTCCGTTTAACGTCATTGACATTCGCCGAACGTGTACAGAACGTAGGTGAACATAAACACTTATGTTTGAGTTATGTCGAAAGTTTTGAAAAGGTTCAAAACTTTTACGGGTGCCGACGTAACACGACGTAATGTGACATAGCTCGACGTCAGTCTAACGTCATTCTGACATCATCATAACGTAACCCAACGTACGTCAACATAATGACGAAACATGATCAGTCAGGCTTACGTTTGTTTGTTACGTCATAGTGTGACAGGGGTATAAGTCTAACCACTGTCTGTTCTAGTCATGATTTTGTGGGTGTTTTTTGGTTGTTGGTACATTAATTGATTAAGGAGGGGACATTTCAATCGCGGACATTTGATCCTCCTCATTTCATGCTATCCTAGTAATGCCGAGCGCCAGGCTAGGTAGCGAGGAGTATACATTATGTTTAAGTCATTGGTTTGACGCAGTCAGGGTTCGAACCAAGGGGTTCGAATCCCACGATCTACCAGAACGGGAGACAGACGTTCAACTCATTCGGCCATTGTGTCGCGGTTTGTTTTTTGGTTTGTTGCTTTATGTCCTAGCAACACGTAAGGTCATATCAGGTGTACCGACTGGTGATAGTGCGCACCCATGGCAACTCTTATATTGCTGCCCCACTGGTAGACCAGGCATGACCTTAGATGTTGCCAATATGTAAAACTCCAACAAACAACAATAACATTAGCTCAACGGCGTAATGAACCGATATCCCACCCAGTCACACTATCCTGACATTGAGCTAACCAGTCCTTGCCCTATCCTATTAATGCCGAGCGCCAAGCTAGGAAGCGACAAGTATTAATTTTTAAGTCATTGGTTTGACTTGATCAGGATTTGAACCCACAAACCCATGGGTTCGGATCCCTCGATCTCCCAAAACAGGAGATGGACGCTCTACTCATTCAGCCATCCCGTCTGGTCCGGGTGGGATTCGAACTCCCGATCTTCCGCACGTGAAGCCTGTGTTCTACCGATTCGGCCACAAAGTGAAAACGTACCAGATTAAATTGTATTGCAGTTTGATGGTCCTGCTGCTACACTCAAAAACATGAAAGTCCAAAATGTCCGTCTGCAAACCAAAATTAATTTAGTAGGTCTTCATTTAAAATATCTCTAAAATTAGCCATATAATTTAAAAGTGACTTCAAAATATAGGAAAATAGATCATAACAATGAACCTAATACATGTATCTAAAAGAATGTGGTAAAATCTATTTAAAAAATTTTGTAATGAATTAAAATAAATTCAAATCCATCAGATTAAAGTTGCATAGTCCGATGGTTTTGAGTTTCTGACATTTTCTGAGATAAATACATTAGATTGATCGTTATAATGTACCTTACTTTAGCTTGAAGTAACTTTTATTTGAAGGGGCTAACTTATGAGATATCTGAAGTGCAACCGTGCAAAATTAATTTCAGCAAGCACGTCAAAACTCTGATGCCTTAGCCATGGGTTCTATTAAATTGCCTCAGTATTTCCTTCTGTGTGACAATAAATGCTTAATAAGTGCCTCAGTATCTAAATTAGATATGTAGAATTAAATCTAGGTGAGTTTTTTTGTTTTGAAAATTTGATGTTTCATCGGACTATGCAACTTTAAGTAACTTTAACTGTTTGTTAGCACTTAATAGCAGTTGATGTTAGTTCATGAATTCGCCGTTGGGGGACTGGGTAATTTAGACTGGAAGCCACCTGGTGGATGGGGCGGCACCTGACGTCATATATCAGCAGGGAGTAGGCCTTTGGAGTGCTGGGGAACCAGCTGGGGAACCAGCCGGGGAACCAGCCGGGGAACCAGCCGGGGAACCAGCCGGGGAACCAGCCAGGGAACCAGCATGGGAACCAGCATGGGAACCAGCATGGGAACCAGACGGGGAACCAGCCGGGGAACCACCTGGGGAACCAGTCGTGGAACCACCCGGGGAACCAGCAGGGGAACCAGCCGGGGAACCAGCCGGGGAACCACCCGGGGAACCACCCGGGGAACCACCCGGGGCACCACCCGGGGAACCACCCGGGGCACCACCCGGGGAACCACCCGGGGAACCACCCGGGGAACCACCCGGGGAACCACCCGGGGAACCACCCGTGGTACCAGCCGGGGAACCAGCCGGGGAACCAGCCGGGGAACCAGCCGGGGAACCAGCCGGGGAACCAGCCGGGGAACCAGCCGGGGAACCAGCCGGGGAACCAGCCGGGTAACCAGCCGGGTAACCAGCCGGGGAACCAGCCGGGGAACCAGCAGGGGAACCAGCTGGGGAACCAGCTGGGGAACCAGCTGGGGAACCAGCTGGGGAACCAGCTGGGGAACCAGCTGGGGAACCAGCTGGGGAACCAGCTGGGGAACCAGCTGGGGAACCAGCTGGGGAACCAGCTGGGGAACCAGCTGGGGAACCAGCAGGCGATCAGCCGGCGGATGGGGAACCAGCCAGGTAACCAGCCGGCGGATGAGGAACCATCCGGGTAACCAGCCGGGAACTTAGCTGGGGAACCACCCGGGGAACCACCCGGGGAACTTAGCTGGGGAACCATTGGGGAACCAGCTGACTACAGACTGACGACCGACTCTGTTAGCTGTTACTACTGTCAGCTGCAAAGCCAGGCTTTATTCCTTCTGCTTATACTTATAGAGAGCGGGATGGCCGAATTGCTGAGCGCGTTGACTGACTTCCCATGCGCAGAGCCGTTGGTTTGATTCCGAATCCAGTCCAATGACTTACAAAATCGATACTTTGTCGCTAGCTAGCCTTATCTAGCTGGTCTCCATGATGTGAATGAAAAAGTGATGACAATAAAAAATGATTAAACTTAAGCTACATTTTTAACTAATGATTATGATGAGATACTTTGCATCTCTTCACAGTTAGTAAAAAACAAAGTAATGACAGGAATACTATATGTATGTTGTGTCATGGATTAGTATCA
Source organism: Branchipolynoe longqiensis (assembly GCA_030323885.1). Taxonomy (NCBI): domain Eukaryota; kingdom Metazoa; phylum Annelida; class Polychaeta; order Phyllodocida; family Polynoidae; genus Branchipolynoe; species Branchipolynoe longqiensis. The sequence goes on along the minus strand of CM059202.1, from coordinate 33,602,587 downwards.
GTAGTTATTTTTCATGTATGTTAATAGGGGTAAATTTTATGTTAAGTTGCATGGTCCGATGAAATATATTTTTTTCAAAACCAAGACACTTATCAAGATTGTATTCTATATATCCAACTTAGATACTGGTGCATTAGCTAAGGATTTGTGACAGCACATACAGTATAATCAGTGAATTTATTACCCCATCCCCTTGGATACTTACTTTGCCACAGCCATAAAAGAAAGAACACCATTAACCAATTCGGTCAATCTCATGGGCTCATTCGCCATCAGTGGAAAATAACAGGATACCAGGCTACATTTGAATTAGGCCATCCTACATCACGTGGTCATCGCGAGACGTCAATACACGCCATAGCTAGAGGACTTTTGGAAAGCTTGTCAAAAGTATTTTAGGTCCTTTCAGCTCAAATTGCTTCAAAATTAGACATTCTTCGTCAAAATTACTCAGGGCTAATGATTAGTAGGTTATAACAATCAATTTGATATATTTATTTTTTAAATAAAACAAAAATTCAAACGACATCACACCATGCAACTTTAAACTTGCATAGTCCAAAGGTTTTGAGTTTGTCATTTTCTGAGATAAATTTAATAAATTGATTGTTATAATCTACTTCACTTTTCTTAAAGTAACTTTTATTTTAAATGGTTAACTTTTGAGATATTTGAAGTACAACCATACAAAATTAGGTTTGGCAACCATGCCAAAACTCTGGTACCATAGACTTCTGAGGTAACATGTTCTATTAAATTGATTCAGTATTCCCTTATATGTATCAACAAATGCGTAATAAATACGTCGGGATTTAAGCTAGATATGCATAATCAATTCTAAATAATTATTTGGGTTTTGAAAATTTGATGCTTCATTTGACTTTTTTATTTGTTATTTATTTTTTTCTTGAAGATTTAGACTGCCTCTCATGGATAAGTCTGAATAGACTTGTTTTCACCATTAGAAAGTTTGTCAAATAGAAAGCCCGACCCTACACTTTTACTGAGCCAAGGGATTTGTAACCTCCCACACCACATCAGCATGGTATGAGAGTAACGGGCCTTTGATGAGGCTGTAAGTTATACACAGTGATGGAAATCCAAATTGGCAGAGGTTTGGGGTGTGAAGAATTGAACGACTGACCTTCAGATTAGGAGTCTGACCTAGAATAAAGTCAGACACTCTTAACCACTCCACTACAGAGAACACCAGCTTTCAACTTGCATCGTCCGATGGTTTTGACCACACACCTAATTACTTTAAATAAATTGAGGACTAAATGCTTTTATTTAACCGCACAGTTAATTCCTTTTAGAAAAAGGGGAGGATTATAAGCATCTAATTCTAACTCGGCAACTAAACCAGAGTGAATCTGCTAGTTGTCGGCTGCTTCGCACCGTGAGACGCCGACATCACAGACCTGCTAAGGAGGTTCTGAAAGATGCCGCTAGGGGGAAGCTGGAGGTGAGGAGGTTCCGAGAGAGACCACCAGGGGGGTCAGAGGTCAGGCTGGCCGACAGGCAACAAGGGCACAGATCCCCTGTACTCAGACACAAAGCGCCGAACCTAAATGTGGCTCCAACAGTAGGATGTGTATTGGTTCTTTGGTTTTTTGTTGTCCCATTTTTTTCTTACTTTTTTCTCCCTCGTTTTTCTTTCGTTTTTTCTTAAAAACAACTTTAGTGTAGGTTACAAACAGACTGTTCCTTAGATAAAGGATTCACCTGGTACTCGCAGTACTCGGGTGAATACCAACCCTATATAAAAACGGTCGAAAAAGCGGGTTAAGGAAACGAGAGCCTAATTTCACAATCTAAGAAGCAACATTTATTCTTTACATATGTCTTATTGATAGCCCGCTACCTTTGAGTTGAAAAATATAATATCTAGTTTAATCAGATTTAAAAGTGAAATCGATGGCGTTCTCTGGCCGCCATCTTGTCTTTTTGCATTATCTCTCATTCACCAACTCTGTTCTGATATAAGTAACCATTTGACACTGGTGCCAGGCATTCTACTTGTTGTTCCATACTAATGCTATTTTCGCCCGTATTTATATAAGGCTGGTCTTCACCCGTGTACTACAAGTACCGGTTAAGCTTTTATCTAACTGTTCATGTGCTGTCAGTCTCAAGTGGTAAGTGGGGTGGGTGGGTGGGGGGGGGGGGGTACTCTGATTGTTACCTACACATACTTCCAACGTGCTGCTTTGATGTCAATTTGAGTGGGTGATAAATGAGTTAATCCCCCCCCCCTCTAACCTC